>JBBPBS010000276.1:15124865-15156822 GCA_037974835.1 Cicer judaicum
CCCCCCCCTCTTTATATTGCTAATTTAATTGATTTGTATCTTGGCAGCTTCTGAATTCACAGTATTGAAATTCTGCTTTTATTATCTGAAGGCTACAAAGTTATAGGACAAAAATAATCAGTTTAAAGATGGGTTATGTATGTGATTTTTGTGGACAACAAAGGTCCATGGTGTACTGCCGATCCGATGCTGCGTGTTTATGTTTGTCGTGTGATCGAAATGTTCATTCCGCGAATACGCTCGCTCGAAGGCATTCAAGGACTCTTTTATGTGAGAGATGCAGTTCACAACCTGCTTTGGTTAGGTGTTCTGAAGAAAAAATTTCACTTTGTCAGAATTGTGATTGGTTAGGCCATGGTAACTCAACATCTTCCACACATAAGAGACAAACAATCAATTGCTACTCGGGTTGTCCTTCATCGGCTGAACTGTCTTCTATTTGGTCTTTTGTGTTAGATATCCCTTCTTTGAGTGAAACTACATGTGAGCAAGAACTTGGTTTCATGAGTATTAATGAGAATAGAAGTGCTTGGGTTGCTCCAAAAAACCAGAATGTTTCTGATTCAGATCAAGTTACTGATTTACCTGATTTGGATAAGTCTTGGGTTGGTACATCTTCAAAGCCCGAATCAAGCTCAGAACCGCGTTTACTCGACCATTCACCTGGATCTACCAAAGAATGTGTGCCAAAGGTATATCTAAATGTTATTATGCCATTTTCATTTTCATTATGTGTTTCATAATCAGAATTTTAGAAGCCATGGAGCAGTAGCATAATCAGAATTTTCATTGATTCTTTTGGTTGAATTCTCAAGTCTTGTGATCGTTTCATTGAAGTTCAGGTTTATAATTGAAGTAATATCAACTTCATCAAATTATGTAGCTAACTCTTATTGTTGATCTGCAGTTATACTGTCCTGCAACAAAATGCCCTGAAGAACGTGAAGATAAGGATGATCTATACGGAGATTTTGACATGGACGAAATGGATATAAATATTGAGAACTATGATGAACTTTTTGGTATGGCCCTTACTCATTCTGAAGAGCTTTTTGAAAACGGTGGATTTAACAGTTTATTTGGGGCAAAGGAGATGTCGGCTGGAGATTCCGATTGTCCAGATGCTATTGCTGCTGAGGTGCCGATTTCTTCACATCCTCTCTATCGGATAATCTTGTCAAAATCCTGTTTGTTCATTGTTTACGTTTTTGTATTTGTTTTCTTTTTAACCGGAGATGTTGTTCTAACATTGGTTTGCAATACACTTTGTTGTAACACGAATGCAATATACATACATATAAGTTGTTAATGTGAATTATAAAAGTATATTATAAAATGAAGTTACTTAGAGTCTTGAACAATTTAATACAAGTTGTATACACCTTCAGTTAATTTTCAAGTAGAGTATTAATTTCTGTATCTAACTTTTATGTTCAGGGTTCATCAGTTGGACATTTCAATGCAACACAACCAGCATGCAGCAATGCAGCATCTGCAGATTCCATATTGAGTACTAAAACCGAACCGAATCTTTGCATCACGGCAAAGCAAGCTCAATCGAACCTCTCTTTTTCCGGTATTAATGAAGAGAGTGGTGGTGCTGGAGACTATCAAGATTGCGGTGCTTCTTCAATGCTTCTTATGGGAGAACCTCCTTGGTTAAACACTTGTCCTGAGAATGACCTACAACTTCAATCTGCAAACCGCAGTAGCGCCGTTATGCGATATAAGGAAAAGAAGAAAACACGCAAGTAAGTAATTTCAATAATACTTACTTTTGAATGTAAACTTGCATTTACTATTCATATCTAGAGATTATTGGAGATGTTTCAAAACTTAAAATAGTGTTTTTCTCTTTATTTGATTTAACATTGATTTGTTATTTTCTTATAGGTTTGACAAGAGAGTGAGGTATGCATCTCGCAAGGAAAGAGCTGATGTCCGAAGGCGTGTGAAGGGCCGGTTTGTCAAAGCCGGTGATGTCTACGATTATGACCCTTTGAGCCAAACCAGAAGCTACTGAGTGTACAGTTTTTAACCATGTTTATTAAAAGGAATGAAACAATTATGCTGAAAAGTGGATGAAAATTGATGCATTCTTTCTCTGTGAAATGACAAACTTTCTGATTTTATCACAGGGATTTAGCTTTCTTCAAGGACAAAAAAAGGGTCTAAGAAGGTTGTTTTCAACAGTATAAACTCAGAAGCTGATTCTTTGTTCATCACTGCCAAGTATAGCCAAAGTGTTTGGATTATCACACCAAGTGTCCTCTTCAGGAAAAGTTAAACTTAGTGTTAAACTTGGCAAATTCTAACTTCTTGATTCTTCTCTAAGAATTAAGAAGTGTTGTAGGTTTTTTGTCCCTAGCAATACACCATGTTTGTCATGTGATTATTATGTAAACTCTCATGTGTTATAGAAGTGCCTGAGAAGGCATGATGAGTTTCTTAATTTGACACTTTCAGATTGTATATTGTAATATTTGGTCTCTCTGCTTAGACATGTATAGCACAAAATTTACATGTATGCAGTTAGATGTATAAATGCCAAATGGATCTGACCTCAGACAAACTGTAAAGGATATTTAATGGTGTACTATGTATAAAATAGGGTACCATCTATGGTATTGGAAATGTACCAATACAAGTTTTGTTTGTGACTTGAGAATTTTGTTGTTGCTTTTTAATTGCAAGGTGTATTTAATTTTCAAAATGCGGTTACAAAATTGGCTTATGTGACTAAATGTTGCATTATTAATGGATGTTAGTGTAAAACATATTTTCTAGTGACAATGCATCTCAGAGTAAACTATGGACTGAGATTGACATTCTTAAACCATGTAGTTTCAAATTAAAAAAAAAATGTTATTCTAATAATACATCGTACTTTTATGCATAACTTTAAGAAGAATATGTGCTGTTGGAAAAGCCATAGAATATCCGGACCAACCACTGAATTATATGATGAATGGTTTTATTGGTACCTTTTTCTTGGTGTTGTAAAACAGAATAAGTTTGAAAATAATATTAATAAAAAAATTATACTTTTACTAAATATCATATCGCTGATACCTTTGTGATCGTGGAGCACTAATAGCATTTCAAATAGTGCAGCCCATCTTGAGTTGCTTAGGTAAAATTTACTAAAGCCACCTCGGTGTTAGTAAATATCCATATTTTACTTCAATGATAAACCTTTGAAAATCCAAAATAGATCTCATAAATCATTTCACATAGATATACTTTTTTATTTTCATTTTGAAATATTAAATCATTTATTTAATTAATGCGTAATACATATAACTCATTTGGTACTAAAATAATTTTTGTTTATAAAAAATAATCACTACTTGATTTTTTAGTAGAAATCCATTAAGATAATCTAAAATTTACAACATTCATATATACATTGTGTATCAATTACCACACTAGTCTCCAAATTAATTTTTAAAACATGTTGAAGAAGTGAACTCTTTATATATATATATATTGGATTAATCAATAAAAATGTATATTTTATGAATTTAAATTGATAATTGAAAACATTTATTCTCTAATAAAGTTAGAGAAGCAAAGAGGGGATGTTGAAGTTTAACTTTAAGGGCACTAGAAGGCAGAAGCAAGTGCAAGTAGTATGATCATTCATGGCCCAAAAAGAATAACATGTCTGTCCAGTGTCAACTGCCATCCAATTTGAATATGATTTGTCAGATATTTTCATTTCATAAAGTGAGATATTTTCATTTAAAAAAAAAAGATATTTTCTTCCTTTTTCTGACATGAAGTAACCAGATATTTTCATTTGACAAAAGAACGAGATATTTTCGGAGGATATTTTCGATTTTCACTTGCTTCGTGTTTTGAATGTACTTTCCATTTTTCTTACAATATTTGCAAACATTAAACAAAATAAAACAATGTAAATCACACTTTGTAATTCTTACGAATTCTGCGAAATTCGTATCCAAATAACTTTTGCAAATCTTAAAGATATACACAATAGGAAGATAGAATTTGTAGAGCTGTCAAAAAGAGAGGTCAACCAACCCCACCCAAGTTGACTCGTTGTGTGTTGAATGGATTGAAACACCGTGAATTGAAGGATTGGTGACTCATAAATATCCTTATATGAATAACGTTTTATATCTGCTACAAAATTGCTCGAGTAAATTCTTTTGTTTAATTAAATATACGAGAGAGAGTCTGGAGTTTAAAAGGTATAATGATTTAAATCCTATAAGGTAATATAATATCTCTTTTAAAAGCTTACGGTAATATCTCTTTTATAAGAGATTTTAATATTATATATCAGTTTAAAATCTTACGATAATATCCCTTTTATATATTAAACATTTATTTTATTTATAATTACATTTAATTTATTTATAATTAATATAATATTTAATCACTTATATTTAAATTCAATAAAAAATAAATATATTTTTAATAATAAATTTAATTATTTAATAAATAAATTAAGCCTTCAAAATTTATTAAAATTAACGTCAATGGTGTATTTGTATATAACATGTTAATTTTGACATATATATTTATATGTCACAGTAAACAATTATAGATTATAGTTAAAATTTATAAATATAATTTATATAATATTAATTTTTAATTCAATGACTGATTTTAAAAAATATTTATTTAAAATGATGTTATTGAATGACTATAACTCTTATTCTTACTTTTTGTGTGTAAATTAATCTCACATCTCATATACATCCTTGTATAATAGAAAATTTTAATTTATAATAAACCTTATTTTAGTTTGTTAAAAAAAATTAACCTTAATTAATTTATCTTTTTAGTATGAATATTTTGATTTTTGAATAACTTTTTTTAGTTAAGATATTAATCACTTAAACTCGTCAACTATTTAGTTAAAAAAATTACTAAGTATTATTTTCTAGAGACAATTTTTTGTTAAGTGTTTTTATTTTTTGAGTTATAACTATGTTTATAAATTTATTTTTAAAATAATTTAAAATGAATTGTTTTAAATACTAATTTAATAAACCTAAAAAATAATTTCAAAATTTTATAATATTTAGGTCCTAAATTGACTAAACAAACAAAACTCAAATTTTACTATTTTAAGAAGTCAAACTCAAAATTTTATTTAGACTTATTTAAATATATCAGTCAAGACCTTCAACAATTTTATTTTTCACAAGAAAAACTCAAGTTTCAATTACTTGATTGGGTGCTACTTGTTTACATCACTTATTTGATATTTGCACCCAAACAAATACATGGGACAAAACATAAATCTTGCAGGTCCTATACTATGTTAAACGGATCCCGCCAACCAGGAGATCCAATTCAACAATAAGTTTTAATTTACTTGAAACTGAGGATTGGGATTTATTGTATTATACTTTTTCATTTAATTCAATTTTTTTTTTGTCTAAAAAATAAAATGAATTCCACCTTAATTAAATTACATAATTGTGAGATTTTAAAGTCGAATTCGAGACAATATTCATTTAACTCAATTTTAAATAATGTAAAATATATTATTTATATTTATATATTTTTTTTTCATTCTCACCTTATATACATTTTTTTCATTATCACCGTTAAGTATTACTTTCTATCTATATTAATAATAGATTTTCTTTTAATTGATTTCGATGAATATTTGGAAATCATGGAGAATATAAACTTTTAGACAATTAATGTACTTCAATTAAATTTCTTTAATTTTTACTCATTTTTAAAATGGAGTGAATACATTTTTTATTTGGATAGAGTAATCATATATATAATCATAAGTGCTTATTTAAATTTGAGCCTTTTTATCCATTCTCAAAAGTTTTGGAGCAAAAACATGAATATTAGAAGAGAAATAGTTTAAAATAAAAATTTCACCTAATACTTATCCTCATTTGAAAATTTAAAATATTTGAGGAACTAATTTGATAGAATTGAAAATATAGAGAAACCAATTTATAAATATTTATTGTCTACTAGTAAGCTATCGACAACCTTCATAAAATTTGACAATTGATCAAACAAAGTCTACATTTTATGAAAAATAAAATAATTTTAAGTTCTTTAGTTTTTGGATGATGTTTTAAACTCCCTATTGGAGTTTGGAGGGCAGGGTGAGGAAAAGGAATGGAAAGAGATGGGAGAGTAGCCTCCATATTAATGGAGTTTAATTTTCTTCATTTAACAAAATGCTCCAACATGTTTAAACTCTATCAAGAGCATCTGGAGGGAGAGTAGCATCCACATTATAAGTATTATTTGATTTTATTTATTTATAAATAAGTATTCTTTATCATCCTCTTTAAAAATTCTTTCAAATAATATGATAAGCTTTGTAAAAAATAGTAATTATTCCATATTTCCATTTGCAATGGTTTGCACACAGGAGCAATAAGACAAATTTTATTTAAGTGGAACAAGTATTAGACATCATTAAATCCACGCGTATATGTTTTCAGTTGTGTCTATATATATACACTATAGAGATCAAACAAACATGTTAAAATGAAAATAAAAATACAACATTATTATGTAGTCATTAATGTAATTATAAACAAATAATTAAAATATGATAACATAGTAAAAGAGTAAAAAAAATTTGCTTAAATGGCACTAGCTAGATCTGCCAGACCCTTTTCCAGATAATGGGCCAAAGTGCATTTGAAGAGCCCAATAGATGTAAGCCTCAATCCAACAAAGGATATGACAGGAATCAGAGGATACTTGTCGGTTGCACAAATGCAAGAAGCTACAAAGACAAAGAGCAAGAGGTTCCTCCATATATCAAATCACGAAAGGGACACATTATAACTTAACTTGTTTTCCAACTATATGATAGTGTCACCAATTTGCCACTTGTCACCGATAATAAATAACCAGGCTGGATTAGACATTTAGACCTCTACCAAATATAAATAAAAGAAAATATATATATTTATCAAATTATTATTATTAAATTATATTTATTGTATAGTAAAAGAGAAGTATATTAAAGATTGAAACGATCAATTATTTTAATTTTTTTTAGATGAATTAATTATTTTGAAAGGAAGATTACTTATTAAAGAATAATGAAAGGACACGTATAAATTTCCAAACCAAGGGATTCGTCTTATTTGAATTTATTTAAGTTAGGGTCTCCCACCCCTCAACTCAATACCCTTTCTTTGAGTTCATTCTTTGACGTCCCCTAACATTAGCATGCGGATAAATTCTTCATTCATATTCAATTCAATCACATTTATTGAAGAAATAAGAGTTTCTAAGTAATGACGAACAAATCCTAAGCATGATAAATTAATAAATGTGGACAACTTCTTTTTTTACTTCAAAGACTTTAATGTTAAATTTGTTAATAGACAAATCAAGGAAATGGCTTATGACTTTTGTATATGATCTCTTTTTTTTTTCGACGCATTAATGTATGTTTATATATTTTCCTTGATAATTTAATTTGTAATCAAAATATTATTGCTAACGAAATGAAGTAAAACTCCTTTTATAAAAAATATTATAAAATCAATACCATCTGTAAAATGTAAAAGTAAATATAACTAATGATAAAATTTAAGTTTTTCAAATGCATATTGTTACGCACAAAATCTTAAGATGATGATGCAGGAAAAATAGATTTAAGAATCAAACACATAATTCTGATCAACATGAATTGAATGATTTCAATATAATAAATTGTAGCATTTTTGTTGGTTTATTCTTCAATCGAAATTGTTCGGCTACACCGGTAAATTAGAAAAATTGAAATTTGAGAAGTTTATTTTATGTTAACATTAATTGAAGTGAAGGTATCTGCAAACGCAAATTGAGGTTTATGAGATTTCGTAAAAAAATTTGGTTTTAAGGGTGAGAGAAACAGCATCAGAAAATTTCATTGGGATCGATATATAGAAGAATTCAAGACACGTGGGTGATTTGAGAATGCTTTTAATCTTGACCATTAAACTAATGATGTGCACCTTTTTATTTTTGAATAAATGAACGTAACTTATATCTTTTGAAAAACTCATAGCATCAAATGTTAAAGATTATAATATGACATGTTAATTAAATATATAATATTTTTTACATTAATTTTAAACTAATATTATTATAATATAAATTAATTTTTTGATAAAATTTAAATCTTTTATGGAATAATTTATCAATAATTAATCGATGCATAATTATAACTATTCATAAATTTATTTTTGTGATTATAAATTTTCATTAGTAATTTTGTCATCGAGGAGATGACATTGATGTGACATTAATATTGAAAAGTCATATATTCAATTATATTATTACATTAAAATATGTAAGGGCAAAAGTTTACTAATGTACTATTTTAATTGATATATTATAATTTTATGGTATATTTGTTAATTTGTAAAATTGAGAGACTAATTTAATCCATGTTTACGAATTTAAGAGTTAATTTGTCTAGTTACTATTGAAAATTTTAATCCACTTTTTTTGTGCAAGTACGTGCCCACATAATTTATGGTACGTTTGAAAATTGGATAGATGAACATGTGTGTCTTCCATTGGTTTATGGTCATTTTTTGATATAGCATCACATTTTCAATATGTTTTTCTAGATTATTTAAATAAGTGGTTTTCGTATTTGAGTGTAACGTTTTATGGTTTTTCATTTTTGTTCAATGTTCGTTGTAGTTTAGATTGACAGAATAACTTTAATTCATTTCAAATTTTAATCAATGATTTTAACATATATTTCAAATACTTTAAATTTTGTCATATTTATTTATAGACTTTTTTCGTTAATGGATAATTGAATCAATGAATATCATTTTTTTTAGAAGGAAAAACAAGACTCCCCTAATAAATATTGACTACTAGATGTCATTCGATTAGAACCGATGAGTTCAATTTTAAAACCTAGTCCAATTTAATTCAGTTTGTATTTCAATAGACTAAAAACAACAAACTTCACATCTCACGTATTATACCAATTTTAAATATAAATGAAAATTAATTAATAAAAATTAATATATTTAATTTAAAATTAAATAATTAATTTTTTGACTCATTAATTAACTCACAACATAATTAAAATATAAATTGTGAGTTGAATATAATATTAAAATCTCTCAAAGAATATATAGATAACAGATAATAAAATGGTAAATGTATATAGATGAAAGAATTATTAAAACTAAAACAGTGTTCTAGATTTCTATCCAAGATGTATAAAAGAACAAAAAAAGAAGTAACTATGGTTAAACATATTTTGTCCGGAAATCAAGGAACTTTAACCATGGTTAAGGAACCTTTAGCTAGCTATTACTGTTTGTGGGGTTGTTGCTCTATAAAGCAAAAGCGAAAAGGGGGAAACGCAATACAGCACATCAAAGCCAATATCACAAACTCACTTCTAAGTTAACAAATTAAGAAGCTTCTCCTGTTGAGTTCATGACCAATACCACAAATCCTCAAATCCTTTCTTTGTAAGTACCAAAAATGCATTCTTTTTCCACTATTCTATTATGGGTTTTCAATATTTTTCTCTTTTTAATTATCCAATATGCTTCTATGAAATGGTAGATCCTATTATCATAAGTTGGTTTCTTTTTATGATTCTTTTGTCTTTCATTGTTTTCGCATGTAAGCTTGATCATAAGAATTTTGGACTGTATTTTTTGCTACATAAAGTTTTGTTTTTATAGGTTTTGTTGATGAAGAAGCCACCCCAAATGCTTATAATTTAATCTCGTTTGCTCAATTTTTAATCTGGGAACTTTGACATCAAATATAAGCTACTTGGGTTTTCAAAATTTGGTTTACAAGTGTGTTGTTTGATTGTGTACTTAAACTCCTTTGTTATTGTCTTTTAAAAACACATAATTTTTCTGTTCTTTTTGTTTCCCCCCTTAATTGTTTTAGATTGTAGGGATTGGTTCTCTAGTTTAGGCAAATTTTGCACCAAATTTTCCTTTGAAACTAGCTGTTTCTTTCATTCCTGCTATAAAGTGAGAATTTTTTATTCTGAATATCAAACTGAATTTCCCTTTTCATTTTCAATGAGATTTTATTATTCCTAGTTCCTTATCAAATTCTGGTTATGTTGCTAATTGCTATTTCACTAGCAAAAACAGATATTTTGATCACTATAACCCAAGAAAACCAACTAATTATTCTGTTAGACTTTAATTTTGCTCTATTAGTTCAATCAATTCAATCTTTTTGATTGATCAGTCAACACAACACCTTATTTGTTTTGTTTCAATTTGATTAAATTACTCTTTTGATGTATGTGTTTGCAGGTTAACTATCAATTCAACAAGAGACCAAGAGTTTTGACATATCAATTCTGTTTTCACTTTCAGCACTTCCAATTTGTGTAATCATTCATCTTAGTTCTAAGGTACACTATTTCCTACTTTGGTGGAGCATAAAGTGTATCACTAATTTGTTATCCTTCAAGTGACTTTCTTTGTTAAAATCAAAATGGGCCTATCAAGTCTTCCAGCACCATCTGAAGGAATGTTATGCATAATTCTTGTTAACACTGCCATGTCAATATCCATATTCAAAGGCATTATTAGGACTATACTACACATTGTTGGTATCATTGCTTCACCATCATCATCATCCTCAACTTCCTCTCCTTCACAAGATTATATCTCACAAAACTCACCTGACTCATTTGAAATCCATCTAAGTCCTTCAGATGATTTCATTGAAGAGTTCAGAAACAGGACACCAACACTTAGGTTTGACAGTGTTTTTAGTAGCTGCAAAGAACCTGAACATGATTGTTCAGTTTGTCTCACACAATTTGAACCTGAATCAGAGATAAATTGCTTGTCTTGTGGCCATATTTTTCATAAAGTGTGCTTGGAGAAGTGGTTGGACTATTGGAACATTACATGTCCACTTTGTAGGACTCCTTTAGTTCCTGAAGATGATGCTTTTTGCTTTTGGTGAGAGCAATGAATAAAGCATGCACAAAACAAATCAAATAGAGAGCTTCATGTACAGTTTAGTGTGTAAATGTCTATGACAATTTTGATGTTCCCATGGATTTGACTTCTTCTTATCACTTTGCCTTTTATAATGTAAAGTTAGTGGAGTGTGGAGGATTTTGTTTTCTTTGTCCTTTTTTTTTCTATGTATCTGATGTTGCCACATATGAGATCAGGTATATAGTTTTTGGTTAATTGTGTTTGTCCATAATGCCCTCCTTGTTGTCGGCTATTATCCCTATCCCCATCCATTTTCTTTTTGTCATTTACATATATTTAGAAAAAATAGGTATTGTATTTAATGTACCTCTTGTTGTCTATAGATGTTCCTGAAATACTTTTGTTTTTTTAAACTTCTAAAACAAATTAGTATATTTACAAAGGTATATTTGAAAAGATCTTATATGAATCTTGTGATTTGAAATATATATGTTTCGGTATAAATCTTTTTATAAGGTGTGCTTGCTTATAATTAGGACACGTTAGTCCTTCAAATTTTTTACACTACTATATTTTTCAGTTCTTTTATAAAAGATAATTTAATTAAAATTTAATTAATATATTTTTTAGTTCTTTTTATAAAATATAATTAAATTAAAATTTAATCAATAAAAGTTTATGTATTTAATCTACAATACAAATTAAATATATTAATTTTTGAATATTTTTGAACCGTGACTTGCCCAATTGATGCCCACTTGTTAATAGACCATATTTAGGCCCCTAAAACAGCTATATTTGGAGACAACTTGGCCCCAAAAACTTCTAAAATCTCTAAACCAAAGAAGTCTTTCCTCTTCATTTTTCTTCTTTTCTTTTTTCTTCATTAATTAAAGTGTCAAAATCAGTAGATTGTTCATATCTAGATCCCATGTGACATAAGTTGAAATGGAAGTTCTTCAAGTGTTGTTGCCTTTATCGCAAACGTGGGATAAACACATATTTGTACGTTTCAAATATTTTTTTTTGGGTGTTTCTAAGATAATTTTTTATGTAGATTCTGATATTCTATCTGGGAGTTCCTATTCTTTTAAGTTGGTACAACCTAGCTGAATTTTTTTTCTGTAGAATTTATTGGCTTGTTGCAAAGGGACTAAAATGTCTTTTCATATTTTCCTGTTGTATTGAATAAATAAAGTTCCGTTACATAGGCTCACAATGGAAATAAGTAAATTTATTTATTTTAATGAAAATTTTGCTTTGAAATGAACAGCACCTCATTTGTGATTATTAACTTAGGGAGAATTATCGGAGTGGTATACAATATATCTGTCTAATGCTGGCCCCGATTAAAACGGCCATGAAGATGTTATGACACCATTGATTTTTTTTTTCCACAGATAATAAATTAAATTTCCACATACTAATAAACGAATTATTGAGTATTTGAGTCAAAAATTAAATAAACGAAATATAAAAAATTAGGTCCCACTAGCATCATTTTCTAAAGATTTGTGAAAATTAGGCTCGTAGTCATAATACGGTATATATATTTTCTTTTTTGTACATTATGACTATGGTATATGTTTCTTTACATATAATGTAAATTTTGGTACATTGTTACATTTCACATTTCGCCTTTCACTTCGCTAGCAATACATTTTTAAGAAGCTTTGTTTACTCTAGTGTTTTGGGCGTTAATTTGGTCAAAATATTGAATCTTCCTAAATTCTATTGATTTCAATGTAAATCCATATTTTAATAATCTCCCAAATATGTATCTAAATCTTCGTAAAATAAAAAGTTGAAGATTAAATGTTGATAATTACACTTTCAAGTTAAAAACATTTTACAATAGACATGTCTTTTGAACATCATATCAATCTTTTTACTCAAGTATGTCAATATGCCTATCTCTAATCAAATACATCCATAACATTATTCATTTAATTTCAAATACATCTCCCACATTACTAATTTAATATATTATTATAATCCCTACCAATATCAACAAAGGGACAAGCATGATTAATATCTTGTAATTTCTAAAATCATTTTGAAAGTCTAACAAATTCAAGAGATTTGATATAGTCTAACAAATTAAGGGCCCAAATTTGGTATTTACTCACCAAAATATTACGCTGGAATAATACATCAACAAGGTACTTCTGTTATTATAGATTGAAAAGCTTGCATAAGGTCACAAAAAACTTCAGATCTAAAAAAACTGATTTCCTATGGCAGCACTAATCATTGGGAAATTAGTGAATGAATTTAATGCTGCGTGAGAATTACTCGTCCAGTTATAGCAACAATAGGATCTGAATATACAAGATAAAGCTCTAATGAATAATCCACCCAAAATTGACAACGAATCAAGGGAATTGGACAGTATCATCTGCCTTGAGTGCAAGCCTGAACTGCCTGGGAGATACACCTACAAAGCCTAATAATTCTTGAATAGCCCACTGTCACACTCTCAGCTGCAGTTCTTATTTGATCTACAAGCGAAGGAAGAGCCTTTTGTTCCCCACTAGCAACAGGATCATATATTTGAGATGGAAGGATCTCTGCGGGATAGGCCCCACTGCTCAAACCATTTGTTAAATTAGTGCCTTTAATTGCAAATACCAAGAAAAATATAATCTCATGCAGGGATAGCACTAAGATAACAGATGTAAAAATGGCATTCAAATTGAAGATAACTGATACATCAATGAGCATTGACTCAGCTGAGAAAGGGCAATCAAAGCATCATCATATAACTAGATAGATACTAAATTTATGGAAACTTTTGCAGCGTGTGTGAAGTATGAATCAAAACTGAATGATCTGAATAAAAGTTGGAAAGATTGATGAACACTCAGCAGTCTCAATTTTCAGTGAATCGTGTACAATGCTTATATGATATGAACACTCAAGCAAGCAACAGACATCACTTGGTGTGCGTTTGATACATGGTCTAGTACAACAAAAGCAGAATAGTACAGTACAAATAATCAAGTGATATAACACAACTTTTTGTTGGTGTGGTGGAATGCACAATATAATTGAGGGAAAGAAGTGGGAAGAAATGACGGAAGTAAAAGGTTAGGGAAAAGAGGGGACTCAAGGAAGAGTTATTATAAAGAGGAAGAAAAAGTTGGGTATTTTTTACTTTTGGATGATGTGCATTAGAGAAAAAAGTTGTCTCTTATTTCACTTAGAAACAAAATTCAAGACTTCTGTCTCGTACTTCAACTTATGTATTGTCTTGTTTCATGACCATTTTTGAATCAAATCAAATATAGAACAAATAGTTGTATTTGTCCAAAACATAATTTTTCAGCAAACCGAACACATCTTTGGTAACAAAGAATTAACTGAGCAAGGAAAATAATTTAAAGGTGAATGCTAAATTATTGCTGGAGTTTACCATTTTAAGCATGTCATATCGAGAGTCACTTGCACCTTCATCCCACTACAGAAGTCAATGAAATATAGCTGCAAATCAAGTTGATGAACTGCAACAACAATATGAAAGAGTGAAACTCCTGTTTGATCTAAAGTCACAAAATGGAAGGTAATAACTAATTCCAATTAATTGGCGCCAAATTTTTTGCAGATAAAAGGTTCATTTTATGGCTTTGAAAGTTAAACCGGGCTGGACCGGCCAGTGTGATGGGATAACTGATGAACTGGTCAAGTACTTGGTCTGTTCAATCCCGAAAAACTGACTGATCATAAAACCAATGGTGACAGGTCAACCTAGTAAAAGAACAAGCAGCAACTCTAATGGAGATTTCTCCATTATAGGTTAATTGAACAAATTATTTTCATTATCAAACTTCTTTCATTTTTTAATCCAACCAAATGTATATAGATTAAATATGTTTATATTCCTTATAAAATCAGAATCTTCAAATTTATTCTCCAATTAAAATTTATTCACTTTTTGCTTCTATTTTGCTTTTCTTGGGACTAACAACGTCTATTTTTTGTAAAAAGTTTTCAAATAGGAACTAAAAGTCAATAAAATTTATTTAGGGACTAAGTTTGGAAAGTCATAATTTTATAAGGACTAAACATAATTAACCCTATAGTTATTTTTCTGAAAAAAAGCCTAATGTCAAGTAACAAAGATTGGTATGAGGTTACAAAAGTGGATATGACTCCTCTAAAGTGAGAAGTTAGTAAATTGATAAAATCAATGGGATAATATTATAACTACCCATGATTGGTCATGCATTACATATAATATCAACTATTAATTTATTTATCAACGGTTGATATTACTCACTTTAGTGGAGATTGGAGCCTGATCCTACAAAAGCATTTGGTTCAAATATATTATTTAGCCTCTTATTATTGATTAACTTTTGTCTTACAAGACATATAAATGGTTTTAAGGTAAATAAATTCTTTTATCTAACTTAATTTCATATAACTGTATATTAGTTTATTACTTGATATTATTATATAATATGATTTTAATAATATATATATTTCATTATCAACAGTTCAACAATGGTTGGAGTTCAACTAGTAATTAACACTCTTTCACTGGTTCACTGACCACCACATCTGATTTTTAAGACATTGGCTCATAGTTTAATATTTCAAGTGCAGAAGAAATTTGCTTACCTGAATGAGAATTAAACTTAGCTTGGACCAAATTTTTAATCTCTATCCGAGCTAACTGAACCTCCTCAACCACATCTAGCAAATTACATAGAATTGAACCTGTTATCTGGCATAAAATAGCCGGTCAGCTACAGCACACAATGAGGTTGTAAAAGAAATCTTTGAGCCCAAGAAATAGAAACAAAAGGATAATAGAAAAGATAATTGGAAATAGCGTCATAGAATTTAGGGGGGAAGGTGGATACAGAATATCCTGGGGAAGATAAAGAACCATGTAACATCCTTATACTATCAGATGTCCATGTTCATCATATGTACACGAGTAAACCCTATTAGCAGTGGTGGATCCATAAATTTTCTCTGATGGGGACAATAAAATAGTACATATATGTAGACTAAGGAAAAATATTATTAACTCTTACAAAATACATAATTAGACTAAACAAACTCAGAATACATAATAGCTTATACAAATTATAATTGTCCTTTACGAGATTTCATATTCTAAAATGTTCAATAATTTTTCATTGTCAACACTATCAAATATATCATTTTCTATATATGTAACTAACACATCATTCAATCACTCATCCACTATACGACTGCGCATTCCATTTTTCACAAAATTAATGGTTGATAAACATCTTTCAATAGTTGTAGTTGCCACAATATCCTCAGGGTTGTTGCAATCAAATAAATTTCCACGTCTTCAACAATAGTTTCCCACCGGATCCCATTTTTGGGAGCATGATGAGCCAACTACAGGCCAGGGGCAAGAATAACGCCCTGACTCCATCAACCTACTCTCTTTCTTGCAGTACTTACGGCACAATTGTTGTCAATGATGCCTCATCATTTCAAACACCATAGGAACATAGTCTACACTGCGAACAAAGTGAACAACTAGTTCAACAGGTAAAGTAGTTTCTAAAAGCTGGTCCAAGCCTCCAAAACCGTGAAACCTTTGTTCATAACCCACTAGGTCTATAATTAGGTCCAATTTACAAAACACCTATTCTACCGTTGTCTTTTCAATTGCTTATAACAGCCCACACACTTGTGGGCTAGAATCTGGAAGCTCTAGTGGTGTTGTGGATGTGACAAGGCTTTGGGTTACTTGAAATCTATGCTACAAGAAAATCAGCATAAAAAACAGTTACTTACCTGTGTTTCATGTGCCATACTGATTCGACCTGCGCATTTGCTAGTGGTATGTTGAGTTAAGGCAAACACAAACGCAGAGAAAGCATCCATATTCGGATAGGTCTGAAAACTAAATGTATAACATTAGAAAACTGTAAGGTATAAATATTGAATATATATGATAGTAAAACAGATACATTGTCCACCAAATTACCTTTCCAATATTCACGTCATTCAAGCTAGTTGATAATGTAATGCTTGATAGACCAGCATTTACTGTGAACCTACATTCCATCAAAGTTAATAGGCACTTGGATAATCAGTATGCCACAAAAGATACACTTGAGCTCCAATCCTTAAAAAAAGAAACAAATCAAAGATAACCTTTGGATGATATATCCGCAATAGTTGAGAATAATTATGTGATAATCATCCTTGCGCTCAAAATCTTCAATATCCCACAACTGGGTAACAAATAAGATGTTTGTCAGAAAATGAAATGTTATCTTGTACATAGATAAGAACCATATCTACAACCAAACCACCTTCAAATTCTGGAATACCAACTTGTAAGACATCCTCTTTTCCAAATAATCAGGAACAGATTTTATGATGTTGGTACAGCTTTGATCCCCTTCCATCTTGTAGTAATTGTAAAAGAATTCACTTAAAGATGTTGCTTTCTGATCCAAACTTTCAAGCTCCTGCCTCATTTCCATCACTTTATTGCAAGAAACCTAGCATTGACCAATAAAACACAGCCAATTGAAATGCAATGGACGACATATTGTACCTGTATAATCAGGTTGCACCAATAAACTATAAACAGAAATTAGGGACATGCAAGGGAAAATTTATCATGCAAAGCAAACACGAGGAAGTTCATTCATCAGATGAACAGGGCATTTCTCAGTTGATGTAAAGTCCATATATAAAAATAAACGAGTGATGGGCCCAAACACTCACTAGAAATGGAGGAAACGCGAATAGTTAATCAAAAGGGTTACAGTTTGATTATACATGAGTGGAGTGTGGCTTTTCAGTTTTACTATCATAAAAATCAGTCAAGTGCAGCACATATGCTGTGACTCTTAAGTTTTACTAGTGTGGATGCAAATGCTATAGCGGCTGCTGCAGGCCATTTAGAGGAATCTGCATAGCACCACGATTTTCATGGAAGATTCATCAAAATACTCTACGTAATAGAGCTATAGCACCGCTATTTCTGCTAATAAACAGTGGGTCACCAATTCAGCTAACAACTTATATATATTGAATTAATGTGAGTTTGACATGATAAAACTTTAGCAGATCTGAGCTCCAAGATTCCATTAACAACAAAAATATGGAGACAAAATTGTGTTTGGACTTGGAAAGCTGGGTGTGTAAGAATGCTCCATCAAAGATTGACATGCTGTGTAGTAAGGGAATTGAAGTGTGAGGAGAGAGAATGTGGTTTTTCATTCTTCAAATACATTTAAATTAAAGTTGCTGTAAGTATAATGTTGAGTATTCTGTCCAAAGTGAAAAGAAAAAAAAAGTGGATATTGCTAACTCCTCTTATAGCAAATTAAGTCAAAGGAAGACAAAGTAGCAATCTTTCATCAGTGTAATTCTCTCATCAATGTATTTCCAATACCAATACAAGGTTTTGAAGATCAGATATAGCATGGAAAGTGTATCGTGATAATGTAAATTTAAAATAAATCACACACAGAATTATACCTGACATTCTCCTTGGGAATTTAAAAATCTTGTATTGCTACGACTATCATCAGCTTGAATGTCAACAGGTCCACTCTTAGCTGAACATGGCATGAAATTTTTCATCATCTGAGTCTCTTGAAGTCCAGAACTCAACTGTTGTACTTTTTTCTGTGCATAATGAAAGTCTGTATCACCAAAAGTAAGTATTGCTAAATACTAATGCCGATGTGTAAGAAAGAATACCAGTAATCTCTCACGCTTAACATTCATTAATTGTAGCTTGGCCCTCTCATATGCTATATTAAACAGCAACATTCTCATTTCCACAGCCCTTCAAAAGAAATACTTAACATAGTCAACCACTAATAAAAAAAAATCAGTTCCATAAACTTGTGTATGAAACAACATAATCCACATAGTGACTTAATCAAACAGCCCAAACATACCTTTTGTGTCTGGGAACATTTAGAGGATCGGGTAATTTCTTCTGAAAGAAAAACAAGAACCATGACAATAAGAGAGAGAAAATTACAAACATTGAACAAGTTTGTTTTGAGAAAATATTTAGTTTTCATTTCCTGTTTGCACTTTTGTTTACAAAATTGCATCGTTTATTATCAAATGTCTGTACAGGGAATGGAAAAAATATTATTATTTTCACAGTAACCTAGACAGATCCTTGAAATCAATAAATAAATTGAAAACAAGATGGTTTTTTCTAATTATAAGTGAAAACAGACAATGTTGTCTCATAGGAAATAGGCCCTTGGATATTGTGTTTAGAGGAAGTGATGTGTACTAGTCACTACGAATATAAGCTTCTTCATGATATAATATAACTAGCGAACTGCACTAAATTTGATTATCTGATCTAACAGACCTGAGAATGAATTTCAGACGAAAGAACATCCCATTTGTTAACTTTCTGCAGACGAACCAAAAGATCTTCCAGCCTGCCAATCTAAATATTGAGAGCAAAAATGAATTACTCATATAAATATCTATGATAAAATATTTGTGAATGATAAAAAAGTAAGCAACAACATCCACAATTTTATTTTAATGCTATTATTTTCTAATTCTACAGCCATATATTAGAACATACCAAATTCAAATTTAGCTTATCAAATGATGGAGAAAGCAACTGTTTTGTGCTGGCTGAGAATCTTTTTAGAATCTGCAAGATAATTGAAAAGTAAAGACTTAAGGGGTCCAAGAAAACAACAATATTCTAACGAATTATTAATATAAGGCAGTAACCATACATGATCCCAATCATTACACTTCTGATCTCCAAAATTTTCTCTTTCACTTCTCATATAACCCGTTTGTTCCAAAACAAACCGTAGCTCTCCATTCCCACT
The DNA here is from genome assembly GCA_037974835.1 of Cicer judaicum. Taxonomy (NCBI): domain Eukaryota; kingdom Viridiplantae; phylum Streptophyta; class Magnoliopsida; order Fabales; family Fabaceae; genus Cicer; species Cicer judaicum. The sequence goes on from JBBPBS010000276.1 coordinate 15,144,628, forward strand.
TTTATGAGCCTCTGGACTTCTGTCAATCCTCCCTATCTTATCTATATTGTTTCCATCACTTAGTATCTCAACACTTTTCCTTTTCTTCCCAGAAGAGACCTCGATACCAGTTTTGGTAAGAGGGCTCTGAGCTACTTGGAGTACCGAATAGTCATCGTTATCAAGATCAACACTGTGACCATCAGAATTAATCCTGTGAGACAAGTTCCTTTTCTTCCCAGAAGAAACCTCGATACCAGTTTTGGTAAGAGGGCTCTGAGCTACTTGGAGTACCGGATGGTCATCGGTATCAAGATCAACACCGTGACCATCAGAATTAATCCTGTGAGACAAGTCTCGGATATTACTGTGGAACAACTCACTAGGAGGCTCTTGCGGAGAGGGCAACACATTTGTTACTTCTTGAATAGGACTGCTCAGAACGAGAAATCTATTAGAAGGACTCCCAGCCGGTTTTCCCTTCAATGCACTCTAAATCATCCAAGCATTAAATCAGTGTCAAATCAATAACAATTCAGAAGCATAAAACAACATTATAAAAGAAAGAAAAATTAGTCTTCTACTGAAAGCAATGTTTGATCTCTGGAGACACACCTTTACTCATACATTTTTGCAAGAGTCCAAATTTTAATTTTATAAACAAACATAACAATAAATTTTTTAACTTGTCTACACAAAATAAGGCAAGCTGAATAGGGTTTACAAATTATAATGATTAAAAACTGAGCTCAAACCAAATATTTCAAAGAATTTGGCTGGTAAGTAAAGTTTTCATTGGCAAACTACGAGCTGTACAATTTCAATATCTCCAAATTTCAAATTACACAGTAGAGAAATTTGCAATGCATGGACAACCCTACATAACTGAGGCATACATTGCAATTTAACAGATTATTATTATTACTATTATTATTGCACCAGTTTTCGCATGAAGGTTGTTTTATTCCTAAAAGGGTTTGTTAACCCAGGCAAGATCCAACATCCTTAATTTAAACAGAACCAAATTCTTTCTCTAACTAAGCAGAAACTAAAGAAGAATTTAGAGCCACTTCCTCAATTTTGATATTTTTTCATTTCATCTATCATTTGGCAAGGTAGCTACTTCCCCTAACATGAATCCCTCGGCTATAAGTTTGATTTTGATGTTGTTTTTCTATTTTCTCCTTCCTTTTCCCATCTATTAGTGTAATTGTCAATGAAGTCCTGATACATATATATATATATATATATATATATATAGGTTTTCATTTACCGATTTATTATATATTCTTAGCAACATTAAATTTAGGGGAAAGGAAAAATATGCTGTAGACATCGGATTAGGTAGTTTAGCAAATTTTAGAGTATGCCGTTTTATGTTATAATAATGAGAATGTAAAACCATATAAAAACATGACTCTGCTAAAAGCCTAAAACATAATTATACTTACGGATACACAACCATAGAAGTGGAGCATTAAAATTAAGAAGATAGACAAATATCTAAGCAAGAATGTATCAGTAAATCTCTATCTTTTTAATAGTTGAATCTGAAAGTCATGCCATGGAGAACTAACCATGAAAGCAGATGAACTAAATATTCATATTTGGAATCAAACTTGAATATTTTTTTCTATCATTTTAGCAAATGACTCCAAAAATGTTTCTTGAGGTAATATGGATATGCAAAGGTTTCAGTGACATTTTCCTTTTTACACTAGCATGAATCATAACTAAACAAAAAATAGTCATTTTCTATAAATTTACCTTGGTAAATTTGCTGACCTGTGCATCCTCAGAAGGTGAGCTGGGTAGTTCACTGCTTTCAACATCAGACAAATCCAATTTTTTAGCTACTGTGGGTTTGTCGTATTCAATGGCTTGTCCTAAAGCACTATTAACAGCTCCATTATGCAGATCCACCTGCTTCAACTCACCACGGCAATTACTTTGACATTCTACAGATGGTGATAAATGATGGTAAAATGATTTTACAGGGGAAGAAAAAGTTTTTCCATGCGTAGCGGTTAGAATTTCGCCGTTTCTTTTCTCAAGTGTGCTATCTGCCAGGTCAAAATCTGCCACTCTTGTTATATGAGTCTTTAGCAAGGGAGAAGTAGAAGTGCCAATATCCACAGGCTTAAGATTTTCATCATTGTGGGAAACATCGGCCGAAATCAAACAAACATTTTCTTCATCCCCTTTGGTGGCCACAGTCTCTTCATTTTGGCTTAACCTGCTAATATTTATCAAAGAATCAACTACATGGTCATCAGTGTTGATCAAACTTCTATGAATTTTATTTTCTAGAGTTAAACTAATCGGCTGTTCCTCCAAAGGAGCAGTAACAGTTTCAACTTGCTGGTATTGAAAATCTTTTTCACTAAAAAAAGAAGTCCCTGGGGCGTATTTTGATAACCTACGTTTCAATTTCTCACTTCCTTCTATGAGAGTACAAGTGTTGGGAGTAGTCTCAAGAGTTCTCAGCTTTGAAATGCTTTTCCGTAAGGAGGACAAAGTTGCACTATTTGCAACATGTACCTCAGGCACAAGCAAACCAGATTGCTTTAAGGAGGGAGTTATATTTCCAGTACCTCTGAATGAATCAGGAGAACCCATAATTACTAGTTTTGTTGCAGATAGTGACAGTGGTGTATGTACTGGATGATTTCCAGTTACTTGATCAGACTTATGATTGGAGCCAGACACTTGACCTCTGTCATTAGAATTACTCTCATTTATGGGGCCTTCGCAGAAACCAAGTTCATACTTAGCAGCCAATTCTAACTTATCACCTTCATTCATCTTTGGCGGGGTTCCTCTATTAGCCTTAGCAAAATCCAACTGTTTGCAAGCTACCAGAGTTGCATCATTAACAAACTCCTTAGTGTTCTGAAAATGAAAATAACAAACATGACTTGTCAATTACCATGCATTTACACAATTCAACAGATGTAATAGCATATATAAGGATAGCCACAAGTCCACAACCGCAACAGTATCATGATAAACAATGAACACCTAAAAAGATTGAAAACAAATGACCAAAGAAATTAGTGACCTAAAAGATTATTAACCTTGGTTGAAGACTCGGAAGCAGACGCAACTGTAGTATTATTATTGGATAAAACCTCCATATGATTTGTAATTGGTGAATGTTTAGCCGTTGAACCTAATGGTGAAACACTGTGCAAATCACTGCTTCCCTGTGCCAATATTGCAACTAAACTAGGAGAGAGTCTTCCATAATCATAGGTTTTCCGTTGTTCCCCCTCGATGCTCATGTCATCAGAGTCCCCGCCCCCGCTCGCCACCAAATCCGGCGTATGAAGCACCTTCTTTTCAAGTTCAGTGAGTTCCATGTAACTCCCCGGAGTGCCACTCCTTTGACCGACTGTTGTCATCGTAGCGTCAAACCTAGTCGGTGTTTTGAGATCACCTGATTCCGAACGGGCGATACTCCGGTAATGCATTGAGAAGGCCGTTGAGTCCATCGTAATGTCGTCTGAGACACCGGAGTCCGATAAACGTTCCGGTCGGATGAAATCAGTAGACACAGGACCGCGAAAATCATCATCTGCAAAAATGAATTTGTGAGAAACATGAAAACGATAACAATTAACACTGTTAGCTACATGAGATTCGGATTCACCATCAGTGTCGTCGTCGCCGGCGGTGGTAGTGCTGCCGCCGGGAGAGGGGGAGCCGATTGGTTGGAGGAAGGAGTTCCTGTGATCGACCGGTTCAGCAGCGTCGTCGATAGGGTTTCTATGGCGGACGACGTCTTCGTCGTCGCTGTCTCCGCCAAGTTCGCGGAAGAGGCCTAATGGTTCGACGCGGATGTCGGAAGAGGAGGAGGAGGAGTGGTCGTCGTCGGGGCGAAAGATGTGGACGGAGGTGATTTCATTGTCGGCGAAGCTGACGCGGCGTGCACGTTTCCTCTTGAAGGCAATGGTTTCTTCTTCGGTTTCAGTGTTGTTGGAAGGGTCCATTGCTGCTATCTTCTTCTTCTATTCAATGTGTGGAGTTTCTCAGTGCAAACTTTAGTGCGGGAAAATTGCAATTATTGATTGTCCTTCATTTTCAAACAGAGTTCTCCCGGCGCCGTTGTGTATACTTTCATAAATTAAAATCTTAATTGCAGTTTTTTCTTTTTGTTTTTATTAATTTATCTAAATTTGTTTTTCTATTTTAAAAATTCATAATTTTAATTCTATTGAATATTTTTAAATTTAAAAAATTATTATTTGACATATTTTAAAATATAATTTTATGATATCAAGTTATTTAGATATATTGATAATTTATGTATTATTAATTAAATTACAAAAATTAATTTTTTTTTAAATAAAAAATTAAAATTATTAATTTTTTTATTATAATTATAAAGATATTAGTCAATTTTACAGACTCATATTATATATCATATTTTTTAAAACATATTATAACATTTAAAAAAATAAAATTGTTAAACTTTAAAATAGCATACAAAATTAAAAATTATAATTAAATCTAAATTAAAATTACATCATCGTAGTGTTTAGCATTTTGAAAACTGCCCAATCATCCTTCGTATACCCTTGACATCATTTTAGGGAGGGAAAAAAACCTCTTGAACTTAAAATTCTAATAGACAGACCACTATTTCTCAGGTTAATAATAGTTGTGTAAGTGGAATAGAACTTTTGAGATAGGCATTGTATGTATGAAACTTTTTGTATATACTTCGAGTACTGTTCTTTTTTTTAAAATAAGAAAATTTTAATACAACATATATATCTATCATTAATCACGTTACCTACTTTATTAATCATTAAAAATGTATGTTATCATCTATTTTTAAATATATATATATATATCTTTAATCATTAAAATACATTATATTAATTATTTTAAATATAATATTTTAAAGTGGTTAATATTTTACATTTTAGTGGATAATGGGATATACAATAAAGTGATTAATGATTCATATTTTCGTTGTTAGTGAAGTAATTAAAATAGTTAATAATATAAAATTGTATATGTGTTTCAAAAAGATGTTTAAATAACTAAAAATAATAATTAAATAATTTTTTTCAAATATAAATTTATTGTTCACACATAAATATGATGAACAATACATGCATGTCAAGTATTATGTCAACTATTTGTGTTCAAATAATTTTTTTTTGTTAATAATCAACTTTCTTTTTGTGACTTCAATTATATTGAGTTAATAAATTAAAAACAAATAAATATTTTAAATTGAATAAATATCAATTGAATTATTGTCTTATCTATAAATACGATGATAATTATAAATTATTATTTATTTATAAAGAATATCATCAATAATTGTTATAATTTTCAATAATTTTTAAATATTAATTAATGAAGTACTATTTATAAAGACATCCTATAATTCACTCATTTGATAAACCAAAAACCAAAAATATTATTTGGTATATTTGATCACTCTATTTTTGTCCATATACTTTTCTCCATGTACAAGTTGAAGTATATTTACCATTTTATTTAAATGAGAGTTATTTGACACTAATTTGACTTGATTGTGCAAACTTTTTAGCAGTAAATTTTAGTTAAATCAGTAGTTTTTATTATATTTTAGTTAAGTATGGATTAGAAATCCTATTTGTTATATATTATGATAGTTTAAGTTGGAGTTTTGATTATGGGCACAATATAATTAAATAGTAAAGTTAATAAAAAATGCTACAACACCTAAAAGCACTACCAAAGCGTGTAATATGAAGACATAAAGTGGATCTAGTGCATGCCACAGCCTTCCTTTATATCTAACATTACTCTATGTACAGGGGTCAATGCCATCTACGGTGGTGGTGCTATTAAGCACCAAATTAAATAGTAATTTTTAATGTGAAAATAAATTGAATGTTTATAGAGAAAGGCAAACACGTTTTTTTTCTTCCGGATCTAACTAAACAAATTATATTAAAGTTAATAAAAGTTGCTAAATCGTAGTTATATAGCTATTATTATGATCTATTTGGTAATTTTTTTGTATACTAAGTTGAAGAGATGTGCGTTTATTTAGGATTGCTATTATAAAATGAGAAATGGTAAAAATAGATTATGCCGAGTTAGATTTTATAAAGTATCAGGAAAATATTAAGGCCGAAGCTGATATATTACCTTATAAAAATATATTATTACCTTATAAAGATATATTGTTAAGGTTTTAACTGAATTTTATAAAAGTGTAATAAAATTTAAAAGTTTATTTAAAAGTCTACGTTATTATTATATTATAAAAATATACATCAATTAACTCTAAACTCTTGTAAATAGACAAACAAGTTAACATGTTTCGAATTTAAGTTATATTTTGATATATAACATGATTTTAAGAGTATATATCAAATTATATTACATAATATTTTAATTCTATTTTAAATTTATTTATGATTTAGCAAAAAAAACTTATTATTATAATAATAATAGTAAAAAAAATATTTATATTTAATTAATTAAATCGATTTAATAAATTTAAAAGAATTTTTCAATAATCTTAATCTAACATTTTTTTTCAATTAAATAAACTTTTAAAAAAGCTTTGATTTCACTTAAATATAAAAAAAAAGTACGACTTAACTTGAACATATTATAGAATAGATGATAGATCCCTGTGAATTGATTTGATATTTTTATCATTAACATGAGTTATGTATACAAGTGGGATCCATTTAAGCATTCAAACTAGTTTTATTGTGTATGTTATAAGAAATGTTTATTGAATAAAGAGAAATAGTTTGGCAAGTAGGAAAAATAGTGTAATAAAGGTACCCTATTTAAAAAGAAAAAGACTGTTTTTTAATCCCTCATCACCATCCACTATAGAACCATTGGAGCTAGTTTTTTAAGCTTTGGAATAGAGGATATATAAGACATTGCATTGTGAGTTGAAGCACAATCCATTTTTGTTTCTATTTTGGCTTGTGTATTTCCCCTCTTTTATTCACCATTGACTTGTTTCTATTTTGGCTTGTGTTTTTTAAGCTTTGAACTCGCTTGTAATTATTTCATTTATGTTAGTTTCCATTGTTATCTTGATTTCCAAGCTCAATTTGAGCTAAACCCATATAAAGTTAAGAACAATGGTGATAATGAAATTATGGATCAATATATTTGTGGTGTGTTTAGCATTCTCTATTTTTAAAAGGTGTTTCACATTCTCTTGATCAACTTGTTTTCTTTTTACTCTTTGTTATATAATATGTAACTAGTCCAGGTACCTGTGCAATGTTTACATGACAAATTGTGTTTGTAATTTTTTTTTTTATTATTTTAAATAAAAAATAAACTTAGAAAAATTAAAGAAAAGAAATATATAAATGTGTAAAAATTAATGTTCATAAAATTTTATTTTAGTTTGTTATATATGATTAAAAATTAAGATTAGTATATTCACATTTGAATCTATAGTGGGAGAGATATTTATCTTTAATATGGGAGTCAAATAAAATTATCTTCAATGTATAAAGAATGTATAATAAAAAATAAAAAAAAGACCGTGCATTATATATACCAAAATTAAATAAGGAGCATTGGAGCTGTGTTTTTAAATCATCTCAGATAATTTCCTTCAACCCATCTTGGGAAATAATCTTTGACATAAGAAATGATAATAACTTGACATAAAAAACTTAATCATACATTATATATATCAACCTAGCATATACCATGTTTTATTGTAAATAACAACATTGTGGACAACCTATGACGTGCACTCCCAAATTCAAAACAAATAAATAAATGAAAGTATTCTCTCCATACCTTGCATTTTCAATCTCATTCACACAAAGGCCGAATATATTTTAAATTTTTCATATTATAATTGGTAAATTTAAAATGGGCTGCTGAACTACATATTATCACTGACTTATTTTTGCAGATTTGAAAGGGAAAAAAAAGGCCACCAAAACAGTAACAAATGTTTGCACAAAGAAATAGAAAATATTTCCAAGTAACCACACATAGAAGAAGAGGTAGAAAAATGGCTATCTTAGATGTGGTAAAATAAGAAGAAAAGAAAATTGCTGAGCAGAAAAATGAATATCACGTAGAAGATGAGCTAGAAGGAAAGTCACACTGGAAAGGATGCAGGAAAAACCATTGATGCATAATGAAAAGAGAGAATGCATGAAAGAGAGAATGTTCTCACTAAACATTTCCAATTTTGAATGAATATAATATGAGAATTAAAAAAATTAAAAATTAGTTAAATATGTTTATAGTTTTTATAAAATTATTTTTTTTAAAATAGTTTTAAAGGAAAATTTATTTACTTTTAGTCAATATTTTAATTTTTATGATTAAAATATTAATTATTTTATTTGTAAGATTTAGCTTAACTAAAAATATTATATTCAAATAATTTTGAACTTAAAATTTTATAATTGTTATAGATTTCTTTACTATTTATTTATTAACAAAAATATCAAACTTTTTTTTTAAAATGAATAAAAAAAATTGAAGTGCTAAAAAATTAATATATTTTTTAATAAACACTACTTATAAAATTTTATAAGTACATTCATTAAAAATTTATATACATCCACGCATATGAACTTTTGAGTTACCCAAGAAATATGATCGAATGTTCAAATTAAAGAAAAAAGGTTAAAGTTTAAAAAAAAAAGTAGAAGCATCGAAATTAAAAATGTTTTTTAAGCTTATTAAATAGAAATATTTAGGGTGATTACATCAAATCAAAGAGCAGTTAAGGAGGGATAATGGAAAGTTTTGGAGGGAAACCACTAGTGGGAAGATTATGTTGTTTTAAATATATATTAAAGATTCTTAACTCAATCACTTAAATTTTACTGTTTAATCTTTTGAAATTGAAAAAAGAAAAAAAATAATTTTTTTATTATTAATATAGATATAGTCAAGATATTTGAAAAATGATTGATATTAAATAATTATAAATAACAATAACGTCCACATATAATTAAGTTGGATGGCGTAAATAATACATGGTTGAATTTGATTATGTACTTAGAGGTTAGAGATAATATTACTATATATATAATGAAATATTTGTATAATAAATAGTTCATTCCATTGCAAAAAAAAAAAATCAAAAAATATTTGCATTCCTTTTTTATTTTTATATCAAAATATAATTTTAATATTCTAAAAAAAGTTTGTTCCTTTTTTATATCAAAATATCCTTATAATATTTAAAATAAACTTGACAACTTTCTAGATGCTGTCCTAATTGTTTTAAAAATAACCAGTACATTTAAGCATAGAACTTCATTTTTATTGGTGATTATATATTGTCTTGGTTGGTACCTCAAATTCCCGCCTCCACCCGGTCCTGCATAATATTAACTATATTTTATCATTTGATGTTAAGACAAAATTTATCTTATTATTACTTGATTGTTTGACTTTATTATTATTTGATCAACCAAAATGTTTCTCTTTTTACTAAACAAACAAGTTATATATCCAGCAAATTGTTGAAGTTTATAATATAATCAATCTTTATTTTATATTTTTTATTTGACTATATATATATATATATCGTTTTCACCGTGATGTTTATATATATAAATTCACTCTATGACCGATGTTGTAAAATTTAACGGGTGAAACTAAAATAAATTTTAACATTACATTTTTATCGGAAACTTTAATACATTTAATATATATATATATATATATATATTTAACTCATTTATAATTAATATATGACTAACGGTTCATATCATAGCTCAATCATATTTTCTAAAGTGAACGAGTAAAATAGATAGAAAATATAAAAAAATAATAAGAAAAAAAAATACCAAAAAATGCACATGTAGGTAAGTTTATGGAGAGCCTTTTTACAACTTCAACAAATCACCGTTATATATCAATATATTTTAAGACAAGTAAATATGTTAAGAGTCTCACATGTATTGAATAAGACAAATCACAGCAAAATATTTATAAATGGTTGGTAATCACCTTATAAGTTACGTTTTATAAGGTTATGTTAGACTCAATTTAAATTATAATACGGTATCATAATCTATTTTAAAATTCATTGAACCACTTGCGAGTTTACTTCTGTAGGGATGTAATTAAATCAAACCACTTATTCAATAAAAACTAAAACTTCATTCCAATTCAACTAAAATGGTTCTATTTTCCCACGTTTAGGTCTTAATTGAACCAACTCAATCAAATGACTTCTATTGATTTAAGATCGATTTGATATCATTCAAAATTGATCACCCAATACTCTTATCAGACTATTATTTTTTTTTTATTATTTTTTTTTATTTCACACTATAATATTGGTAGTTTTAATTCAAAAAATGTTTCAAATACTTTTTAGTTATTATTTATTATTATTTTTTCACTGTAACTTATTTAATTATTTTGATAGTATAGAAAAATTTATAGTGTTTACCAATTTTTTTGTTATTTAAATTAAATATTTAAAATTATAAATCTAATAGCATTGAACCAAATCAACTCTCATTTAGTTCGGATTTTGAGATAACAAATTGCATAAATCAATTTGACTATTTTTTATTGGTATGAATTATTTTTCTCCCATAAACTGACCCCTACATCTAGTAACAAATTATTAATCAATTAAAAAATTAACTAGTAAAATATAACAAGAAGCTAACAAAATTTATTTAAATCACGATAAACAAATAAAATATAAAAGGAAATAAAAAATATATAATTTCTTTTTATAATACTGCAACTTTAATGATATTTATAATATATGAAAATAATAGATGGCTTAAAATAAATGAAAAATATATATAATGTGCTAATTGCAAAAAATAAATAATGAAAATATTTATAGAAACGTCAATTAGAAATAATGGTAAGAGAAGATGAAAATCTATATAAAAAGTAAAACTATTACTAGTTACATCAGCCATGCAAAATCGAATTAGAAATAAAGCTAGGAACAAAGTTAAAAATCCTCTACCGCAGTCAAACTTGACAATTCACTACAAAACCGTACGAAAAGACTAAAAATATAAATTGTTAAGTTATGTTATGAGTTAGAACTATTTCAAAATTAAATTTGATTTTTAGTTTAAAAAAATTAAATTAAATTGATTTTTAGTTTAAAAATTGAACTGAAATATTTTATATATTAGTGTACTGATTTATTATTTTGAATCGAACTCAATTAGTTTAACTTAGTTTTTTTTTTTATTTATATAGGTTTAGTTTTCGATAATTATTTTTAATTATTTCTAAAAAAAATTCGATTCAAATTTTTTAAAATAAAAATCGGTTCAGTTCAATTTTTTAAATTGAAAATCAGTTGATTCAATTTCAATTTTAAAAAAATAATTTAAAAACAATTTGATTATAAATTTTTATAAATCAGTTCGGTTGAGTTCAATTATGTTTAATTTTTTTAACACCCCTGTTACACAGTGCATGCATCAACTAATTCATCATATGTTTGGTTTTGAAGTTAATGAAGCTATCACATAACTTCAAGTTTTATCGAAATGGATTTTCGATGTAGGTGATGGTAAAGTTGCAGAACCTAATGATGAAATGGCATGGCTGGTATCGAAATGAATGTTTTCCTTGTTCCCTGTTATTTAACCACTACAAATATCTTTTGTCTCTACAATTTTTTTTCTATCAAATTTTTTGGTATATGTATAAACATGAACAACTCATTTAACATTTTATTTTTACACTTTAACCTTTTAATTTATGTATCAGTATAATTTTATGTAAAATGTTTATTATCCATGATCAGATATATTTTTTTATTTTTTTTGCGGTTTTGTTACGGTGTTCGGTATATTAATATTGATATATCAATTCCAATTAGTTATAAACGTAATCAAACATTTTAATTACTTTTGATTTTGTCACGTTAATAAATATTTATTTTATTTTATATTATTAATTTAAATGTTATATAAATTTACTCGTATTATCAATTTTAATTTCATAACGTTTAACTTGTGTAACTTTAAATGTATTCAATCAATTTGAGTGAAATAATAGTATTTTAATAAAAAGAAAAATGCTAATTTTTCAACACATTTATTCCTATTAATTTAAATTTATATGATTCTTTTCAAACTTATACAAAAGTTTATATTATTGAATTTTAAATTCCAAAACAATATCCATTAGCAAAAAGACAAAAAAACTACGTTAATTGAATACAAAAGTAATATATATATATATATATATATA
>JBBPBS010000276.1:15161011-15289574 GCA_037974835.1 Cicer judaicum
GATTTACCATATACATTGACATAAATTTCGTTTTATTTGTTAGGACCTATTTGTTATAGATTATAAAAAAAATGATTTTGAGTACTCAATAATTTAGAGATGATTGTTTAGAGATTTTAACAAAAAAATATAAGTTATTTTGTGTTTATATGTCTTAATAATTTTTTTAATAAAAAACTAGTTATGAAAAATAATTTTTTTAGAAGTTACTATTTTAAATTATAACAAATAAATGATTTTTTTTTAGAAATTATATTTTTTTTTTTAAAAAAGTGACTTTTTTACTAAATAAGTTGTAATAAATTTTCACCAAAAAATAAAATAAAAGAGTTGTAGTAAACTTGCTGATAGTTTCCATTTCCGTCGACATAGATTCTTATATTGAGCATTGAATTAAAAAAAGAAAGATTTCTATATGAGCATTTTTCTCATCAAACTTGATTGTTTTGGATTTTATTAGCGATAACGCGTATGACTTAGTACTATATGCGCTTACAGTATTAATGATGTCTAAATGCTGATTATCCTGGTAGTAATATGCAATGCATATTAATTTTTAATACATGAAACCCAAATATATTCAGAATTTATTGTCAATAGTAATATCAAAGAAGGCAACGTTTGAGAACACATTCCATATACGAGACAAGATATTCTATAATTGATGATTTTTTATGGATTATAGAGTAAATTAATTTTACACAGATAATTAATATATCAATTCTATATGAATAATTAATAAGAATAATTAACTTTATTATTTCACTAAAAAATTATAATAATAAAATAACTATATAATGTTGACCGTAATTTGTCAAAGTAAAATTATTTACATGAATTTAAATGTGAATGTCCATTAAATTCAAAAGTTTTTTTAATGGTAAAATTCAAAAGTTAAATGCAGCACTTCAATTCATATCAACTTGATATCTTCTATCTTCTACCCAATCTAATGTTAACGCTAGATAAACAACTTAATTAAATGTACGGCAAATTTTCAATATTTGTATTGGTAGGCGATGATGTGTGTTGCTGAAACGGTACGTGGGGATGTCATGTGACTGAAATATTTTTTACCTACACTCTTCAAAAGCGAGTTAAGTGGCTCTTTGTATATATTAAACTCATAGAATTTCTCTATATATAATTCATAAATCAAACCCCTCCCCCCTCCCTTCATTCCTCTCTTATGCTGCATAGGCTTCTAATTTGTACCAACATCTCCTATCTTTTCTCAAACTCATAAAATAGCTTTTTCAATTGAGTTTCTCATCTTAAATCCGTTCATATTATTATAACATTAGTGTGAGATTCAATTGTGCATCAATCTATTTCATCTCTTTGATTTTTAGTGTCAACTCTTCGATTTTCTGGAGAAAAAGAAATGAACTTCGAATAATCCGAAGTTCTGCTAAGAGGTAATAAAGTATAAAGTATAGTAAAAATTTATTTTGTCAATAGTTATCGGAGAGAGGGGAATGATAAGAATTGACGCAACAAATATCCTACTTAAATCATCAAATTGAATATATTATTAGACTTAATTATTGATCATGCATTCGAGAAATCAATGGGGAGGATCTTTTGAGTTGAGCAATAGCGGCGAAGTGGTGTCGGGCTATGAGACCAGTCCGCCCGGGGAACAATGGGACAAAGCAGCATTGCTTGAACAGCCAGGACGAGATGAGACGCTACAAAGTTGGATTCTTGAAAGATCAGAAACTAAGAGAAAGAAGAGCAAATATGTTGATTTTGGATGCATTGTGTTGAGTTACAAAGCATTGAAATGGATTTTTGGTTCCATTTTTGTCGCTTTTTGTGTAATTGGCCTTCCTATCATCATTACCCATTTTTTGCCTAAGCATCAAGCAAAACCTATTCCACCTGATAATTACTCCCTCGCCCTGCAGAAAGCGTTACGTTTCTTCAATGCTCAGAAATGTAAGTACCTAGCTTCTACAATCTTTTATCATGCAAATTATTATCATTCATATTTTCCAAAGTGTGCATTATTTTTGTTAAAATGCATATTCAGTTTTAATTTAACTTTTCTCTCACGATTTTATTTGATTAATTAGATGATTGATAGACTCAATACAAGTATAATATAAGATAGTTTAAATAATAAAAAAATTTGTTGATGTTGTTTGCATTCATATTAATTTCATATCCATATGATTCCAAATTAAAAGGAATTGTTTTGTAATGAACCGAAGCATTTTTTGTGCCTTTTCGCCCGTCAACTCCTCTCAAAGGCTCAATATATTTTAACTGGCTCTCTGTATATTGTATCAAATCTCAAAATAATTTATTTTACTTTTCAAATCAGATAAACCTATCAACAATTTGGTTGTGTTTGGATCAATCAATAATTTAATTAACCACTTTAATGGTTTTTTTAATATTAAATCCCTCTCGAACCGTGCTTTGCAAAATGGAGAGTCCGTGTGAGGCGTGACATGAGGTTGTATCTAATTACTATTAGATTTTTCTTAATTATAATACTAAAAGATAATTGATTAATAAATTTTAAATTGAAATCAAAATGTTTTTAAACCAATTCAACTATTCAACCATTTATTATTATTTGATAATCTTCACTTAGTTTTGAACCGATATGATTAAGATACTAATTAATTTTTATTTTATTATTGTCAATTGCTATCTACCAGTCTTTTCATTCCAACAAGTTACTTTGTATTTATTTTATGTTTTAATAATATAGTTTCGACACATAGTTCTTGACTCTTTCAAAATAATTATGACATCAACTGGACGGCATTTAGCACGAGTGTGTTTGTCTTGTCGCTATGGTTCTGTTTGTTGACTTGCCACAACACCACTAATTGCCAAATTATGAGACTTAATTTACTTGCACGCTGCATGTTTTCACTCCATTCTTATTTCATTTCATGATTATACTCAATGTTTTGCTGATAAAAGTAAAATAAGTTTATATACACAACTAATATAAAATATAAGTAGGTGTGATTTATCAATAATATAAATATTTTAGACTAATTT
Source organism: Cicer judaicum (assembly GCA_037974835.1). Taxonomy (NCBI): domain Eukaryota; kingdom Viridiplantae; phylum Streptophyta; class Magnoliopsida; order Fabales; family Fabaceae; genus Cicer; species Cicer judaicum. The sequence goes on from JBBPBS010000276.1 coordinate 15,164,036, forward strand.
TGTATGTCAATTAATCTCATGAAAATAGTGAAAACATCAACAATTAAACACATCAACTTCATTTATATGTCACATTATTCTAATTTACGGCGTTTTATTCTAGTTTCATTATTGTTAATCACTTTATATATTATATTATTTAAAATATCCAACGTCATCATTTTTTAGTTAAAAAATCAAAGAGAGATTAAAATTGTACACTTTTAAAATAGAGACCAATTTTGTGAATAGGCAAAAATAGAGAACTAAAATTGTAATTAATAGATTTGTTAATATGAGTTGTAATTTGAACTGTGTATATATTGTGGTTGTGAAGCTGGGAAATTGCCAAAGAACAATGGAATTCCATGGAGAAGGAACTCAGGGTTACAAGATGGAAAGGACACTAATGATGTTAAAGGAGGACTTGTTGGTGGTTATTATGATGCAGGGGACAATATTAAGTTCCATTTTCCGATGTCCTTTGCAATGACAATGCTAAGTTGGAGTGTGCTTGAATACAAGCAAAAATACATAGATACTAATGAGTATCATCATACTAGAGAACTCATTAAGTGGGGTACTGATTACTTGCTCTTAACCTTCAACAGTTCTGCTACCAAAATTAACACAATTCATGCTCAGGTAACTTAATACATTTGAATGCTATTTTGGAATTCCTTAATCAATTTTATCACATGTATTTAGCTCTACATTTTATGTTAGGTTGGTGGAGCTCTAAATGGTTCCGAAACACCAGATGACCACTACTGTTGGCAAAAACCAGAAGACATGAACTATCCACGTCCCACAACAACCATATCTCAAGGACCTGATCTTGCAGGTGAAATGGCAGCAGCATTAGCAGCAGCATCAATAGTTTTTCAAGATGATGTTACCTATTCCAAAAAACTCATCAAGGGAGCTAAAACTGTCTTTGCCTTTGCAAGAGACTTTGGCAAAAGGTCACCTTATAGTCGTGGACAGCCTTACATTGCACCTTTCTATAACTCAACTGGCTACTTTGATGAATTCATGTGGGGTGCTGCTTGGTTGTATTATGCAACTGGAAATACTACCTACATTTCCTTAGCAACAAATCCTTCTTTACCTAAGAAAGCCAATGCTTTTTATATGATTCCTGATTTGAGTGTTTTCAGTTGGGATAACAAGTTACCTGCTGCAATGTTGTTGTTGACAAGGTTTAGGATGTTTCTTAATCCTGGTTACCCTTATGAGGACATGTTGAGTATGTACCATAATGTTACCAGTCTTACCATGTGCTCTTATCTTCATCAATTCAGTGTCTTTAACTGGACTAAAGGTAAGTAAGTAACATGTTTTTTTTAGATTAATTTTTATATACTGCTAGTGTAAGTTTTTTTTACACTGTGGGCAAATCACAACCACTGATATGCGCGACTTTAAAAGTAATTATATAGTTAAAATCAAACTTTTCAATGATTTGATGATAATAATTGATTGCAGTGTAAAAAAATTTAGACTAATAGTATATATGAATAAATCATTTTTCTTTCAATTGGACTAATAAATTATGGCTGTGAATGTTCAACTATAAGATGCATGTTAACATGAAAATTTGCAGGGGGATTGATACAGTTGAACCATGGACGACCACAACCTCTTCAATATGTTGTCAATGCTGCTTTTTTGGCTTCTCTTTTTGCTGATTATATGGAAGCAAGAGGTATCCCTGGATGGAATTGTGGTCCTAATTACTTTCCAATATCTGTTCTCAAGAAATTTGCAACATCTCAGGTATCATATTATTTACTTCATTTTGATTTCAAGGACATTAATTAAACTGTTTATCCAAACATATTCAGCTTCATATATTTTTGTTCTATAACTTTTCATGTTGAAAATAATAATGTTTTTTTATTTTATTTTAATATTCCTATGAAACAGATGGATTATATCATGGGTAAAAATCCAATGAACATGAGTTACATAGTAGGGTATGGCAACAATTTTCCTACACATGTTCATCATAGAGGTGCATCAATTCCAAGGGATCACAAACATTACTCATGCACTGGTGGTTGGGAGTGGCGTGACACACCTGAACCAAATCCTCACAACATCTCAGGAGCAATGGTTGGAGGGCCAAACCGTTTTGATCAATTCCAGGATTCAAGGATCAATTACAATTATACTGAGCCAACCTTAGCAGGGAATGCAGGACTAGTAGCTGCTTTAATTTCATTAACAAGCACTGCAAGTACTGGAATTGACATTAATACCATTTTCTCAGCTATTCCACCTCTTGGACCACAAAGTCCACCTCCACCACCACCTTGGAACCCTTGATATCATCCATATATCAATATATTGATTTTTCGCTCTTTTTTGTGTTCCAGACAACACTTTTTTTTTGTGTGTGCTTATAATTGAGTCTAGAGAGAGTACTCATGAACGCATATCATTTTAGTAGGTTGTAGACTCTTAAATATCATTTAAAAATTTATACTATTTTATTTTTAGCCTCGTGGATTGCAAAACCATATTTTGGAGTTAAACTGATATAGGGAATTGAATTTTCTATAGTTGGAATTTTCTGTTGTCACTATAGTCAATTCATCTAAGCTAATGAATAGAGATTGAATGTATCTTGATTATAACAAATAGAGAACTTTAAATATGAAGTGCATGATCTTGATCAATGGTCAAACTCATCGACTGATAAACTATGAAACAATGACACCAACTCAGACACTGACACTAACACGTCGATGTCAATAATAATTTGAAAATGAAAGTAATTGAATAGCCTAACGTATTGTGTTGTGTCTCGAATACCAAATATAATATATAAAGTGTCAGTATTGCATAACCATTAACAGTAGAGAGTATGTTTCCTAGGTATAATAGATCCTTAGCGTCACATGATTGCTGTGTAAGGATTTATGCAAGATATCATGATATTTTAAGAGAAAAATGGAGGTAAAAGATGTATTCAACCTTGCACAAAAAGTTGAGATGTTTAACATACATGGAGCCAAGAGAATCCTTCAATATACTAAAAGTATGTGAGGATATGCATTTCGTCTAATCTTTTGGCACAATATTATGTTCTTCAAAGAAACACCTACTTGCTGTTTGTACTCATTTCTAACGCAGAAGCAGAATATATAGCAATTTCTTGTTGTACTTCATATATCTGCAACATGACTGAGAAGAATTATAAAGTTGATGAAACATAGAATGGAATGCCATAAAATTTGAAGAAAATCATCATGCAAATATCAACCACAACATCCTGGTTTTAGTAAACCACATCTTCCAATTCACTTTCAAAAGCAATATTAGTTATATATCCATTAGACTCAAAAAAGAATATAGAACTATACAATTGATGTTACTACTACTTGCCCTCCACTATCATCATACAAACATTTTGGTCTCTTTCTCTGCCTTATAACTTATTACTCAAGTTTATTGTTTGGTAAACCAAGATTTCCTGACATGTAACTCCAGAGGCTAATCCCTCGAGGTAACTGAAAATCAATTAAGAGGTAAACCTCTCCCAACATATGTTTTTCCATAGACATCAGCCAGAGAGCAAACCCTGTCAAAAATAGTAAAGGGACTCAAACATCTACCAGATGAAATTACTCCAGTTTGTAGGCACAAAGTACGAGGCAAGATTCAAATGGAGTATAACTCTTAGTTGAATAATATCCACTAGTAGTACTACCATCATCACTCTCACAACCTTCTTTATCACTTTCAACTTCAGTAGGCCCTGGTTTGAAGATAAACAAACCAGGTCCTGAACCAGACACACTAAACAACCAATCATGCACATCCCAAAACACTTGCACAGGTTGTTTATTAACCATAACAGTTTGGTTCCCTCTAAACTTCCACTGCAAATTCTTAACATGAATCAAAACAATCCCATCTATGCTTATCCACATCTCAGGATCTTTATTATTAGCAACAGTTGAACTTTCAACAACAATGTCACTCTCTTTTCTCTTCTCATCAAACTTAGCCTTTGTTGAGAAACTTTTCTTTGCAAAAACATTCTCCCTCTTAACCAAAAGTGCTGCCTCAACAATTGCAGGTCTCATTTTCAGTCTCTTGTAAGCTTTCTTCTTGTAATCACCCAACAACAAAACAACATCTTCATCAGAAACCAAAGCAACATAGTAATCACTGCATGGCTCGGGGCTACTGCCGCAGAACTTAGCCGATCTTAAATCCCAATAAACATCGACATGTTGGCCGTCGACTTCGAATGATTTGTAACCTTTTTTGTTCCAAAAGTACCATGGCTTAACTTCAATCTTGCAATTGTAATGAAACTGATTAATGTTGTTGTTGTTTTCACCTCTTGTGCTGTCAACTTTGAGGTTTAATGTATGGTTCATGAGGTTTTTGCACCATAAAACTGTCACATTTCTCCAATGTCCTGCAATGTTTGTTTGGTAGATGCATGTAACAGTGCTTTGTGCTGTTTTGATTGGTAATGGTTCCTCTGTTACTCTCTCTGTTAAAGGTGAACCTTGGTTTGTGTTAGATACTGATTGTGATCTGAATGCAAGATGAAAAGCCATACTAATGCATATAATATAATATAATATGGATTCAATCCAATGAACCCTTTTAATAATATGTATTGTAATGATTCAAATAATTGTAACTATACTTCAATGTTTTGTATTTGGCTAATGGGTTTATCATGGTATTGAATGAGAGTTGTTGGAGATGGAAGGAAGGAATGAAGATATATTATTAATTAGATGATTAATTAAAAATTGAAAATGTGATTAGAAAAATTAGTTGTTTTGACTATAGAAAAAAATGACAGGAAGATGTCTGTGATTTGAATGGAAATTAAATTGCCAGAAAAAATTGGCTATGAAAGAGTGATGATTGACACGAAAGTATGGAGAAAAAGTCTTGATGTAGGAGCTATAAAATAGAAATGTATCCGTAGGGGAAGGAGGAAAACTAACAATCCTTTTTAGAAAGTTCGTTATTAACACATAGGAATTCATATATTTATGTAATTCTACACTCATAATAATCCCATAATTAGGACATAACAACCTTACCTACCAACTAAGCCTGTCAAGACTCTCACAAAAATATTTCTCTAACTTCAAACTATCGAAAAATCAACCGACTCAAAGAAATTTAAACATGTATGATTCAAAAATTGACTTTTTTTTTTTATTACACTCGATTAAATTTTAGATTGATTTTAAAGATAAATTTAGCCGGTCTAAATAGTTTTTTGTTTTCTTTAATGTGCTATAGTTCTCAAGAGAATAAAACTATGATAATATAAAATTTGATAAAAAATAAATAAAAAATTATTTCAGATAATATTTAAATTCCAATACTCTATAACAATTTGTCTTTTACTATTTTATTATAAAGAGTCGATTAAATAATTTTACCATTGTATCAATTCGATTCAAATCAAATTAAATTTTTGATTAAATAATTTTACCATTGTTTCAATTCAATTCGATTTAAATCAAATTAATTTTTATAAAAAAAGGTTTAGGTCAATTGAGCTCAAAAGATCCGTTTGATAAAATACACTAAATTTATAATAACTTAACTGAGAGGATAAAAATACCTGCTAATTTAAAACAGGATTTTTAAACATTTTGATAGAAGTTGACGGAGAGGGGTGAAATTAAAGAATAGCATAAAGATACAGTACAAAAAACGCGTAGCTTAACTAAAAAACAAAAGAAAAAAAGTATTAACAATTTAAGTTATAAATACCATATAGCACACAATAGGGTTTTATTTGTTAACGGAAACGAGAAACCGCGGGAGACAAAGAGAGTTGCGTCATGAAACAAAAAAGAGAGAATTAGTTTCTTGATGAATCTGCAATCTCTCAATTCTATCTCTCGTTTCGGTACACTTTCATCTCTCTTTTTCTCGATTTCAATCTTCACAACTTTGTATCCAAGTTTCTTTATTCGACCTTCCAATAAATTTGCACTCCTCTCAAATTTAATATCTCTCCATTTTCGATCCTTTATCAAGATTCGTGTTTGTTTGCCACACTACTATGTGATTCTTTAAATGGAACTAATAACTTTCTCACGAATCTTGATTATTGGAACCCTATAAATTTGATTGGAATTATTGCCCCTAAAATATGACCATAGAGTCACAAGCGTTTATATATGGATTCATGTTTCTGCTGTCCCTGGTTGTTTCGATTAGAAACAGAGAGATGTAGCTTCTTGACTGGACTTTCAATGAATCTGCAGTCCTATCAAGTTTAGCTATGTAGCTTGTCGGATTTTGAATTCTTTAAACAATGCTACATCTCTCTTTCTATCGATTGTTGCCTTCGGTTAGCAAACATACCCTGTCTCCAAAACCGTGTTTGGCAATAAAAGTTTTGGGGTAGGGTTTTTGTTTGCAACATTATCATATCATTCTTGATTATCAAAGATTGTATAATCTTGATGATTCATTATTATTCATGCCTGAAAATATGACCATAGAGTCACAAGCATTTATATATGGATTCATGTTTCTGCTGTCCCTGGCTGTTTCAATTAGAAACAGAGAGATGTAGCTTCTTGACTGGACTTTCAATGAATCTGCAGTCCTATCAAGTTTAGCTATGTAGCTTGTCGGATTTTGAATTTTTTAAACAATGCTACATCTCTCTTTCTATCGATTGTTGCCTTTCGGTTAGCAAACATACCCTGTCTCCAAAACCGTGTTTGGCAATAAAAGTTTTGGGGTAGGGTTTTTGTTTGCAACATTATCATATCATTCTTGATTATCCAAGATTGTATAATCTTGATGATTCATTATTATTCATGCCTGAAAATATGACCATAGAGTCACAAGCATTTATATATGGATTCATGTTTTGTGCTGTCCCTGGCTGTTTCGATTAGAAACAGAGAGATGTAGCTTCTTGACTGGACTTTCAATGAATCTGCAGTCCTATCAAATTTAGCTTTGTAGCTTGTCGCATTTTGAATTCTCTAATCAATGCTACATCTTTCTTTCTTTCTATTTTCAATGGGTTATTGTTTGGATTTCTGGTGAATCGATTGTTGCCTTTCGGTTAGCAAACATACCCTGTCTCCAAAACCGTGTTTGGCAAGAAAAGGTTTAGGGTAGGGTATTTGTTTGCAACATTATCATATTATTCTTGATTATCCTAGATTGTATAATCTTGATGATTCATTATTATTCATGTTTGAAAAGGTTGATAAAAATGAATAATTGCAATATGAATCATTAAGATAACTTGCGATGCTATGTCTCGATGACTCTAAGTTTAATGACGGGATGGATTATTTACTTAAAATATGCTTGCAATATGGACTTTTTGTTCATATGAAATCAGGTTGCTATCTTGATGGCCTAAATGCAACTTCAATATGAATTTTTATTCATAACATGAAATGCATGTCACGTTGACTCTTAATGGAATTCGACAGTTGAACTTATATGATCTTTAATATGACAATTGGGATGTTTGTTGCCTTGATGGCATGTCACATTGACCCTTAATGGAATTCCATATTTCAACTTATATGATCTTAAATATGATAATTGGAATGCTTGTCGCCTCAATGGCATGTCACATTGACCCTTAATGGAATTCCGTATTTGAACATATATGATCTTTAATATGATAATTGGAATGCTTGTTGCCTCGATGACCATAGATGCTAAACTTGATATTTGATCCTATGTGATCATAATTTGACAAATTGGGATGATGGTAATGTGTATATTGGGCTTGAAAGCCTAAATTGGTATTTGAGCCGAAATGGTTCTTAATTCAATAAATTGGGAAGATGATGGTTGCCTCGATGACTATGAATGCAAAACTTGATATTTGAGCCTAAATGATCTAAGTTCTATAAATTGGGGTGAAAGTATTGTCCCTAGATGACTTTGAATGTCAAATATGATGTTTGAGCTTAGAGGGTTCCTAAATTTGATAAAGTTTGATGATGGTGTTGTGATTCAATGATTTTGGATGTGACTTCAATATTTGAGCCTACATGGTCGGAAATTCGTTACATTAGGATGGTGGAATTGGACCTCGTGGACCTTAGATTCAAAATTCGATAATTGAGATTAGAACCTTAAAAGTGAGAATTCATAATTGAGCTCAAATGATCATAACTTTGATATATTGGGATGATGATAATGTGCCTCGATGATATTTGATGTGACATTTAGTACTTGAGCTTAGATGATTTCAAATTCCAAGAGTTGGGATGTTGGTATTATGCCTCGATAAGTCTTAGATGCAAATTCAACATTTGACCCTAGATCATCTTAATTCATAATTGAGCTCAAATGATCATAACTTTGATATATTGGGATGATGATAATGTGCCTCGATGATATTTGATGTAACATTTAGTACTTGAGCTTAGATGATTTCAAATTCCAAGAGTTGGGATGTTGGTATTATGCCTCGATAAGTCTTAGATGCAAATTCAACATTTGACCCTAGATCATCTTAATTTGATAAATTAAGATGGTAATATTGTGTTTTAATGATATTAGATGTGAAATTTGATATTTTAAAATTATGAGATGTTGGTATTATGCTGTGAAAACATGATAACAGAGTCACAAGCGTTGATTTTTGGATTCAAATTTCTGTTGTCCTGGTAGCTTGGCAAGAAGTGGAGATAGCACTAGTCTTTGGTATCATTCTTGCGGTGGTGGTGGGCTGCTCTATTTTTGTTGTTGTCAATATGGCAATTCGGTTTTGGAAAATTAAGGTGAAATTTTAAGGAATACTTAATTGTTGCTACTGCTTTTGGTTACTCTCTGAAGGTATGCCATTTGGTTAATATATGCAAACTAATAGCCATATCACTTGTAACAGTAGGCTTTGTCACGACAGATGAATTTTGGCTGCTTTGTTATTCTTGTTTGTTTGCCACAGTACTAGTGATTCTTTAAATGGAGCTAATAACTTTCTCACGAATCTTGATTATTGGAACCCTATAAATTTGATTGGAATTGTTGCCTCTAAAATATGACCATAGAGTCACAAGCGTTTATATATGGATTCATGTTTCTGCTGTCCCTGGTTGTTTCAATTAGAAACAGAGAGACATAGCTTCTTGACTGGACTTTCAATGAATCTGCAGTCCTATCAAGTTTAGCTTTGTAGCTTGTCGCATTTTGAATTCTCTAATCAATGCTACATCTCTCTTTCTATTTTCAATGGGTTGTTGTTTGGATTTCTGGTCAATCGGTTTGCAACATTATCATATTATTCTTGATTATCCAAGATTGTATTATCTTGATGATTCATTATTATTCATGCCTGAAAAGGTTGATAAAAATGAATAATTGCAATATGAATCATTAAGATAACTTGCGATGCTATGTCTCGATGACCCTAAGTTTAATGACGGGATGAATTATTTATTCAAAATATGCTTGCAATATGGATTCTTTGTTCATATGAAATCAGGATGCTATGTTGATGGCCTAAATGCAACTTCAATATGAATATTTATTCATAACTTGAAGTGCGTGTCACATTTACCCTTAATGGAATTCGATAGTTGAACTTATATGATCTTAAATATGATAACTGGGATACTTGTTGCCTCGATGGCATGTCACATTGACCCTTAATGGAATTCCATATTTGATCTTATATGATCTTAAATATGATAATTGGAATGCTTGTTGCCTCGTTGACATGTCACATTGACCCTTAATGGAATTCCGTAATTGAACTTATATGATCTTAAATATGATAATTGGGATGCTTGTTGCCTCGATTACCATAGATGCTAAACTTGATATTTGATCCTATGTGATCATAATTTGATAAATTGGGATGATGGTAATGTGTCTATTGGGCTTGAAAGCAAAAATTGGTATTTGAGCCTAAATGAATCATTAAATTGGGAGGATGGTATTATGTCTCAATGACGTTGGATAAGAAATTCCGTATGTCTTGATGACATTGGATAAGAAATTTGGTATTTGAGCTTAGATGATCCCAAATTCAATAAATTGAGATGATGGTATTGTGACTCTATGACCTTAGATACAAATTTGATATTTGAGCATAGATGATAGTCAATTGATAAATTAAGATGACGGTTTCCTCGATGACTATGAATGCAAAACTTGATATTTGAGCCTCCTAATGATCATAAACTCGATAATTTGGGATGGTGATATTGTGGCTTGTTGTTGAAAGGGGAAAATGATATTTGATTCTAAATGATGTAAGTTCTGTAATTTGGGGTGAAAGTATTGTCCTTAGATGACTCTGAGTGTCAAATTTGATGTTTGAGCTTAGAGGGGGTCCTAAATTTGATAAAGTTTGATGATGGTGTTGTGATCCGATGATCTTGGATGTGAATTCAGTATTTGAGCTTACATGGTCGTACATTCAATAAATTAGGATGGTGGAATTGAACCTCGATGACCTTAGATTCAAAATTCGATAATTGAGACTAGAACCTTGAAAGTGAAAATTGATATTTGAGCCCAAATGATCATAACTTCGGTATTTTGGGATGATGATAATGTTTCTCAATGATATTTGATGTGACATTCAGTATTTGAGCCTAGATGATTTCAAATTCCATGAGTTGGGATGTTGGTTTTGTGCCTCGATAAGTCTTAGATGCAAATTCAATATTTGAACCTAGATCATCCTAATTTGATAAATTAAGATGGTATGGTAGTATTGTGTTTTAATGATACTAGATGTGAAATTTGATATTTGAAAATTATGAGATACTGGTATTATGCTGTAAAAACATGATAACAGTCACAAGCGTTGATTTTTTGATTCAAATTTCTGTTGTCCGTGATAGCTTGGCAAGGAGTGGGGATAGAACTAGTCTTTGGTGTCATTTTGGAGGTGGTGGTGGTGGGCTGCTGTATTTTTGTTGTTGTCAGTATTGCAATTCGGTTTTGGTAAATTAAGGAAAGATTTTAAGGAATACTTAATTGTTGCTACTGCTTTTTGTTACTCTCTGAAGGCATGCCATTTGGTTAATATATGCAAACTAATAGCCATATCACTTGTAACAGTAGGCTTTGTCACAACAGATGAATTTTGGCTGCTTTGTTATTCTTGTTTTTTTGCCACAGATTCTTTAAATGGAGCTAATAACTTTCTCACGAATCTTGATTATTGGAACCCTATAAATTTGATTGGAATTGTTGCCCCTAAAATATGACCATAGAGTCACACGCGTTTATATATGGATTCATGTTTCTGCTGTCCCTGGTTGTTTCAATTAGAAACAGAGAGACATAGATTCTTGACTGGACTTTCAATGAATCTGCAGTCCTATCAAGTTTAGCTTTGTAGCTTGTCGCATTTTGAATTCTCTAATCAATGCTACATCTCTCTTTCTATTTTCAATTGGTTATTGTTTGGATTTCTGGTCAATCGGTTGTTGCCTTTTGGTTAGCAAAGATACCCTACCCTGTCTCCAAAACTGTGTTGGTTGCCTAAATGCAACTTCAATATGAATATTTATTCATAACTTGGAATGCATGTCAGATTGACCCTTAAATGAATTCAATATTTGTACTTAGATGATCTTAAATATGATAATTGGGATGCTTGTTGCCTCTATGACCATAAACGCTAAACTTGATATTTGATCCCATGTGATCATAATTTGATAAATTGGGATTATGGTAATGTGTCTAGTTGGTATTTGAGCCTAAATGGTTCTTAATTCAATACATTGGGAGGATGGTATTATGTCTCGATGACATTGGATAAGAAATTCAGTATGTCTAGATGACATCGGATAAGAAATTCAGTATGTCTCAATGACATTAGATAAGAAATTCGGTATTTGAGTTTATATTATCCCAAATTTAATAAATTGGGATGATGGCATTGTGACTCGATAACCTTAGATACAAAATTGACATTTCACCCTAGAAGATACTAAATTTTGATAACCTAAGGTGATGGTTGCCTCGATGACTATGAATGCAAAACTTGATATTTCAACCTCCTATATGATCATAAATTCGATAATTTGGGATGGTGAAATTGTGGCTTGATGTTGAAAGGGAAAAATGATATTTGAGCATAAATGATCTATGTTCTATAATTTGGGGTGAAAGTATTGTCCCTAGATGACTTTGAATGCCAAATCTGATGTTTGAGTCTTGAGGGTTTCTAAATTTGATAAAGTTTGATGATGGTGGTGTGATTCGATGACCTTGGATGTGAATTCGGTATTTGAGGCAACATGGTCGTAAATTCGATAAATTAGTATTGAACCTCGATGACCTTAGATTCAAAATTCAATAATTAAGACTAGAACCTTGAAAGTGAAAATTGATATTTAAGCCCAAATAATCATAAATTCGGTATATTGGGATGATGATAATGTGCCTTGATGATATTTGATGCGACATTTGGTATTTGAGCTTAGATGGTTCTAAATTCTATGAATTGGGATGTTGGTATTGTGCCTCAATAAGCCTTAGATACAAATTCAACATTTGAGCCTAGATAATCCTAATTTGATAAATTAAGATGGTTGTATTGTGTTTCAAATTTCAATGATTTTAGATGTGAAATTTGATATTTGGTATTTGAGGCTAGATGATTTTAAATTTGAAAATTACGAGATGCTGGTATTATGCCTGTCAAAACATGATAACAGAGTCACAAACGTTGATATTTCGATTTAAATTTTTGTTGTCCGTGGTAGCTTGGCAAGGAGTGGAGATAGCACTAGTCTTTGGTGTCATTTTGGTGGTGGTGGTCGGCTGCTGTATTTTTGTTGTCATCAGTATGGCAATTCGGTTTTGGAGCACTAGTCTTTGCTTGATTTTTGTTGTCGGTATGGCAATTTGGTTTTGGAGAATTAAGGAGAAGTTTTAAGGAATACTTAATTGTTGCTACTGTTTTATTTTTGTTGTCAGTATGGCAATTCGGTTTTGGAGAATTAAGGAGAAATTTTAAGGAATACTTAATTGTTGCTACTGCTTTAATTTTGTTGTCAGTATGGCAATTCGGTTTTGGAGAATTAAGGAGAAATTTTAAGGAATACTTAATTGTTACTACTGAATTTGGTTACTCTCTGAAGGCATGCCATTTGGTTAATATATGTAAACTAATAGCCATATCACTTGTAACAGTAGGCTTTGTCACAGCAGATGAATTTTGGCTGCTGCAAATTTTTTTGAGAAGCCATATCCGTGAAGATAGTAATGGTATGGGTTGTATGGGATAGTTGATAAGTATTTATTTTCTAAGTGGAGGTGGAAATCGACTTTCTATGTCATTGATGTGGTGAATTAATTGTGTGCAATTTAAACGTTTCAGTTTATTGTTGCTTAATCTTGCTTCTGTAATTTGAATATTGGCACACCTTGTGTTTTGAGCTTATATTTGGCTTTTAAAAAAAAGAAAAAAAAAGAAAGAGAGATGTATATCTTGATTGGATCTCAATGAATCTGCAGTTCTCAAGTTTAGCTTTGTAGCTCGTTGGAAGTTGAATTCTTTAATCACTGTTACATCTCTCTCTTTCTATTTTTTGATCAGTTATCTTAACCTCGAGCGAATTCATGGTAATTTTCTTAGTTTTGCTGAAAAATTGGGATTTAGACCAGAATTATTTGAACTCAAGAACCTGAAAGTCCTATCTTTCTTCAACTGTTTTCAATCACCAAACTGGCTTCCAGTTTCCATCCCTACTGGAAATTGGGAGAAACTAGCAGGAACCTTAGAATCACTAGAGTTTAGATTAAATCCAAGGTTTCTATTGAAAACATTCCCTCAAGTTTTGTTGTCCTCAAGTATCTACAATCATTAGTATTACAAGAAATTGGAAATCTTGTTAAGAGACTTGCTTTTGCAGGAAACCATTTTACTGGGAGTATTTCATATATTTCTGAGGGTTAAGAGAGTTATTAATCCTTGATTTAATCATAAATTCATTGTCTGGAACTTTTCCTTTGATTCTTGGAAGCTTAACTTCAATATTGAAGCTTGACATAAGTCACAACATTACGGAAGGGAAGTTGCTAAAAGAAATTGCCAATGTTAAGAATTTGACCCTTATAGATCTTAAGAACAATAGATTCTCTGGTGGATTGGTTTTGTCTTTGCAAGAGATGCATTCATTTTAAGAATTGGTTTTCTCCAATAATCCCTTAGGTGGATCAAGAACCTAAAGTGGGAACATTTTCAAAACTTGGTTATTCTGGAACTCTCTAACATGAGACAGACAGGTGAAATTACTAAGTCTACATCTCTTCTCTATAAATAAAGACAATAGCCTTTTTCGGTGTGGCTTATTTTAGTTCCTATTTTATCCTTGAATTATCAGCATATGTCTATGCTGCTTGCTGCTTACTATGTTGCTTTATGCATACTCTGTTGGTTGTCGCATTGGTCTTTTAATCACACTTGTTTTTTATTTTGATAGTTTTTTCACATATTGATATACCCTTCCTTTCTTGCTAAAATTGAAAGAATATTATATTTTCCCCCAAATTTGTGTATATGCAGATTGAGGCTCGTGCAAAAATTTGTTGTGTGAAGAATGTGGTTACAAAAAACAACATTCTATTAGTGAATCTCTGTTGTGCAATACTCTGATGTTAACACACTATCTATAATCTTTGAAGTCTACTTGAATAAGTTTGATTGATTTTGTTTTGGGGCTAAGGTGAACCATTTCCTGAGTAGTTGCAGGGAGTTTCTTTTTCTTTTTTTTTCTCTCTCTCTCTCTCTTCTCTTTGGGAAATAGTTAGAAATCTAAGTGATGATTTATGCAAGGAAGTGAAAATGTTTAACTCTTTTATACGAACTACAACAAATTTTGGAGCTTTCGGTGCTACCTTATCTGCCCTCACAAGTAGGTGTTAAAGTTTGTGTTTAATTTGTCATTCAATGGAGCTCTACTTTTGTTGTTATTTCAGTTTCCTTTTGGACATGTAAACTGGTACAAAAACTCATGACTTAATGTCATGTCATTTCTTTCCAGGGGATTCTCAATGGTGCTAAGAGATTGCAAGTTGTTGTCATCCTTAAGCTTATCGAACAAGAAATGGTATTGGTTTGCATTCATTTGTTTTTGTTTGTTTAAGTTACGTAGAAATTTTGGTGGCCAATAGGGATTTGTTTGGGGTTGTTGTAGTCATGCATATGCAGCCTTTCATTTCCATTTTCAAATTGTAGAACCATAGTTGGGTGAAGAAAGTATTTTAAATGGCATGTCTTGATCTATGTCAAGTAAGTGTAAGCTATTGAAATGAGAGACAGCTGAAAATTATGAGTAAATAATTTTTTTATTTATTATAATCAAAAGTTTTGTTGGTTGATTTTACGTTAGATTCTTCTTGAAATGAATCTTAATCATTCATGATGCTAAGCAGAATATAGTTTGATTGTGAAACACCAACACAATACTAAGCAGAATATAGCTTGATTCTGAAACACCAACACAATATATTTAGATGCAAAGATTAGAAATCATGTTGGTACAACAAAAGAAGGAAAATACAATGTTTTAGCAATTGCTATATGGATATTTATTCATAAGTTGAAACACATGTCATGATGATCCCTTTTGGAGGATAACAGGAAACCTTATATATAATGATAAATTTGAATAATGTTATTGTGTTCCGATGGTTTTGATGTGAAATTCAATTATTGAATCGAGATAGTCTTAAATTTGATAAATAGGAACGGTGGTTTTGTACCTTAATGGTTATGGATGCAAAATTTGATATTTTAATCTAGATAATGCTAAATTTGATAAATTAAGATGGTTACTTTGTGTCTTGACTTGGAAATTAAAAATTGATATGAGCCTAAATAATTTTAAATTCAATAAATTAGAATGATGGAATTGTTTATGGATGACATTGGTTTCAAAATTTAGTATTTGAGTTTAAATGAATCAATTTTCAATCGGTTATTGTTTGGATTTCTGGTCAATCGATTTTTGCCTTTCAGTTAGCAAACATATCCTGTCTCCAAAACTGTGTTTGGCACGAAAAGTTTTGGGGTAGGGTTTTTGTTTGCAACATTATCATATTATTCTTAAATTTAAATTTAATGACTGGATGGATTATTTACTCAAAATATGCTTGCAATATGGACTTTTTATTCATATGAATTCAAGATGCTATGTCAATGGTCTAAATGCAACTTCAATATGAATATTTATTCATAACTTAAAATGCATGTCACATTGACCCTTAATGAAATTTGATATTTGAACTTATATGACCTTAAATATAATAATTGGAATGCTTGTCGCCTCAATGGCATGTCACATTGACTCTTAATGGAATTCAATATTTGAACTTATACAATCTTAAATATGATATTTGGGATGCTTGTCACCTTGATGGCCATAGATGCTAAACTTGATAAATTGATAATGTGTCTATTGGGCTTGAAAGTGAAAATTAGTATTTGAGCCTAAATGGTTATTAATGCAATAAATTGGGAGGATGGCATTATGTTTCGATGACATTGGATAAGAAATTCGGTATTTGAGCTTAGATGATCCTAAATTCAATAAATTGAGATGATGGTATGTGACTCGACGAACTTAGATACAAATTTGATATTTGAGCCTAGATGATACAAAATTGATAAATTAAGATGATGGTTGTCTTGCTGACTATGAATGCAAAACTTGATATTTAAGCCTCCTAATGATCATAAATTCGATAATTTGGGACGATGATATTGTTGCTTGATGTTGAAAGGGAAACATGATATTTGTGTCTAAATGATCTAAGTTCTATAATTTGGGGTGAAAGTATTGTCCCTAGATGAATTTGAATGTCAAATTTGATGTTTGAGCTTAGAGGGATCCTAAATTGGATAAAGTTTGATGACGGTGTTGTGATTCGATAACCTTGAAGGTGAATTCAGTATTTGAGCCTACATGGTCGTAAATTCGATAAATTAGGATGGTGGAATTGATCCTCGATGACCTTAGATTCAAAATTCGATAATTGAGACTAGAACCTTGAAAGTGAAAATTTATATTTGAGCCCAAATGATTGTAACTTCGTTATATTGGGATGATGAAAATGTGCCTCGATGATATTTGATGTGACATTTAGTATTTGAGCCTATATGATTTCAAATTCCATGAGTTGGGATGTTGGTATTGTGCCTCAATAAGCCTTAGATGCAAATTCAATCTTTGAGTCTAGATATTCCTAATTTGATAAATTAAGATGGAAGTATTGTGTTTTAATGATATTAGACGTGAAATTTGATATTTGAGGCTAGATTATTTTAAATTTAAAAATTATGAGATGCTGGTGTTATGCTGTGAAAACATGATAACAGAGTCACAAGTGGTGGGCTGCTGTATTTTAGTTGTTGTCAGTATGGCAATTCGGTTTTGGAAAATTAAGGAGAAATTTTAAGGAATACTTAATTGTTGCTACTGCTTTATGGTTACTCTCTGAAGGCATGGCATTTGGTTAGTATATGTAAACTAATAGCCATATAACTTGTAGCGGTAGGCTTTGTCACATCAGATGAATTTTGGCTGCTGCAAATTTTTTTGAGAAGCCATATCCGTGAAGATAGTAATGGTATGGGTTGTGTGGAATAGTTGATAAGTATTTATTTTCTAAGTGGAGGTGGAAATCGACTTTCTATGTTATTGATGTGGTGAATTGTGTGCAATTTAAACATTTCATTTTATTGTTTTGCTTAATCTTGCTTCTGTAATTTGAATATTGGCACACCTTGTGTTTTGAGCTTGTGTCTTATTAATATATTTGGCCTTTTTCGGAACTTGTTTATTCTGGAACTCTCTACAATGAAAGAATTTGAAAATGCTGGAAATATTATTCCGGAGCTTGTGTCTTATTAATATATTTGGCCTTTTACAATGCTGGAAATTTGAAAATACAAAGAAAAAAAAAGAACTAAACCAGAGCTGAATAGCTCCTTACCAAAGAAATAATTTTCCTCATTGTTTCGAAGAATATTTTTCCCTCTTCCTATTCCTTCATTCTTATAACATAAAATAAATGACATTATTAATTAACTTTTATTCCTTTCATTCATCTTTTTTGAAACTGAATGTTTTTCCCACTTCTCCTCTTT
Organism: Cicer judaicum; assembly: GCA_037974835.1. Lineage (NCBI taxonomy): Eukaryota > Viridiplantae > Streptophyta > Magnoliopsida > Fabales > Fabaceae > Cicer > Cicer judaicum. The sequence continues at coordinate 15,182,127 of JBBPBS010000276.1, forward strand.
AATGGAATATTAGTAGAATAAGAGACATTGTTACTAGCTTTTATTTTCTCCGTCAATCATTCTAGAAACTAAATGTGTGTGAAGTGTGTGACTTGGTTGGGTGGACCCCACTCTTTGGACCTTTAATTTGCAGTGTTCTATCAATATGTCTATGCTGCTTGCTGCTTACTATGTTGCTTCATGCTTACTCTGTTGGTTGCTGCTTTGGTCTTTTAATCAGACTTGTTATTTTTGGATAGTTTTTTTCACATATTAAAATACCCTTCCTTTCTTGCTAAAATTGAAAGAATATTATATTTTCCCCCAAATGTGTAGATGCAGATTGAGGGTCGGGCAGAAATTTGTTGAGTGAAGAATGTGTTTACAAAAAAACAACATTCTTAAAGTGAATCTCTGTTGTGCAATACTCTGATGTTAACACCCTATCTATATTCTAAGACGTTGTATCTATATTGTTTGAAGTCTACTTGAATAAGTTTGATTGATTTTGTTTTGGGGCTGCAGAGTACATTTATAGATGTTATATTGATGTGTTTGGTGATTACAAATTTGTTAAGGGGAAAGTGATTTTGTTTTGGGACTTGCAAGTTGGTTATGTCTTCCAATTTTAGACGACCCAATGCACATCGTATTTATTTAGAAATAGTATCTCCCGAATCAGAGGTGAACCATTCCCTGAGTAGTTGCAGTGAGTTTCTTTGTTTTTTTTTTCTTGCCTTTCTTTGGGAAATAGTTAGAAATTGGATGATACTTTTAACTTTGGGAAGTGATGATTTATGCAAGGAAGCGAGAATGTTTAACTCTTTTATACGAACTACTACAACCTTTGGAGCTTTCGGTGCTACCTTATCTGCCGTCACAATTAGGTATTAATGTTTGTGTTTAATTGAAATTCTCTCATAGCTACATTGATGTAGCAAAATTAAATAATTTAATGTATCACTTGGTCAAATGGTTACAATGCTTGAGTTTAATTTAAACTAATGTATGTTTTAAGTTATCAAAGATTACAATTTTTTTTAAGAGTTGTTTTCTTTCATCAATTAGTATGAGTTTTTCTATAAATAAAAACACTTTAGAGCCAAAAAAAGGATAACATGAATTCTCATGTTATATGTGTTGAATATAAAGAGTATTGAGAGACATATGGAATGATTTGTGTGTTTCAACTACACAGCAAAATCTCTTTATATAGGCACATGATATTAAATAACCCTAATTTACAGTAATACTAACGGGGCATAATATTTACATCAGACCATATAATTATTTACATTATAATATAATATTTAACCCTCCCCCTCAAGCTGGAGCATATAAATCAAATGCACCTAGCTTGTTACATATATAACTAATTCTAGGACCTAACAATGACTTTGTAAACACATCTGCTAACTGATCATTGGATTTGACAAAGCTGGTGATGATGTCACCCGATTCAATCTTTTCTCTAACAAAATGGCAGTCAATCTCAATATGCTTGGTCCTCTCATGAAAAACAGGATTCGAGGCAATGTGCAATGCAACTTGATTATCACATATTAGTGTCATTGTGCTAGTCCCTTCAAATTGAAGTTCTTTCAATAATTGTTTCAGCCAAATGAGTTCACATGTTACTAGTGCCACGACCTTGTATTCTGCCTCAGCGTTGGATCTTGCAACAACATTTTGTCCGATTAGTACACAATACCTAGAAGTTGATCGTCTATCTATGGGTGAGCCTACCCAATCGACATATGAGTAGCCAATTATCTGAGTATGTCCTTTATCTTCATAAATGAGACCTTTTCCAAGTGCACTTTTGATGTATTTAAGAATCCGAATTACAACATCCATATGCTCTTGGCAAGGAGAATTTAAGAACTGACTTACTACACTAACAACAAAGGAAATGTCAGGACGAGTGACTATGAGATAGTTTAATTTTCCAACCAATCTCCTATATCTTCCTGAATCTAATAGAGGCTCCCCCTGATTGGGTAGGAGTTTAACATTTGGATCCATATGAGTATCAACTGACTTGGCATTTAGTAGGCCTATTTCTTCAAGAATATCCATAGCATATTTTCTTTGTGAAATTACAAGGCCATCCTTGGATTGTGCTACTTCAATACCCAAAAAATAACGGAGTTTACGAAAGTCTTTCGTCTGAAATTTATTTGAGAGATGTTGTTTTAACTGGAGTATTCATTGCTGATCACTACTAGTTACAACAATGCCATCCACATAAACAATAAGATAGATGCACCATTGAGCTGAGTGATGATAAAATACTGAGTGATCGACTTCACTATGTATCATACTAAACTCTTGTACTATCGAGTTGAATCTGCCAAACCAAGCTCTAGGAGACTATTTAAGACCATAAAGGGACCTGTGTAGCCGATAAACCATGTTGGAAGACTCCCCCTGAGCAACAAACCCTAGTGGTTGCTCCATATACACTTCCTCTTCAAGATCACCATGCAAAAAGGCATTTTTAATGTCAAGCTGATGGAGGGGCCATTGTCGAATTGCTGCAATGGAGAAAAATAGTCTGACAGATGCCATTTTGGCAACCGGTGAGAATGTATCACTGTAACCCAACCCAAAAATCTGAGTATATCATTTGGCTACCAAACGAGCCTTAAATTGATCAATCTTACCATCAAGACCAACCTTCACTGTATAAAGTCCACGACACCCGACTAACGACTTCCAATGAGGTAAAGGAACCAATTCTCAAGTACCACTGCTTTGTAGAGCACATATCTCATCAAGCATTGGTTGCCTCCACTCAGGGTGGGATAATGCTTCACCTGTAGTTTTAGGAATAGAAACAGAAGACAAGGAAGACAAGCAAGTGTAATGTAAAGGAGAAAGACGGTGATAACATAAATCAATATAATGAGGAGATGAATTACGGGTGGTGCAAATATCCTTACGAAGAGCAATGTGAAGGTCAGGCTCAAGTGGCAGGGCCGAATCCAGAGGTGGCGTTGGATGAGAGTCTGTAATGGGAACAAGAACATGCACAACAAAGGACAAGCGGCGACACTGATATGTTTGTAGTGGTCGTGGAGGTTGAGGGCAGACTCGACAGGTTCAATAGGGATTTCAGTTGGTGGGATAGGGATAACTACTTGAGGAGGTTCAAGATTAATGTCTTGATAGGGCTCATTAGTTATATGGGTAAGTTTAAAATATTGTACATACTTGAAAAAGTAACATCGACTGATGTAACGTATAGATGTAGTGTGGGAGAGTAACAATGATAGCCCTTTTGGAACCGATGATAACCGAGAAAGACACACTTGAGTGACCGAGCTGACAATTTGTCTAAACCAGGAGATAAATTGTGAACAAAACACGTGGACCAAAAGACACGAGGTGGTAGTGGGTGAAGAGGGGTATGGGGAAAAAGGACTGAGTGGGGGGATATTTCCATCAAGGACAAAAGATGGCATACGATTGATAAGATAGCATGCCGTTAAGACTGCATCCCCCCAAAAATGGAAAGGAACATTGCCATGGAGAAGTAAGGTTCGTGTGGTTTCAATAAGATGTCAATTTTTGCGTTCGGCTACTCTGTTTTGCTGAGGTATATGAGGACATGATGTTTGGTGTGAAATACCATTGAAAGTCATAAAATTTTGAAATTGATGGGACAAATATTCCCAAGCATTATCACTTCTTAAAGTACGAATGGAAACTCCAAATTGGGTTTTAATTTCATGATAAAATTGCTCAAAGATGGAAAACAATTAAGTTATATTTTTCATTAAAAATAACCATGTACAAGGAGAATAATCATCAATAACAGTAAGAAAATACTTAGACTCTAAAGTGGACACAGTACGAGAGGGACCCCAAACATCAGAGTAAACTAAAGCAAAAGGAGAGGAGACTCTTTTATTGACTCGATCGGGAAAATTTTGTACGGGTGTGTTTTCCTAACTGACACGACTCACAATGTAAAGTAGATAACTTAGACAAACTAGGCACCATTTTTTGCAGTTTGATAAGACTTGGGTGTCCTAGCTGAGCATGGATAGTATGAGGGGACTCTATGGCATAACTTGTCTTGGAATTTGGAGAAAGGTAATAGAGGCCTTGTGACTCATATCTGACGCCAATCGTCCGTCCCGAATTCCGATCCTGCAAGGTAACATTATCATTAGTGAAAGTAATAGTACAATTATGAGACCGAGTCAATCGACTAACTGAAAGTAAATTAAATGGGCATCCAGGTACATAAAGAACAAATGCCACTGAGATAGAAGGGAGAATGTGGATAATGCCAACTCCTTGAGACCAGGTTTGAGTACCATTGGCAGAAGTTATAGTGGGTAAAAAACCAGATGTAGAGAGTGAAGAAAAGAGACATTTATTACTAGTAACATGATCAGACGCACTAGAATCAAGGACCCAAGGGCCGAGGGAAGATGAGTGAGAGAGGTAAACAAATGAGTTACTAGTGTGTGCAGCCGAAGTAGGAGAACTAGAGTTTGGATGACTCTGAACTCATCAGAGAACATCTTCATAGTTTGCCAGGGAGCCTTGTGGAGATGGTGTAGTCTGAATAGGGGCAAAAGGATCAAGTTGGGTTGCATTTATCGAAGGTGAAGGCTTGCCATGCAACTTCCAACAACGATCAATAGTGTGTCCAAGCCGATGACAATGCTCACATTTGGGACGAGGCTTAGAGTTGGATGGTCCTCCATGAGAACACTGTTGGTTATGTCCCTGAGATGCAAGGGCAGCCGTGTCACCCGAAACTGAAGTAATAGACTGCTCAACTGAATGTTTTGTTGGTACTCGAAGGAAGATCGCTTAAGTAGTGGACATATCCGAAATGGTAACAAACCCCAAAATTTGATCACGAGTTGTAGAGTACTCCTGGGGTAGGCCATAGAGTGCAAGAAGCATGAAGAAGGTGTTGCGTTGATCCAACTCCTTCTTATGTTCAACTGGATTACTTGCAGTAGGAAGGAGAAGCTCATTAAAGTCATGAAGTGCACTATGAATAGTGCCAAAATATGTAGAAATATAGGCATCAAGTGACTTCGGAGTAATGATATTCAACAAGCGGTGACAAACTCCATAGAGACGTTGTGTGTCGTTAGTATAGAGTGCCTTTTCTTGACTCCAAACTGATTCACACGTGAGATGCAGATGGAAAATCGGTTTCACATATGGATGAAGGGTAGACTTAATGACACTACATAACTAAGCATCAATCTGACTCCATTTGGATGTTTCAGTCACACTCACCTTTTCAGGGTTTTAGGTGAGATGGTCCTTGTAACCTTGAACACGTAGCTATAGTTTGATGTCGACAACCCAACTATCATAATTTAATCTATTCAATTTTTCAACAGAGAGAGGATAAGTGATGTAGTTAGTGAAAATGCTCTTTGTTTTAGACTGAGATGCCATGGTCAGCAAAGATTGTCAGAGAACACATCGGAACCGGGAAAAAAGGGGTTGTTTGAACTGAAACTCGTATATTCTTAACTCAAAACTGAAAAATAAGAGCATATATGGAAACAGGAGGTCGAGGCGAGTGCGGTGGAAGAAGCGGCACCGTGAACGGCTGTCAGACGCGTCGTCATGTGGATCTCACACGCAGGAAGTGCAGGTGGCACGTGAAAGCGCGTGAGGGCGCATGAGCAGGTTTCTGAAGGCGCGGCGGAAGGGTTTGACCGATATGGAGTGTACGGTGCTGCTGGAGTAGTCGTTCGTTGAAAAAACTCGTCAGAAACAGTGACGACAGAGTGTGAATGGCTGAACAAAAATTGAGGAATCAGCGTATCAGCGGCAGAGGGGGGAAACCAGAGTTGAGAACACGGTTTACCGAAAAAAAATATTCACCGGAGATAGTGGGTCGACCAGGTAGTTGACGATTAGGGTTGTCTCTCAGTTGGCTCTAGATACCATGTTAAATATAAAGAGTATTGAGAGACATATGGAATAACCCGTATGTTTCAACTACACATCGGGATCTCTTTATATAGGCACATGGTATTAAATAACCCTAATTTATAGTGGCACTAACGAGCCAAAATACTTACATACTTACAACCCATATAATTATTTACATTCTAATATAATATTTAAGACTCCCCCTCAAGTTGGAGCATATAAATAACTGCACCTAGTTTGTTACATATATAACTAATTCTAGGACCTCGCAATGACTTTGTAAACACATATGCTAACTGATTTGACAAAGCTGGTGATGTCACCCGATTCAATCTTTTCTCTAACAAAATGGCAGTCAATCTCAATATGCTTGGTCCTCTCATGAAAAACAGGATTTGAAGCAATGTGCAATGCAACTTGATTATCACATATTAGTTGAATCAAATTTCTTTAAAAAATATCTGAGTCATTTCTTCATTTTTCTAGTGCACAAGAGTAAATGAAATTTTTTTATTCTGTAAACTATCATTGGTTGATACGTTTGATGTGAATGTGCAATTGACTTTAAGGATTCTAAAGTATCTTGAAGGTGATTCGCCGATTATCCCTTGGCATCCAATATATATAAATTGGTGGGATCAAATCGAATATAAAGTTTAGTGTGACACACACACTTTAGAATTTATTTGTGCAACCTTCATTATCATTAATTTCATCTTCTTATTTAAAATTTGCAACATACCTCAAACAAAATATTCAACAATCTTTAAGTTCGATTTTTATTTTTATAATTAGTTATACTGACTACAATTCGAAGGAGATAATTTATGTCTTTAACAAAAACATCAAATAATAAAAGATATCTTCAAGAGATAAGTATCTTTATCCCTCTATATTTTATATAGTGTCATAAATTCATGCATATTTATAAATCTAACGTTAAGTATAATAATATTAGAAATTTATAAGTTCTATATTTTTTTAGTATTGTGAAATTTGAATTTAGAGAATGTTTTTATTAGTGCAATTTGATTTTGGGTTAAATTAAATGCAAGTTTGACCATTGTTTATGCATGAAAAATGTGTCTGGACTTCAAAATTATTTGGTACATGTAGAACACTTTTCATTATATTGATAGAACGCTTGTTGACATCAAATTTTTTTTAGATCTTTCCACCGTACATAATAATGTTAGAAGGTAATACTTACTAATATAGAAAATAGTAATACAATTGGTTAAATAGACTGGGATTGTCTGAAGCATTTTAGAAAGTTCTAATACCATTTTTAATATATGTTTTTTGTTATTTTACGAAACTAATTTCTATTTGCTTGCAGACATGAAAATATGTGGACAATCTTTAAACTCGAGTTTAGATGTCAAATTTATGTAATATTTAACCCAATGTTTTGATGTCTTTTGTCCTTAAACTTGTACTATTTTAATTGTCAATGTTTTGATGTCTTTTGTCCTTAAACTTGTACTATTTTAATTGTCGACCATTCCATTGATAACAATTTTCTAGAATGGTAAAAGGTACATAATTATTTTATATGGATATAAGATGTGTTTGATGTTCTAAATTTATGGGTAATATCTCCAAAGTAATATATGATTATATTTGATGGGGACAAAGAAGGAATTGATGATGTGTTTAGTGGGACACATAGTGCATCTAAGGCATGAAGAGTGTATGTTAGAAAATTCAAGAAATGTGAGTGGACTCTATCACGTATATAGGGGAGAAAGGTTGGTAAGGAGGGGATAACAAATTCTGTTAATTGTTAGTGGAGAGAAGATTCTCTCTTATTGGAGTGAGCATATAGCTCTCATGAGTAAAATGAAGACTTTTTTCCTTTGCTCAATTTTCCTTTATCATCAATAAAATACACTATCATATGTTGATTAATCTCTCATTAATTCTTATTGTCGCATTTATAAATGGAGGACCTATCAATTTGGTCCGACCTGCCGAATACATTACAAACCAATCAGTGAATGAATTTTTGGTGAATGCCTCCAAAGAAGAAGATGGAAAACAAGGTTCATGCATTGGAGAACCGAATGTCAACTCTGGAGGTTGCAATTAATGAGATGCGAGCTCAAGCTGCTGTAGATCAAGAAAGGCTCATCTCGCTCATCACTCAAATCACTCCAAGCAAGGACATAGGTGATTCTGTAAAACAGAAGAGTGATGGAGGCTCGAATCACGTTGAAGACGAGCAAATCAAGAAGTTGATCCAAAAGATGCAAGGATAGAAGCTTGATGAATTCTGTCAATCGGTGAAGAAGACTGAACTCCCAATGTTCACGGGTGATGGCCCTGCCAGTTGGATTGCTTGAGCATAGGTCTATTTTCGAGTGCAGGATACGAGTCCTGAGATCAAGGTTAGTTTGACTCAACTCTGTATGGAAGGATCTACCATCCATTTTTTCAAAGTGCTTGTTAAAGATGAGACTGATCTGACCTGAGAAGTTTTCAAAGATGCTTTGTTGGAGAGGTATGGCTGTCTCGATGATGGGAGCGTGTTTGAGCAACTCTCGTCGTTGAAGCATAAAGGCAATGTGGAAGAATACATCAAGGAGTTCGAGAGGTTGGTTGCACAGGTAGGTCGTTTACCAGAAGCTCAATTTGTTAGGTATTTCATTCATGGCCTCCGTGATGGGATACGAGGAAGAGTTCGTAGCCTTAAAGCACAAGGTCTAGTCTCACTTGCTAAGCTGGTGAATCTAGCACGTGTTGTGGAAGCGGAGGTACATGAGAAGGGGATTGGTTGGAATGGGCCTTGTGATTATGGGCCTAAAGGATCCGGGTCAGGTTTTACTTATGAATTTAACCCTAATATTGGAACTGGGTTAACTCAACTAGGTCGAGCGTGAAACAACGATTGGGTCATAGTCAAGGGCTCCAATGATGGCGGAGAGAAAGGAGGAAACAGGTCAAATCAGAAGTTTGCAACCCGTCAAGACTCACAACGATCTGTTCCATGTGATCGTGGGATCCTCATATCTCAACCCACGAGATTGCATATGGGCGACAGAAAAACCTGTGTTTTAAGTGTGGTGGCGCCTATTATCCTCTTCATCAATGCCCAGACCGCCAACTTCGTGTAATGGTGATGGAGAAGGACAAAGACGGGGAAATGCAAGTCCTTGCAGTTGATGCAGAGGAGGAAGATTGAGAAGGGGTTGAACTCAGTAGTATGAGATTGGCTCAGATTGATAATTCGAGTCCCAGGGAGTTAGTGAATGTGAGCACCATCAAGTTAAAAGGTCAAGTGCAAGGAGTACCCTTGTTGGTGTTGGTAGACAGTGGTGTGACGCATAATTTCTTTTCGCACAAGTTAGTGAAGTCAATGGGATGGCCAGTGGAAGGAACTACCCCTCTCGATGTCAAATTGGGGGATGGGTTTAAAGTGGTGGCACAAGGAGTCTACAGGAAATTGGTGTTGGATCTAGGGAACATGACATCTAGCATTTGTAAGATATATGCCTCCTTGACATTGATTTTAATATAACTTCCAAACATACAATGTATATGCATTATCTGATTAATCTAATAGTTTGAGTTGAGATACATTTTAGCAAAGATTGATCATATCATAAGGCTTGAAGATTATGCGAAAGAATCAAACACTACACTTGGACAAATCTTGGATCTCAAGCAATCAAGCAAAGTTTGATCATATCATACAAGGCTTGAAGATTATGTGTAAATTTGTCTATTGGTCATAGTGTTTATTAGGTAGATTCATCATTATGATTTCACACATCTAACATTTGCCAATTAAAACTGAAATTATAAAATAAGTGCATTAATCAATCAATTAGTAAATCAATTGGTTAATCGATTTTTTGATTCATAGAACAAAGGTTTCACTGAGTAAATCGATTACTAAAATGTTTTTCATCAGACCTGTGTTCTGTGATTAAAGAAATCGATTGGACAATCGATTGATAAATCAATTGGTTAATCGATTTTCTGATTCACAGAACAAAGCTTTCACTGAGTTCATCGATTGACAAATCGATTACTAAAATGTTTTTCATCAGACATGTGTTCTGTGATTAAAAGAAATCGATTGGACAATCGATTGTTATACTTTTCTTAAGTAACAAACTTTTTACTAATCGATTGCATGAATGAATTAGTTCATCATTTATTAGAAACATATTGCATAATCGATTGGCACATCGATTTTAATTAAATACCTGAGTTACTGGGACAAGTCAGTTGATTGACAAATCGATTGGAGTAAATGTCTGAGTTACAGGGAGAATTTAGCCCATTGTCAAATTGATTATGTTAATGAAAGTGAATCGACTGAGTAATCGATTGTTTGATCTCACATTTTGAACAAAACAATTATAATCAATTAGTCAATCGACTCTGATATAAACTGAGTATCAGTTTCTGATATATGCTTTAAAAAAATCGATTAGTTCATCTATTTCAAGATTTAAGAAAAACAAGAAACGCGATAATCGATTAGGAAATCGATTGAGTTGGTAATACACATTAATAAAATCGATTTGTCTAAAGTTTTTCTGAAACTATATAAGCTGAATCAATCACAATTTTCAAAATAACAATACAGAACAATACAATAGAAAACTGAAAGTTTTTCATTGGCTATTTCGAAAAATATACTTTGAGAAAAATTGTTCTAACTCACAAATATTATTGGCAAATACTTAGTGTGAGAATTCATTGTGATTGAATCAAGTGTTCTTAGTTCTTTTTGAAAGAACAATCTTTGTAAAAGAAAGTGTTGAAATCCAGTATTGTGAAACTGGTGGTCATCTTTTAGAGTGTGTGTGATCATCTAAAAGAGATCTCAATCTGATCTTGCTAGAGCTTGGCGAGTAGCTCTTAAGGATAGATTAGTTGTTGTGGTCGAATCGATATTTGAGCCAATATAAAAATCCCTGGTGCACACTTCTCTATCTCTATACTCTTTATCTTGATAATACATGTGTTTTTGAATCTCTGTTTTGAATAATCTTTTGAATCTATCACTGTTAAATTGGAATTAATATTAAACAAGTTGATTTTAATATTAAGTTCATCACTTAGGAAGAAATTGGATAATTTGGTTAATAATCTTGTGTATAACTTCCTAATGATAGTGGCCATTACACCAACAATTGGCATCAAGAGCCTAATCTTTTAGACTAAAGAAAATGATCTCTATTGAATTCCTAGGCGAAGGTGCCTCTCTAGCTAGACCCCCTGCCTTTAATGGGTCTGCTTATATGTACTGGAAAGAAAGAATGCTTATTTTTCTAGAGGCTAGTGGTTTTGACATATTAGATGCAGTAGAAAATGGTCCTTATGTGCCTAGAATTGCTGGTACTAGTGAATCATTAATCTTGAAACCTAGATCTGATTGGTCTGATGATGATAAGAAAAAAGTTGGCTATAATGCAAAGCCAAAAATATAATAACTTCTGCTTTGAGTGCTGATGAGTTTTTCAGGGTATCAAATTACAAAACTGCCAAAGAAAGGTGGGATACACTCCAAGAAACTCATGAAGGTACAACTGATGTCTAGAGGGCCAGAACTAACACTCTGATGCATGAATATGAACTCTTCAATATGAAGAAAGATGAGTCAATCAATGACTTGCAGACACGGTTCACACATGTCATTAACAATCTGAATGCTCTAGGGAAAGTAATTGACAATGAGCAACAAATAAATAAAGTAATGAGATGCTTGACAAGAGAATGGCAACATAAGGTCACTGCAATAGCTGAATCAAAGGATCTTGGAAGCATGACCATTGCCACCCTCTTTGGAAAACTCAGAGAACATGAAATGAAGTTGCAACGGTTGAATGAGGTAGAGCAAACTAATCAGAAAAGAAAAGGACTTTCTCTGAAAGCTCAAGCTCATAAAGTAAAATCTGAACCAGAAACATGTACTGATGATTTCGAGAGTGAAATTGATGAATAACCTGAAATCGGAATGCTGGTCAGAAAGTTCAAGAAATTTCTGAAAAAGAAAGGAAACCAATCAAGAAAATCATCCAATTCAAGGACAAAAAGCTTCAGCAAGAATGAGACAAATGATAGCAAAGTGATAACCTGCTATGAATGTGGAAAAACAAGCCACATTAAATCTGAATGTTTGCAACTACAAAATAGAAACAAGTTTGTGAAAGCTAAAGGCAAGGATCAACCATCTTCAAGAACTAAAAGAGCCTACATAGCTTGGAATGACAATGATGAAGAATCTTTTGCATCTTCAGAAGAAGAAGCAAACTTGTGTCTAATGGCCAACACTAACTCAGATTCAGATAGTGATGTAAGTACTACCTCTAATCCCTCTTATGAAGAATTGCATGATGCTTTCAATGAATTGCATGATGCTTTCAATGAATTGCATGATGAACATATTAAGGTAGTCAAACAATTGATTTGCACTAAGAAAATGTTAGAAAAACAGTGCATGATGTATGAAGAAATATAAAAGGATCATAAGTTGCTTGAAGACATGAATGCATTTTTGAAAAAGGAAGCATCTATAGACTCACTAGTTTTAATGAACTTGAAAGAAAGGTTGAATCACTACAATTTGAGTTAGCAAAATTTACTAGTGGTAGAAACAACTGAATGTTCTTCTTGGCAATCAAAAGAATCATAGTGAAAAATCTGGAATTGGTTATAGACCAAATGAGAATGAAGAATCATAATAAAAAAATTGGAATTGGCTATAGACCAAATAGGAATGCTCAAAAGAATCATAAATTTGTTAGATCAAAGAAAATGCATGATGTTTTCATTAAACCAACTCAAAGTACATCCTCTGCTTTTTCATGCCATTTTTGTTTCAAAAAGGACATATTTCTTTTAATTGTAAACTGAAAAAGCTTGCTAACAAGGGATGGAAACAAGTTTGGAGAGTAAAGAAACCTATGATTGAGAATAACCCTCAAGGACCCAATCTAAATTGGGTACCTAAAACCAAAGTCTGAATTCTGTTTTGCAGATGTGCTTGACATCCAAAACACACTCATGGTACCTAGACAGTGGATGTTCCATGCATATGACTGGAGATAAATCAAAATTCTTGTCTCTGAATTTAAAATATGGAGAATATGTAAAGTATGGTGACAACAACAAAGGTAAAATACTTGGTGCTGGAGATATAGGGAGTGAATCAACAACGGTAATCAAGGATGTTCTCTATGTAAAAGGTTTGAAACAGCTTATCATTAGTCAGCTTTGCGATAAAGGATACCAGGTATATTTTACATCACATACTTGTACACTTGAGCACAAGGAAGATGATATCATAAAATTGGTAGGTGAAAGGGTAAATAATATATATCTTGACTCTTTGCCTGCAAATAATGTTTACTGTTTATTATCTAAATTTGATGAAGATTGGTTGTGGCACAAGAGAATAGCTCACATACATATAAATCATCTTAATACAAACTAATAGAGTTCTACAATTAATTCACATGGATCTATTTGGTCCATCTCAAGTAAAAAGTTTTGGAGGAAATCTTTATGGTTATGTTTTAGTTGATGATTACTCTAGATATACATGGACTTATTTTCTGTCTCACAAAAGTGATGCCTTCTCAATTTTCAAAAAATTTGCAAATCAAGTTCAAAATGAGAAGAATCAGAAAATAATTTCCATTAAGAGTGATCGTGGTGGAGAATTTCAAAATGAATATTTTAATAATTATTGTGATCGAAACGGAATTCACCACATTTACTCAGCCCCAAGAACTTCATATCAGAATGGAGTTGTAGAACGGAAGAATAGATCTCTAGAAGAACTTGCTAGAACAATGTTTAATAACTCTAATCTTCCAAAATATTTTTGAGCTGATGCAATAAACACAGCTACTCATGTGATAAATAGAGTTCTTATTAGGTCTATACTTAGAAAAACACTTTATGAATAGAGTTCTTATTAGGTCTATACTTAGAAAAACTTTCTATGAAATATACAAAGGTAGAAAACCAAACATTGCCTATTTTAGAGTTTTGAATGCAAGTGTTTTGTACTGAATAATGGAAAAGAGCCTCTAGGGAAATTTGACTCTAAGGCAGATGACGGAATTTTTCTAGCATATTCACAATCTAGTAAGGCCTATAGGATCTACAATAAAAGAACTAAAACTATAGAGGAATCTGTTTATGTAAAATTTGATGAAATGTTTACCAAAAACTTGAACAGTACCCCTCTTACAGTTGGTGATTCTTTTGATGAAATTGTAGAATCAGATCCAAAAGAACCAAATGAAACATTAGCTCCAACTGACATTAATTATATAGAACCTATAAGGGTAGATGACTTACCTAAGGAGTGGAGATTCAACAAAAACCATCCTATTGACAACATCATAGGAGAAATTTCTAATAGGGTTGCTACTAGAAAATCTATTAGACACTTCTGTAATTTCACAATGTTTGTTTCTCAAGTAGAACCTAAGAATATAAAAAAAGAGCTTAATCAATTTGAGAGAAACAAAGTATGGATCTTAGTTCCTAAACCAGAAAACAAACATATAATTAGAACTAGATGGGTGTTTAGGAATAAGATGGATGAGAATGGAGTAATAACAAGAAATAAGACTAGACTAGTTGCTAAAGGATACAACCAAGAGGAGGGTATTGATTATGATGAAACTTATGTGCCTGTAGCTAGATTAGAAGCAATTAGGATTTTGTTTGCTTATGTTTGTATCATGGATTTTAAATTGTATCAAATGAATGTAAAGAGTGCTTTTCTGAATGGAGTTATCCAAAAGGAGGTTTATGTTAGTCAAACTCCAGGATTTGAGGATCCTGCTTTTCCAAACCATGTTTATAAACTAACAAAAGCTCTCTATGGATTGAAACAAGCTCCAAGAGCTTGGTATGAAAAACTCAGTAATTTCCTCTTACAACAAAATTTTTTAAGAGGAAATGTTGATAAAACACTCTTTATAAAGAAAAAGGGAAAAGACATTCTGCTTGTCCAAATTTATGTTGATAACATAATTTTTGGATCCACAAACAGTAAACTTTGCAAAGAATTTGAAAACATGATGAAAGGAAGATTTGAAATGTCCATGATGGGAGAATTAACCTTCTTCTTAGGATTTCAAATCAATCAAAGCAAGAATGATATTTTCCTAAGTCAAACCAAGTATTGTAATGATCTCTTAAAGAAGTTTGGCTTTGATAAATTTAAATCTATTAATACACCCATGAGTCAAGCTTGTCGTTTGGATAAAGATGAGAAGGGAAAATCTGTAGATATGACCATGTTTAGAGGCATGATAGGATCTTTATTATATCTTACAGCTAGTAGACCTGACATTATGTTTAGTGTCTGCATGTGTGCAAGATATCAAGCTAATCCTAAGGAATCCCATCTAAGTGTAGTCAAAAGAATTTTTAGATATCTAATAGGAACCAAAAATCTAGGATTATGGTATCCTAAGGGATCAACTTGCACTCTTATTGGCTATTCTGATTCTGATTTTGCTGGTTTGCAAATTAGACACAAAAAGTACATCTGCTACTTGCCATCTATTAGGGAATTCACTTGTATCTTGGCATAACAAGAAGCAAAATAATGTTTTCAACGGTTGAGGCTGAATATGTCGCTGCTGAAAGTTGTTGTGCACAAATATTATGGATGAAACAACATCTTTCTGACTTTAGTGTTGATCTTGGAACTGTGTCAATAATGTGTTACAACACTAGTTCCATAAACATCACAAAGAATCCTGTTATGCACTCAAGAACAAAACATATAGAGATTAGACATCATTTCATTAAGGATCAATACCAAAATGGTAATATCATGCTTGAATATATTAATACTTCTGATCAATTAGCTAATATCTTTACCAAAGCTCTACCCAAAGAAAGTTTCTTCTATATTAGAATGAAACTTGGTATAATAGATCAAAATGAAATATGATATCTGTGAAAAATCGATTGAGACATTGATGTTTCCTCTAAACTAACTAGCTTGCAATAGATAAATCGATTTATACATCGATTATCCTGTGTCAAAATTTCAAATCAGCATTACAAAATCGAATTCATAATCGATTTATGCTACACAGTGTCTCGATTGTCAAAATATAAAACACGATAATCGATGTCATAATCGATTTAGTGATCTGTGGTAGCAATAAATGTTGAAGTATACATCAGTCCAATCGATTGGTGAATCGATTGAAGATTTGGAAAATCATTTTAAAGAATCGATTTCTTAATCGATTATTTCTCCCAGAAATCCAAAGATTTGAGAAATTTTCCAAACTCAAACCCGAGCATCGATTTGGTAATCGATTTTGTCAAATTATTAAAACTGCAAGCCATGTAAGTCGATTTGGAAATCGATGCTGTTATGAGAAGTTTTCCTAAACTGATATGGAAATCGATTTGGACATCGATTTATCCATTGAACATTTACTTAAGAAAATCGATTTGGTAATCGATTTGCAATATGAGTGTTTCAAAAAATACTAGCCGTTGGAGGCAACTATAACTGAAACCTTTCATTTCCCTCCAATAACGGTACCAAAATCGATTTGGCAATCGAAGTCTTGTATGCAAATGCGTAACTAAATCGATTTAGAAATCAACTTTGAACAATACTACTTAAAACCCTAAGTCAATTTCTCAACTTCTAAAACTTCTCAAACTTCTTTGTGTTCTCTCTGTGCTTTTTACACTTCTCAAACTCTCTCTAAACTCGATTTCTCTGATTCCTTGAAACTTCTCAAACTTCCTAAATCTCTCAAATGGCAAGAGTGAAACAAACAAGTGAGAAATCACCATCCTCTTCCTCAACCTCTAGTGGTAGAACTCCTTCTCCACCACCTACTTCCCCTCCTGCAAAAAGAGTTTCTATACCCACTCATAATATTATGGCAAAGGATAAAGGGAAAGCCATTGCCACTAATCAAGGAAAAACCAAGAAGAGGAAGGTTCCTCAAACTGAAAAGCTGATGGGTGATGCAATGAAGGAGCCAACCCAAACGAAGAAGAAAACCACTTCTTCCCCTCAGCCAAAGAAGCCTCAACCTTCCAAAGGTAAACCTATTGAGGACTTTGCTCTTTCCCCTGCATTCTTAAAGAGGAAAATCCATGAGGCAAGAACTCTGGATTTTGCCTACTTTGATGCAAACAGATTCACCTTCCAAAACCATCTAAGATTTCATGGATTGGTAGATTTCCTCTCCTGCCCTTTGGAAATCTATCCAAGGCTGATTAGAGCCTTCTACTCAAACTTCACACTCACAGACACTGGATTTGAGTATGAAGTTAAAGGCAAGAAAATCTCTATAACGTTTAGAGAGTTCTCCAAGCTTTCAGGAATGCCTTTCTATGGAGAAGCTGTTGATGGCAGAACAGATCCTGATTCTACTGATGATGCTTGGGAAACATCAGTAGATAGACACACAACCATTCAAGACTTAATGGTTGAAGGATTTGTGGAAATGATATCTCTCCCAATCGACCAAATGAAGGTCCAACATAGGATGTTGATGTATGTGCTAACCAGGATGTTGGTACCTAGATCAGGGAACCATGCCGTAGTTCAGAAGCTGGACATTATTTTTCTTTGGGGCCTGTACAAGGAACTCAAGATGAGTTGGGCATGGATTGTGTTGATGAATATGTTGGAAACAACACAAGGAAAGCTGATGCTCCCTTACCCTCAGCTGATCACCATGATTCTGAGACACTTCAAAATATCATGTGTCAATGAAGAATCAATAAAAACAACTCTAATTTTTGGTGAGTCAATTGTTAACCAAATGCAATTGAAGAGGATCAATGGTATTTGGACAAGGGCTCAATCAAACACTGAACAACTTGAGCAAGCTGAAAACCAATCTAAGGTTTTAGCTAAGTTGCTAGAACTTATGGAGTCTCAGGTTGCTCACAATGCTAAAGTGAAAGCCTCCCTTAGGAAACTCCAAGCAACCCTAAACTCAGTTGTTCAAGATGTCGATGCCATCCAAGACCATTTGGGTCTCAAGATGTCATTTGAAGATATAGCTGACATTGGCACACAGAATGTTGTTGACACACAAATAACTGAAGAACCAACCCCTATCAACCTTGATAGTTCTGAACCTCATGGTGAGGAGACACTTGCTGAGGCTAATACAACAGTCTCTACCTCTCCCATTGGTGATAATGAGGAACAACCCTAGTTTAGGTGTTTAGGCTTTTGTTTTCTTTGGTGTTTTGTAAGTTTTCTGTGTTTTTAGTATATATCTCCTGCAATAGCTTTTGGGTCATATCATCTCTAGCGAAAGGGAAGCGATGGACCCCGCTAAGGCGTTAAATGTTTTACAATGGCCCACTCCGAAGAATGTGAAAGGAGTGCAAGGGTTTTTGGGGCTTACGGGCTATTACCGTAAATTCATCAAAGACTATGGCAAAATGGCAAGGCCATTATCTGAGCTGACGAAGAGGAACAATTTCAAGTGGGGAGAGGGTGTTGAGCAAGCCTTTCAACTGTTAATGCAAAAGGTAACGTCTGCCCCTTTTTTAGCACTTCCAGACTTTCAGAAAGAATTATTTATTGAGGCTGATGCTTCTAGGAATGGGATGGGTGTTATCTTAATTCAAGAAGGGAGGCCAATTGCTTATTTTAGAAAAGCCTTAAGGGAGGGTAATATGACCAAATCACCATATGAAAAAGAGCTTATGACAGTGGCTCTTGCTAGCCAACATTGGCGTCCCTACCTCATAGGGCGAAAAATTTACGGCGTGCACCAATCAAAAGAGTCTAAAACAATTGTTGTCACATAGGATTTGCACCATGAATCAACAAAATTGGGCAGCGAAGCTTCTTGGATATCATTTTGATATCATTTACAAGCTTAGACTTAAGAATAAAGGTGCATATGCATTGTCCCGTATGCATGATAATAGGGAAATGATTTCATTGATACATGTCCCGAAGTGGCTAGGTAGGGCTGAAATGATTGAAGAGGTCCACAAAGATGTTGCTCTACAGAAAGTCATTTCCGCGCTCAAGGAGAATAAACCGGTTTGGGTTTTCTTATGTATGGGGAGTGTTGTTGTATGAGGGGAGGCTGATGGTTTCTGCACAATCTCCTGGATACCGATTATCTTGAAAAAGTTTCATTCTACCCCACAAGGGGGCCATTCCAGTTTCCATCGCAAGTTTAGACGAGTAGCGTTGAACATGTATTGGATTGGCATGAAGAAGACTATCCAACAGTTTGTGCAAGAATGTGATACTTGCTAACGTAAAAAATATGTCGCTGCTGCCCCTAGGGGTCTGTTACAGTCGTTGCCAATTCCGGAACCACTTTGGGAAGATGTATCGATGGACTTTATCACCGGTCTTCCTAAATCCAAGCGGTTTGACGTGATCTTCGTGGTGGTTGACCGACTGTCCAAATACAACCACTTAATTTCGCTAAAGTGTCCTTTTAATGCTCGTGTGTTGGCCGATGTGTTTACAAATGAGATAGTGCGACTGCATGGCATTCCCTCTTCCATTGTGAGTGACCATGACCCTATCTTTATTAGCAAATTTTGGTGTGAACTGTTTAAATTATAAGGAACAATGTTGAAAATGAGCATTGCTTACCACCCACAGACGGATGGACAAACAAAGGTCATTAACCATTGCTTGGAGACATATCTTCGCTATTTTATAGTTGATCAACCTCGGACGTGGGTAATGTGGCTGCCTTAGGCTGAGTACTGGTACAATACGACATACCACGTCTCTACGGATTCAACTCCTTTTGAATTGGTTTATGGGAGGCCACCGCCAGCCCTCACGCGGTTCCTTTGAGGGGAGACCAAGGTAGAAGCTGTAACAAGGGAACTTGTTGATCGTGATGAGGCTTTGAGACAATTGAAGTACCATCTCGATCGAGCTCGTGGACGCATGAAGGACCAAGCTGACATAAAAAGAAGAGATGCGAGTTTCAAAATTGGTGAATGGGTTTTTTCTCAAATTAAGGCCACATATGTAGAATTATGTTGAAGCACGCGTCAATCTGAAACTTGCTCCAAGATACTATGGGCCTTTTGAAATAACAGCACGGGTTGGTGTCGTTGCGTATCGTCTCCAGTTACCTGCTACAACACGCATTCATTTGGTGTTCCATGTTTCATTGCTTAAGAAGGCAATTGGCAATTATCGGGTTGAGAACGAGTTACCCTCGGGCCTCGACGGTGATCCTATTGTGCCATAGGAACCAACAACAATACTTGCCACTCACACTATCACTAAGGAGGGGTCAGACGTCAAACAATTGCTCGTTCATTGGAACGACAAGCTTGTTGAAGAAGCCACTTGGGAGGACGTGTTGGTAATGCTTACACAATTACCAGCCCTCAGACTTGAGGACAAGTCTGTGACTCAAGGGGGAGTATTGATGGGGACAAAGAAGGAATTGATGACGTATCTAGTGGGACATATAGTGCACCTAAGACATGGATAATGTATGTTAGAAAACCCAAGAAATATGAGTTGGCCCCATCACGTATATAGAGGAGAGAGGTTGGTAAGGAGGGGATAACAAATTTTGTTAATTGCTAGTCAAGAGAAGATTCTCTCTTATTGGAGTGAGCATGGCTCTCAGGAGTAAAAGGAAGGCTTGTTTCCTTTGCTCAATTTTCCTTTATCATCAATAAAATACACTATCAGATGTTGATTAATCTTTGATTAATTCTTATTCTCACATTTATAAATTGAGGACCTATCAATATTAAATTTAACATTTGATATTATATTCATATATGCATGATTTAAAAATTATTCACCTATGTGAATTTCATAAGTATGAATAAATATTTGGTTTATGATGCATACTTAACATATATATACTCTTAATTTATTTTGATATGAAAATAGTGGATATATGAATTATTATAAATATCAAGTGCATAGTTTAATTATATTGTTGTTTCATGTTACAAGTTTTTATACTTAGAATTAATGACCTCATATTACACGTGCATAACAGTATGAAAGTAATTGTTTATTGGTTATCTTGATATTAATAATAATTTGGGTATGTATTTTGAATTATTGTAAGTTGACAAATGTTTATGGAAGAAATTGATAAATTTTTTTAATGATTTTATTCATTGTTTGTTTTCTATTTAGATAATTATTTTGATTTATCATAGAACATATTTAAATATGAAGCTTAATTTAACAAATATAATTCATAATGCATGTATTAGTTATAATATAACTATGAAAAAAATAGTTTATTTAATAGAAATGAAATGAATTCTTATTTGTTAAGGAGTAAATGACATACATGTTTAAACTCACCTAATGATATTTAATTAATACAAATTTTTATGATTATGTTATGTTAGCTTGTGACAATATATATTTAATGCATTCAATGTATTATATCTTAGATTTTGATATATTGAAAAAATAGTTAGAATTTTAAATTTAGATGCTTATTAAATATAGTAAAAGGAAAAATGACATAAAAGTTTGTGGATGTAATAATTGAGATGCTTATTGTTAGGCATGGCAACGGACGGGGCGGCGGCAGATTTTGCCTCCTCCACACCCGCACCCGTCCCCGTTTCATAGCGGGTGTAATATTTAGGCACCCATCTCTGTCCGCAACGGGTCTCGAGTTTCCCCGGACGCACCCGCACCCACTCATATATATAAAATTATAAATTTAAAAATCATATTTATTATAATAAAATAATAATTATTAAAGAATAATAAAATTAAAATATTTTATATAGAGATAAAATTATAATTTTTAATATTTAAAAAAATATTAAATATATTAAATATGTATATGTATATAAAATTTAAAAATTACAATAATAATACTTACGTGGAGGGTTCAGGTGCGGGTGCGGGGTGAATATCATCACCCCCAAACCTGCCCCCGCCCCCGAATTTTATTGTCGGGGAAAATCTGCACCCGCACTCAATTAAAGCGGGTTTTCCCCACCCGAATCAAGCGGGTTTGGGTGGGTACCCGCAGTACGAATTTTATTGTCATCCCTACTTATTATTGTATGTGCTACAATGTGAAGAGATTAAATAACAAAACAATCATGGTTTGTTCATAGTTGGTAAACACTATCAAGAATATAAAAACTAATCGGAAGTTTGATGTAAGTCATGACTTGTATCAAACTTGATATATCATATGTTGTTGGAATGTTAAGTTGGTATGCAAGCAATTCAAGTAAAGAATATTGACATGCTATTAATAAAGTATTAAAAGATTTGAAAGGAACAATTAATTATAGTTTAATCTATAGTTGATATCCTTCAATTTTCGAAGGATATACAACTGTCAGTTGGGTAAATCATGTTGAGGATCATGCTTCCACAAGTGGATGGATCTTCAACCTTAATGGATGTGTAGTTTTTTGGGGTTCAAAGTAACAAACTTGCATTGCAGACACCACAATGACTGCATAATTTATTGTTCTAGTTGGATGTAGTAAAGAGATTGAACGACTAAGAAATTTGTTGTATGAGATGTCAATTTGACCAAAGTCAATGACATAAGTATTTATACATTGTGATAGTCAATACATTATCAAAATCATATAACCAAGTATATAATAGAAAATCAATACATGTTGGTTTAAGACATAACTATGTAAATGATTTAATGAAGTGATATTCATATTGTTTGTAAGAACTAAAAAAAATCTTGCAGATCATTTGATGAAAGGTCTGACAAAGGACACAATGTTGAATACATAATTAGGGATGTGATACTAGCTCATATTTAAATAATCACAAATGGTGAAACGATCAACTCACACTTGAGTAACATTAAGTCTTGAGTTCAATGATAAAAATATATTAGTAAAGTGATTGAAGTACTTGACAATAGATACATTTCAAATGATAAAAGTACTTGAACTATAAAATAAAAATTGTAGGATGAGGTCTCCTCTTAATGGACATATAACATATATTTGTTGGGATATATAATTATGACTGCATTTTTTATATAGTCCACCTATGTGAGAATAAAGTGGATCGCTTCATAGACTTCAAGAGTTTGACTTTTAAATTCTCATTAAAAGAATATGAGACACATGATCTTATCAAATGTGTCATCTTTATAATTCGATCAATGATACTGAGATTTTATACGTGAGTTATGTACACTTGTTCTAATGAATGGTTGATTCAATACTTGTCTGTCAATCTATTCAGAAATGAATGAAAACATAATTTTTTAAATAATAGTTCAAATCGTAAGATATTTTTAACTAAAACCATGAGATTTCTAGAATAACAAATTTAGATATATTTTGAAAATGGTGGGGGGTTGTGAGAGGAATTCCCAAAATATATTTAGAATTCTCTAATAGCTATATTGATGTAGCAAAATTAAATAACTTAATGTATCACTTGGTCAAGTGGTTTTAATGTTTGAGTTTAATTGAAATCAATGCATCTTTTAAATTATCAAAGGTTA
The DNA here is from genome assembly GCA_037974835.1 of Cicer judaicum. NCBI lineage: Eukaryota > Viridiplantae > Streptophyta > Magnoliopsida > Fabales > Fabaceae > Cicer > Cicer judaicum. Next base: position 15,205,502 of record JBBPBS010000276.1, read on the forward strand.
CAATCTTTTTCAAGAGTTGTTTTCTTTCACCAATTGATATGATTTTATTTATAAATAGAAACACTTTAGAGGTAAAAAGGATAACATTAACTTTCATGTTACATAATCAAAGTTTCGCAAAAAATATTTTTGAGTCATTTCTTCATTCCTTTAGTGCACGAGAGCAAATGAAGTAATTTTATTCTTTAAAGTATTATTGACCGATAAGTTTGATGTGAATGTGCAATTCATTTCAATGATTTCAAAGTATCATGAAGGGAATTCGTCAGCCTGTTTGCATCCAATATATATAGATTAGTGGGGACGAATCAAACCTAAAGCTATAATGTGATACACATGCCTTAGAATTTATTTGTGCAAACTTCATTATCATTAATTTCATCTTCTTCTTGTTCAAGATTTGCAGCATGTCCCTAACAAAAAATCTAATAGTTACTGCAGATTCCTTTTGGACATGTAAACTGGTACAAAAACTCATGACTTAATGTCATGTCATTTCTTTCCATGGGATTCTCAAGGGTGCTAAGAGATTGCAAGTTGTTGTCACCCTTAAGAATTCAAAAATGTAGCATGCAGTGGACTTTGGTTGCTGTCAAAATGTTTTGTCAATTAAATTTTGTATAAGCTTATCGAACAAGAAATGGTATTGGTTTGCATTCATTTGTATTTGTTTGTTTAAGTTACTTAGAAATTTTGGTGGCCAATAGGGATTTATTTGGGGTTGTTGTAGTCATGCATATGCAACCTTTCATTTCCATATTCAAATGTAGAATCATAGTTGGATGAAGAAAGTATTTTAAATGGCATGTCTTGATCTATGTCAAGTAAGTGTCAGCTATTGAAATAAGAGAAACTGAAAATTATTAGTAAATAATTTATTATTTATTATAATCAAAAGTTTTGTTGGTTGATTTTACGTTAGATTCTTCTTGAAAAGAATCTTAATCATTCACGATGCTAAGCAAAATATAGCTTGATTGTGAAACACCAACACAATATATTTAGATACAAAGATTAGAAGTCATGTTAGTACAACAAATGAAGGAAAATACAATGTTTTAGCAATTGTAATATGAACATTTACTCATAAGTTGAAATACATATCACAATGATCCTTGGAGGATAACAAAAAAATCTTATATATAATGATAAGTTTGGATAATGTTATTGTGCTCCTATGGTTTTGATGAGAAAATCAATTATTGAACTTATATAGTTTTAAATTTTGATAAATAGCAAGGTTTTGTACTTCAATGATTATAGATGTAAAATTTGATATTTGAATCTAGATAGTATTAGATTTGATTTGGAAATTAAAAATTAAGATAAATTAAGATAATTACTTTGTGTCTTGATTTGGAAATTAAAAATTAATATGAACTTAAATAATCTTAAATTCAATAAATTAGAATGATGGTATTGTTCATGGATGACATTGGATGTATGGATGACATTGGATGTAACATTTAGTATTTGAGTATGAATGATCCTAAGTTTAATAAATTATGACGATGTATTAAGAAAAGGATTGCAAAATTCTTTTGAATTACAAGAAGCTTTGGTCTTCATATATAAAGTTTTCAACATTATATTGCTAAGGTTCATCAATATTGTTGCCTTCTTTAGCTGATGCACTGGTCTGCAATGCTTCTATATACAAAACCTTCACTAGATTCCTAAATCTTCTTCGAAAAGTCGGCATCCGGGACATGGAAGCTACAATCCCCTGCAACCTGAAGCAGTGAAATGTCAAATGAGCTTAACATATTTATCATGAATGTGAGAGCATAATTTATTCTTACAGCATTTCACAATGTAAACAATTTGAGAGAATTATAAGTTTGTTTTCATAAACTATCATCAAGAACTTATGAATCAAGTGAGAGTAAACGATTATTTTGGTCATCAAATGTGTGAAACACTACCAGAGTGGTCCTTAAATGTATCAAAATACAAACAAAAAAAACCTGCATAAATATGTCTTTTATTTGTTATTTTCGTTGTTGAACGTGTTTTTTGTTAATTAATTGAGTCCATAAAATAACTAACAGAATAAACAATTGGAAATGTATTTGTAATTCTGATACATTTTGGGACTATAATGATCGTACTTCATACAATCAGCTGTTTATCTAATAAATTAAAAATAATTTTTAGACAAAAGGGGGTCTATCATTGGAAAAATCAGAATGTAAAACATTATTCAGAAACATACCTTCTAATTATGGCTTGCAACTGTGCTCTTCTAACATTGTCACTAGATTGGAATCCAGTTTCATCCCACTCCTCTGGTATATCATTTTTGCCTCTCATAACAAGTTCTTTGAGACAAGTTTCTTCACTTTCTTCAAGCTCAAGGTTCTTAAGCTGCTCTTTCATGATAAGTAAAGGTCCAATAAACCACTCAAACACTTTATCCTTTGGTCCATTAATCCTTGTCAATTCTACATCATCAACTGCAAATGCATTATGTCAAAACATGAATTATGTATTTATGTATTCCAATGGAATGGTCTGAAGGGGGGAATGGCATGAGTAAGAAAAGTACATATAACCAATCCATCTGAATTTGATTTTGCTGAAGTTAGAAGACACTGGAGCAAGGACCAAGCTGGTAACTTGATGCTTAACTTTTTGCCTTTGCCTTTTGAAATGCATTCCTCAATTTCCTTCACACTTATCAGACCATCGCGGAGGACTATCCTTCCATTTACCTCACATGACTTAAAAAGCCAGTCCCATACCTGCAAAAGGATAATTCTTTTTCATGTTGGAAAAATTCGTAGAAACCACTTGTTTAAGTCATATTACAATTCACCTGCACAGGTTTGTATTGCTGAATTTTCCACTTCATACTTCCAGTTTTTTGTAGGGTATGCTTTGAATATTGTGAACTGTCTCTCTGATTTTTCGAATTATGATCACTTCCGTCATGGTTATTCATCTCATTTACATGCCTCGTGTTTTTACGATATATTGGCCTGGCTGTCACAAGTACTACATGGAATTAGTGATCAATGTTCATCATTGAAAACAAACTTTCATAATAGCAGGAATGTTAGCAACACACTCTTTCTATTATTGATTGAAATTCATGTAAGATCGACCCACATGAACTTTAGGATGTAATAGAGAAAGTATTGGCAAGAAAGTGTCATAGAGTGCATTGCTAGCATTTCTATTCACAGTAGTAATATGAAAGCACAGTGAAGAAATTTTTATAGCACCTTGGAAGGCAAGATCCCTCTCTCAAGTAGAGTAAATCGTTCACATATTCATCAAAAAGTGAAACCACAGACACAATGTAGGCAAATCCCATCTGCATTGAGTCCTCCTAAAATAAAAAAAGTTCAGTCAATATAATATCTTTAAACTTTCATAGATGGTGAAAATGACACTTGTAAATTTCAAGGACATGTATTGTTGTTGAGTATGCTCACAGTTTATTGATTAAGTGGGCAAGTCATTCGAAATGGCAAGTATTTTTCATGTGAAAGTCACTACAGGCACTCTGCAATCGTAAATATAGGCACAATTGGCCGAACTCCGTTGTCATATCTTGTGTGTTCTTTGTTAGTGTTGGTTATATATGTTTTCTTTAGAATCAAGGTTGTTGTTCTAACTGTGAGGGGAATTTTTAAAATATATTTGGAATTCTCTAATAGTTATATTAATATAGCAAAATTAAATAATTTAATGTACCACTTGGTAAAGTGGTTGTAAGGCTTAAGTTTAATTCAAACTAATGCATCTTTTAAGTTATCAAAAGTTACAATATTTTTCAAGAATTGTTTTCTTTCACCAATTGATATGAGTTTCTCTATAAATAGAGACATTTTATAGGTATAAAAGAAGAACATGAATTTTCATGTTACATGAATCAAATTTTTGTCAAAAATATTACTGAGTCATTTCTTTATTTTTCTAGTGCACGAGAGTAAATATTGGTAAACAAATTAAAAATGGAGAAAGGTTATATTACAAGAAAAAAAACACTATATATATATATATATATATATATATATATATATATAGAATACAGATTTTCTTTGATTGATGTGCTCATGAATTCTCTCGATTCATGGGTCTTGGTTGTTTAAAGATTTATGGTTTAAGATGAAAGAAGAATATAAGTGTAGTATACATATATATACTAATTAGACCAAATTTATATTATAACACTTGTATATTAATAATATGCAAGTTTTGGCAAATAAATGAATCATTTAGAAACTACAAGTTTGATAATTTTATTAAAATGAATATTCTTGTTTTATGATGTATACTTATAAGTTGTTCTATTTGACAATAGTGCATATGAATTTTTACAATTATCAAGTTCATGCTTAAATTCAAATTGTTACTTTAAGTAATAAGTTGTCACATGTCGAATTGATTAACTCATATTATATGTGCGTGATAGTATGAAAGTAATTGTTAATTTTTTGCTTATTTTTATATTAAAACTAATTTGGATATAGATTTTAAAATTATTGTAAATTGACAAATGTTCATGGAATAAAGTAATAGAAAATCTTAATGATTTTATTTACTATATATAAGTATATTCTCTTTTGTGATTCTTATTTGGATTTACCATAGAACATATTTAAATATGAAACTTGAATTAACAAATAAAATTCATGATGCATATATTAGTTATAATATAACTATGAAAAAATGATTTATTTAATAGAAATAAAATAATTTCTTATTTGGTAAGGAGTAGATGACTTATATGTTTGGATTCAACTTATGATATTTAATTATGAGAAATTTTTTATCATGCTTTATTAGCTTGTGACAATATATATTTAATGGTTCAATGTACGAAGTTTGATATATTAAAAAGAGAATTATAATTTTAAATTCAGATACTTATTAAATATAGTAAAAGGCATAATTACATAAAAATTTGTGTATGTGATAATTGAGATGCTTATTAATTGTATGTGATATAATGTGAAGAGATTAAATGATAGAAGAGTCATGGTTTGGTGATAGTTGATTAACAGTGTCAAGAATACAAAAGGTAATCAGATGTTTAAGTCATAACTTGTACCACACTCGCTCTAATGAATGGTTGGTTAAAAGCTTGTCTACCAATCTATTTGGAGATGAGCGAAAACATAATTTATTATGTAATGGTTCAAATGATAAGATACCTTTATCTGAAACCATGAGATTTCTGAAATAACGAATTTATATATATTTTGAATATTATGAGGGAAATTCCCAAAATATATTTGGAATTCTCTAATAGTTATATTAATATAACTAAATAAAATAACTTAATGTACCATTTGGTCAAGTGGTTGCAATGTTTAGGCTTAATTCAAACTAATGCATCTTTTAAGTTATCAAATGTTATAATGTTTTTCAAAAATTGTTTTCTTACACCAATTATTATGAGTTTATCTATAAATAGAAACACTTAGAGTCATAAAAGAAGAACATAAGTTTTCATGTTATTCAAAAATATTTATGAATCATTTATTCCTTTCTCTAGAGCATGAGAATAAATGAAGAAAGATTATTCTATAAACTATCATTGATCGATAAATTTGATGTGAATGTGCAATTCACTTCAAGAATTTCAAAGTATTCTGAATGAGATTTGTCGGTTAACTCGTTTGCATGCAATATATAGATTGATGAAGACGAACCGAACCTAAAGTTTAATGTGATACACACGCTTTGAAGTTTATTTGTGCAATATTGATCATCATCAATTTCATCTTCTTCTTATTCAAGATTTGCAATATACTCCCAACAAAATATCCAACACTAATAATTGTATAAAATAAACTTAACAAAAGTTGAAGCATTACTTTGACTGACCTGATGAACAACAACTCCACTGTATAGACCCAAAAAAGGGCTGAAAATGGTAGCAGCTAATACAGCCCCTAGAACAGCCAAAGGCCAGAGAATGATGGCAAGGCCAGCAAATGGGACACATTCAGTTTCTAAGAAAGGTCCCCTCCTTCCAATTAAATCTTCTAATAGTCTCTTCCATCCTCTAAATAGCATGTAAGGGCTCTTCCATATAGCAATAGATGTGATTAAAACCACATCAAAGGGCACACCAACCGAGATCACCAACAAGCAACATGGTAATATTGACACTCTAACAAATACAACAATAAAAATTATATAAACTATTAGTCCAGATCCAAGATTCTTTTTTTTTCATACTCAAAATTGTCAAACATATATTTGGAGGGAACAAACAATTTACTTGATATCTAATGGCTTTTCTGGAGGGGGTAAATTTTCTCTTAGTTCATCCATGTATGAAAAATAGGAGTGAAAGCAAAAGTCAGTGACATCCTGAACTACTGTGCAGCTTGTTTCAATTGTTGACCAACAACCATCCTGGTATCAGAATTAAGTGGCATTAAAGCTTCCTGCATTATGCTCAAGTCAAAAGCTTTTAAGTAATTACATTACATATAGGATAATTAAACTAGAAACAGAATAAAACTTAATTCTATAAACTCTTCGTGATAACTTATAGTTTTTATTATAAAAAAGAAATAGCTTATACACAACACTTATATGAACACTTATATTGATAAGTGCTTAGTTAAATTGTTTGTCCAAAGAAAGAAAAATCAGAAATAGAGTGGCAATTTCCATTCTACATAAGGATGCAATAGCAGAAATCGAAACTTACAACGAAGCAATGGTAAAATTTGTCTCTAACAGTCTCTCCCACAGCCTCAAAAGTTGCAAGAAGAGGAGCAAAAAAGCCATATCCAATTCCACCCAAAACACTTCCAACAATACCAACTACTGGCCAAAGTAAGAAAGGAACTGGCAAACATATCAACACCACAATCTTGAAGACCATTCCAAACCTCTTTGTTCTGTTGTCAAAGGCCACAGTTTTCAAATAGAAGGGAAGAGTGAGATTGAGTTAGAGCATGTGAAACAAATAAAATCATACATAGTTTGCATTGAAACTCCAAAGAATTTGGATAGAAATTACAACCTTGCCACACAATAGTATGTCCAGACAACATGTGCAGTCCATAGTCCAATGATAACAGCTGAGTTTCCAAATATCACAATGGCAAATGCAATTGGACCTATCAATGCAGCTGCCAACAGGAATCACATTTACAATTATTTCAACATGAGCTTTTCTTTATCAAATTATGTATTAGAGACTATATTATAAAATCATATAATCAAGTATTACAAAAAAAGGAACCTTTGATGATAGCAAGTATGAGGAGCAAGAAGAAGAATGGGAGGAAAGAAATAAAGCTACAGAATTTGGTGAGAAAATTTGATGGTGAATCCATGATGAGGATATAACAGACAAATATAAAAGATGTTACGGATTGGTGAAGTAGTTTGTGTGTCTCGAGCTTATAGCTTATATTATTATTTTAATATAACCGAACAAGTGAAAAGCAATAGGAGAAAAGTATTTAACAAAAAGAATTTAATTAGAGCTTCGTGGCGCTATGTCAATGAATTGAGCTGTGATGTGTTAATCATCCATCTTCCTAGAGTGACTCATCATGACCAAAATGATTCCCATGCTTATATTATTATAATATGTTAAAACAACAACAAATAATCTGTTGAGAAATTAGAGGAGATAAATTTGTTTGAAAGTGGTGTAACAGAAATGGATGCACATTGATAACTAATAACTAACTATAAAATGCACTGAAAAAGTATTTGACAACATCGAGAATCGGAATGAGATAGTTAATTTAGTTGAGGAAGGCACCTTTTAACAAATCTAACCGCACCCAATGAGGTAGTTCATGTTGCTAAAATAAACAACAAATAATAATAATGTTTACATCCACTACTGTTAGTCACATTCGTTTTTTTTGTCGTGGTCAAGAAATTAATTAAGGAGGTGTTAAGTTTTATATGGATTGAATTAGTAGAAATGATTACCAGAAATGCTGCCGTCTGAGTGTGGATTAGTTATAAACTAGATTTATACGTGTGTTTTGCGCGGATTTATCATGAGATTTTTTTATTTTTTTTTATTGTGTGGAAATTTAAAGTTTTTTATTTTGAATGAAAAATCATCTTTTAAATATATGTCGAAAACATTAAAAGTTTTACAAAATTATGTTATGACAATGAAATATATTCTTTAATCATAAATAAGGTATCTAAAAGTGTACAAATTGGATAAATCTTATTTACATTTACATTGTTATATATTTAATAATATTACATAATTTTTAAGTTTCAATTTATTATACTAAAATATACACAATGAAATAGAAATAAAAATTAACACTCATAAAAATAAATTAGTAGATTTATTTTAGTATCACGAGTTTATTTAAAAAAAATTTGTTGTCTCTTATTCCACTAACTAAACTACGTTCAACTAGGGGTATTCACGAGTACAGATAATTCTGCGAACCCGTTCATTCAAACCAATTCAATCCGCATTTTTTACTCAACTCATTCAAGTTTATGTCTAACTCGAACTAACCCATTAAAATCCAATTATGTTCTGTTCAGATAGTAAATTTAATATTTTGAACCCACGAATCCAACTAATTGATGTGATATATATATTTTTATTTATTATTTTACTATTGCTAAAATTTAGTTGTTGGTATTTGGGAATTTGTTGTTTATTTAAGTGTTTTGTTGTGTTTGTGAATGTATTTTAACTATTGAATAATATGTTGCGATATAATTTTATTATTTTTTGGATGTTTAAGTATTTAAATTGAATTACATTTAAAAAAAAAAATTTAATATTTGCGAACCAACCCAATAAGCTCATAATCGAATTGGTTTGGTTCAGGTTTGATGAAAAAATCATGGGTTTAGAGTTCAAACCAACCCAAATACAATTGATTAGGTTGGGTATTAAATTTATTCAAAAACCACCCGACGCGACCCAACCCATATACACCCTTACATTTAACATTGTAAAAAATGTACGTATAGAATTTTTTTTCCATCTTGGGGTAGTACAATCTAGAATTTATGGTCTAATGAAGATACTTTTGTGGTTCTCATTTAAAATAGGTTGAGTTATGTTTGACTAAATTGGATTATTTTTGCTAATTTTTTTAAAATTGGTTTGAGTTTGGTGACTTACTTAGAATAAAAGTAGTAGTAATCAAGTTAAGTGATCAGAGGCAGAAGTAAAACAAGAATTGTAGAATTAAAGTGATAAAAGAATTTATCCTCATTCACCACGAACTTGGTAGCTACATCCAATTCCCTCACTCAGAAGAATTTAATCCACTAATTCTAAACTTGAATTACATAACCATTGACCCAATAAGTCAGTCTTCTCAAAAATAATTTAACACCTACAATCTTTTTGAGAAACACAAACACCTTGACTTTACAAGCCAAATCTTCTCAACACAACCTGAAAACCTACATATTTTTTTAGGAACACGAAAGCCACTATCAGGCTGAGTTACAAGAGTTTGAAATAAATTGGTTTGCTTTTAACAAACTGATTATAATAATGACTCTCACACTAGAAAACACTTAAAAAATTATTCTTTTGAGCAAGTGCTTCTTTAGACCTTAACCTTATGAACTCTAATGACTTAGAAAATTATGTGCTTGTGAGTGATCTTATTCTTCTTCAGCCTTGAGTATGTATTTATAGAGAATAAGTTATGGTTTCTCTTTTATCTTTGCAAAATCTAAATCATATATTTGTAAATAATGAATGTATCTTCATGTAAACAATTTTTAATCATATCTTCTTGTAGATTTTGATCAACTCTTCTTGTAAATAAATCTTGATCAAATCTTCTTGTAAATAATTTATATCTTCTTGTAGATAAATCTTGACCAAATATTCTTTAAAATAATTCATATATTCTTGTTATAAATTTTGATCAAATATTCTTGCAAATAAGTCATATCTTCTTGTTAATAAGATCTTGATCATATCTTATTCAAATCTTAATCATATCTTCTTTTCAACTTGATCAGAGATTTTCTTCAATTATAAATCTAATCAAATTTTATTTTAGATTGTCTTCAAAAATATGAATCTTTTTTTGTACTATCGCTTGATTTGAGCTAGAATGAATTCAAGTTGTTATTGGATCTTCACAAGTTTTTGATTCGGCTAAGTATTCTTTTCATACTTAATTCTTTCAATTTTAGATGTTGACTTTCCATCAAAGACATTGACTTTCTTGTTGAAGTGAGATGTTGTGTTTCTTGAATAATAATAGTTAGAGGCAGAAATGCAAACTTAGAATTGGTGGCATTGTGCAAATCACCTTGTTGAAACTTTAGAGTTAGTGCAACATTAGATGCTGCATAGCATATGCATCATTTAGAGTGTGTTGTACCATTTTAATCAGCGGATTGTGAGCTTTGAATTTATGATTTGAATTATCTCTTCAGAGTTAATTATACTTTGATATGAACTATTTAGATGCATGTTGAGTTTGTGCACATCAAAGGCATGCAAGAGCTTTAGAGACATGCTTCAAATTCAGTCTTCAAATGCAGTCTTTAAACTCAATTTCAAAGGTATTCTTCATAGGCAATCTTCAAATCCAGTTATCAGACTAAGTCTTTTAATCCAAACATCAAACTCATACTTCAGACTCAGACATCAGATCCAAACATCAAACTCATACATTAGAGGCAATATTCACAACCTTTAGAGATATGTTACTTTTAGAGGCATATATTCAGGGACATACATGTATACTTTGTGTTCCTCTTATCTCATCATCTGGTTATTTCCTTTGGTTCCTTCCTTTGATTTTCTTCTTCTAATTTTTGCGTACTTAATGAAGCTATTAATCCAAATGTATTGTTCACATAAAATATTTTTGTTAACATCAAAGCTATAAGTGTAAAACCAACTTGATCTAACAAATGGATATTGTGCAAAGAATTAGACTTTGAAGAGTACAATAAAATTTGACAGAAAAAGAAATAAGTAAGAACAAAAATTGAACAATAGAGACTTCAAATTGAAAATCACAACTCTAAACTGCAAAATTTGATTCCCACAATAAATTATGTAGAATCTTAAATGTAGGTTCTTTTAAACTGTAATTGTGATTGTACGTAAGATTAACCAATAATTTGTGTGGCAAACTAATAATGCATATTATTTTTATTGCAATGCGGTAAAAATTGATGTTTACGAGAAGCAATAATTCAAAACTATGGTTGAGTATTGTTGTGGTGTGATAGATATGTTGATTTACAATAAATAATAATTCAGTTATCAACTATTTTTAAATTGATTATGCAAAACATGTTGCACAATTTTTTTTGTTACGAGACGCTGATATAGAATAGATTTTCAAAAAATTTAAGTCTAAAGAAGTGTGTTTTCAAGTTAAAATTTTGATTTTTGATTTTTTTTAACATGTTTTTAAATTTTAATAAATAATTTAAAACACTTGTTAGTATGACTATTTTTTTATCACGTGATTTCAAATTCAAAGTTTTATTAATTTTTTAATAAATAAAAAGAAAGACACTTGATAGGATATTAAAGTAAAAATATAATAATAAAAATAGTACATTTAATTTCTTGAAATTTTAAATTTTAAATTTTAATCTTTACAACACTATAATTCACTTTTATTTCTTTTTTAATTCTTTAACTAGTGCCTTTAAAGCAATTTTTAGGATATTTAAAAAAAATACAATTGATTGTTGTCTTCCCCTTTGAAATAATGTAGCAATTTTATGCTTTATTTTTATTTCCTTTTATTTTATAAAAAACAAAGTGTTAATAAATACTTTTCGAACACTTGTTAAAAATTCAATAAACTTATGGATTAATATTTTAATTGTATTGTTGCAAAACATAGAATAGTTGGAGGAAAAATTTGTTTATATAACTGTATATTTTTATTATTTGTATTTTCTTTAATCGTAAATCATTTTCCAAAGGTACTATTGTTCAAATAAACATCATGTGTAGTATTTTTCCCAAGGATCCTTCCTAGTTACCACATATAGTCTATGCGTTCATACCAAGTGTGCATTGTGCTAATGATTTTTATACTAATGATATTTAATGATTTTTATTTCTATTTTGTTATATTATTCTACATTTATATGATTATTTTAGAATTAACTATACGATATGAAAAAACGATAATTTCTAATTGAATGATTTATAAATATTACAAATTGATCCTATGCCTTGCCTGATACTAGTTAGTTAGTATTGACTCAATAACAATTTTAAACCGCTTAGTCAACTAAGTATGTAAACTAGTTTTATTTTGATATCTATTGAAAAGTCATTATTGTTATTAATTTCAAAATATTATTCTTTCAAAATATATTACTTACAAAAGTCATGTGATAGTATATATCTTTTAAATCATTTCTTAAGTACATATTTTTAAAAATAGAAAATAAATGAAAAAAATGTGACATTTAATAATTAAAAAAAAAATAAAATAAAAAATTTACTTCAGACAAATATTCTTAATTTGCATAAATAAATTATAATTCCCGTATTTAAATTGTTTTGAAAATGAAAATTTTCAAAGACGGTGGCGACATTGACGCAGCTAGAATATAAAATGACTAGATTGAACCAATCAATTTCCTGCAATTAACCGTTGACCTTAAAAAAATATTAACTTCTTGTGTATATATTTCCATACTCATATCTGCCATAATAATTTAACGGTTTCAACGAATTCATTTTATAAGATTGACTTTATTTAAAAGTTAATTGAATATAAATTAATTTATATTTAAATATATTTACACAAAACAACTAAACAATAAATTTTAGTTTAATCATAAAAATAAATAGTTTAAAAATTATATTTAAATTTGAAATTTATATATTTTAATTTTAAAGTAGAATATCTCAATAGTAAAAATTGAAATGTAGAATTAATTTTTCAAAAAAGATCGAGAGTAGAGATGTGTCAAATATATAGTTAATTGTATTATATTGAAAACGATTGTCTTTTTCATAACTAATTACTATCTATTAACCATTAACATTTTATCTATTTAAATAAAAAATTAAAATTAATTATACCATTTTAATCTGTTTCAAAAGTAAAATGTTAAAATTTTATAAAATTAAAATTATATTTTTATTTAACATAAATTAAAATTAAAATGTTAAAATTTTATAAAACTAAAATATATTTAGTTATAAAATCAATTATTATACGACCGAGATATGACGAAGTCGTTTAGGCAAAAAAAAAACAAAAACAAAAAATGAAGACTGAGAGAAGTCGTAATTCATTCACCAGCCAAATAAAAAAATTCTACAACCGCGTATTATTTATTCCAAAAGAATGAATATAAATATTTATATAAAAAAAAATAATGACTATAAATACATAAATTGCATGAGAACTTCCTCAAACACTTTCCTACTACTTGGAAGTTAAACCACTCCCACACCATCTTTACCAAACAAGCTTTCTTCTTCTTCTAATATTCCATTTTACTAAGAATTATGGCGAAGGTAATGAATGATTTTAACTCTCATATGTAGTTTGACTTCATGGATTCAAAATATCTATTCACTACTCATATTAGTATAATGTAAATTCCATTATGTACCTTTTCTTTAGAGGAGGAGATGGAAATTATGGAAAGAAGTGAGAATTTCTCAACTTGTTTGGAATTTTTTTAAAGAAAAGAGTGAACAGTATGTGTGATTGATTTTTGTTTTTGAGTTTATTATAAAAAGAAAAAAAAAACTATTTAGAGAATTTAACCAAAAAAAAAGTTCCACCAAAACCCTCTCAAATATTTTTATTGAATTTTCTTTTATATATATATAAAGTAGTTTTAGTTTTATATAAAACTAGTAAGTATTCGTGGTCGTTGCATATAATTATATTTGGATTGAGCACTAATATTTTGCACTTCTCATATCTCTCCTAATTAGTCCCAGTCAAAGATTTAGTAAATTAAATTTTTTTTGGACTATTATATAGTTCATGGTACATGATATGGTTAACTTGTACGACTAAATGGTTGGTGATGACTTTTAACATAAATATATATATAGAGTTAGAATTCATTTACACCACTTTGTCAAACTTAATAGTATAACAATTCTAATAACTCATCAAATAGTGATATATTTTTAATTTATTGTGATATGTTTGCAGCAAAAAATAGTGATCAAGGTGTCTATGAACGACAAAAAATCAAAGTCGAAAGCCATGAAGATTGTAGTTGGAGTTTCAGGTAATTATAAAAAAGAGTTAAATAAAGTTTTAATTTCTATAAATATATCAAATTTTGTTTTAGTTTTAATAATTTTGTTTTTTAAATAATAGTTTCTCAAATATTTTTCAATTAACAATTTTTGTCTCTAATTTTTAGGCAACTCATGTGTCTCATTCAAATTTTTAAATTATTTGTTGCATGCATGTTCAGAAAATTTTAAAAATCTCTCATACAACAATTTAGATTTTTTTAACAAATGAATAATTAACTATGAATTTTTTTAAGTACTAATTTTTTTAAAAAAAATCATAATTAATTTATTTTCTTTTAAAAAAATTCTAATTTTTTTTGTACGAAAAACTCTTATTATATTTTAAACATGCATGAAAAAAATTATTCAAAAATTTGGACGATACACTTAAATTGATTTAAAACCAAATACCAAAATTGTTAATTAAAAATATTAAAATAATAATTTTTTGAAGAAAAATTTTAGGACTAATTAAATAAAATATGTTATAGTTATAGGAAGTAAAAACTTATTTAACTATATAAATATACACTAAATTTTTATGACCATTATATTTTAAATTTTGTACAAAAAGTGAATTTATTCAAAAGAATTGTTTAACGAAATTAATGAATGTGCAAATAAACATAAAAATATTCAGGAGTGGAAGGTGCAAGTATAATAGGAGAGAGCAAGGATCAAATAGAAGTGACTGGGGAAGGTGTGGATTCAGTTAAACTAGCATGTCTCCTTAGAAAGAAATTTTTTCATGCTGAATTAGTGAGCGTTGGTGATGTGGAAAAGAAAGAAGAAAAGAAAGAAGAGAAGAAAGAAGAGGCTATTGTTGCATGGCCTTATATATCTAGTGTTCCTCATTACTCTGTTTATGATTTAAAGAACTCATATGAGGACCCTGGTTGTTCCATCATGTAATAATATCATCAATTGGAGTTTCAATAGAAAAAAAAAATTATAATTATTGCAAGAAAATTTTACTATTATTATTATTATTATTTATTTGTTTATTATTATTATTATATAACTAGTGTGTACTCGTGAGTCACACCGAGAAAATTCATGAGTTTTGTATTATTATTATATAATTGTGCCATATGACTGACCTACTACTCAACATGGATCTCCTATTCACACACATTCAAAATTCATAATTGCAATCTCACTATTTGCCTCAATTAATCAAAACACTCTGTATATCTAATTGAAAATGGAAAATGCAAACTAATTAACAAATGTTCTTTTTTTCTTGATAAAATGGATTGCCGGTTTTAATCTTCATTCTACATTGTTCATACATTTTTATTTTCATAATTGAAAATAATCATCTTCATTTACATATCAATATATATTTCATACTTATTATTCAAATGAATAAAATGATAATTTATAAAACAATAATTTTCTAAACATGATTAGTAACAACACATATAGGGAAAAAGATAACGAATTACTACTTATTAATTGTGGTTCATGAATGTGACCTTATGAAGAAATATCAATTGAATTTGATAAAATGATTATAGTTACCTCAATATTAGTTAAATGATTTGGAGATTATAGTTAACATATTCCAACGACCATACTAGTAAGTTCCTAGAAGTAGAAACGACATGTGGTGGAAGAAGAGTGTGTACAAAATTCCAAATTATACTTTGCAAAGTTTTTCGACGACTTGACTTGACTTACTCATTTTGTTTTCTTCCATTAATTGCTATTCTAATCTAGCCGTGTAAAAACAACTTTCCCTTCACACTCTCTACTCCATGCGTGTTGAATGTCACATAAGATGTCAAAAACGTTCATTTTTAAAACCACAAAATTTTAAAAATTATATTTAATTTATTGATTGTTAAAATAATTTAAATTTTTTTATAAAAATGTTTATAATGTTGTAGATATGATTGTGAAATATTATTAAAAAATTTAAATATACAGATAAATTAACTTGAAAGTAGATATTAACAATGAAAAAACTTGAAATTAAAATGATGAAAAATGGTCATTAGTGTAAAATAATTTTTATTGATACTCAATAAAATTTATCTATTATGTCACATCACTCCACTTCTAGTTGATTATTTAATTAAGTACAATAGTTAGTTATACTAGTTAGTTGTTACTCATTGACTATATAAATTTTTTGAATCATTTGATGTACTTTAATTATTCTCTAATTAACAATATATTGTTCTTTACTTTTCTTTCAATTGATAATTTCTATCTAGAATTGTAATATGGTATTTGATAAATAATTATTCAACTATTTTCTTTTTCAAATTTGTTTTTTGATAAATTTTTTATTGAAGGTTAGTTGATTTATTTTCTTTAACAATCTATTCATTTTTTTCTCATTTCCTTTCAAAATCCGAATTCAAATTATAATGATGATTAAAAAACCCATAAAACAATAGATATTAAAGACAAAGTGTTTGAGTAACAACATTTATGCAAAAATAAATATTATTTCCTCTTTTTTTTTTTTTCTTCATCAAAACTCGTTTTTTCAACATTTCAAAAGTGAGACATTTGTTGTCATATCTATCAAGAATTTTGAAATTACTCAATCACAAGGAACTTCTATAAAAAAAATTATTGACAAAACTACAAGGTGCAACAAATTTGATAATATTTTAGAAGTCCAAGTACAATCAAACTTATTCATATGGATACAATTTTGATTGTTGTTGATAAGAATCTCAAGAGCATGAAGATGATCCATATTTTAATAAATTAGAGTGAACTTTATTTATTTTAATTTTTAATAATTCTTAGTTTGCTTTAATTTTGAATTGCAATAGTTTTAATATAGATTTAGTTGATATCATGGGTATGTAAAAATACTTTGTTTTCTTACATTTAGTTTATTTTTATAAAAAAAATATGATGTAAGCTCAAAATAGACTTAAAAATGATGTCACTTATGACCCATTTAAGTTTAGAGATAATTAATATTTATAAGTTTAAAATGAATTATAATTTCTCTTATGAAAATGATGAGTGAACTAATTCTCCTATTTGATTTCTTATATTAAAACTTGTTTGAATCTTATCAATGACTTCTTTACTATTTTGGTCATTCCTCATTGATTTATCAATCCCTTAGCTTTAGATTATGATGCCTTCATTCTTCATCTTCTTAACCTAATATATGTTTTTTTTTTATTTATCTTTTATTTCACTACTTTGTTTGATAAAACCACTTGGCTATATCTTTAATCTCGATGTGGAAGAACTCAAATTCACATCAATCGCGTTCCAAAGTATTTCTAGCATCTCCAACATAATAAAAATATGCATTTGAATCCTTCAAGATTTCTATTAGAGGACGTTGCTCCGTAGATATATCTCTCAAACAAGTTTAATTTTTTTTCAAAATACTCCTATATGATTTTGTTAAAAGGTTTTTTCGATAATTGTTTTGTTGTGATGCTCTAATATTATTGAAGTCAATGTATATTTTTTATTGAAGGAAATATTTCTATTTCTTATAATTATATGAGTGATTTTAAAAATAGTTATCGTAAAAATTACTATAAATTCAACGGTTATGATTGATTGACTATTAAAATCAGTTAAAATAAAAAAATTAAAATTACAATTAAATATAAATTAAATTATTAAAATATACTAAATCCCTTGTTCACACACATTCAGAAATCATAATTACAATCTCACTATTTATCTCAATTAATCAAAACATTCTATATATATCTAATTGAAAATGCAACCTAATTAACAAATGTTCTTTTTTTTCTTGATAAAATGGATTGCCTATATAACGGTTTTAATCTTCATTCTACGTTGTTCATACATATTCATTTTCATTATAATAATTGAAAATAGTATTCTACATCTTCAATTACATATCGATATATATTTCATACTTATTATTCAAATGAATAAAATGATAATTTATAAAACAATATTTTTCTATACATGAATAGTAACAACAAATAGGAAAATAAAATAATGAATTATTACTTATTAATAGGTGTGTTTGTTTAAGAAGAAAAAAAAATCTATTATTTGAAACCTAAAATTATTTTTTAGAATTTAAAGGATGTTTGTTTCAGATTTTTTTTAAATTATTTTGTTAGAAAAATTATTTTTTATTTAATATATATAGATATATACATTGATATTGGTACGTGGAGAGCATCATGTGTGATATTAGGAGATCATTTAAATATTTTAATGTGAATAAGACTTTTAAATAGGCTTTCAGGTCAGACCAGACTTTAAAAAAGACATGTCAGATTAAAAATAAAAAATAAAAAGTCTATGATAGGCCATAGGCCTAAAAAATAATTTGTAAATCAGACTCAGATCTTTCAAAATTTGGTCTGGTCTGGCCTATTGCAACTCATATTTGTGGATCTGACCTTGTAAAGAAATATCAATTGAATTTGACAAAATGATTATAGTTACTTAATATTAGTTAAATGATTTGGGGATTATGGTCTGGTTTTAAAAAATTATAATATTTTATTTTTGATATAGTATTATTAAAAAAGAATTTTAAAAAAATAAAGTTTTAAATAAAAAATTGGTTTAAATAATTTATCTTAAAATATAATTTTAAATATTTCATCTATTTTATACAACTTTTTTAAATAATGAAATTTCAAAAAATAATTAAAATGAAAAGTTAGAGAAACTCTTCGTAAAAATTATTTATGAAAGATACTATTTTTAAAAAAAAAATTATTTTTATCATATTAAATCTCTAATAATAAATATTTAAATTATTAAATGTCGATTTTTTTTAATTAATAACAAATGAATTTAAAAAATTTCCACATTTTAAAATAAAGTAAAATCACTTTTTTAAAATTTTAAACAAACGAAAGTTATATTACATGTTGAACCGATTTCAATTTCACTGTAAGGACTTATTTGACATAAAACATTGTTACCTCTATTATTTAAAGGATTCCGATATTATATTCGAATTTTGACATTGTTTTACTTCTACATCAATTTTGATATAGTTTGATTTGATAGTTGGATATTATATTATAACTACCTCAATATTAGTTAAATATATAATTTGGAGAACATATTAAATAAAGGTGTCACAAAAATATGTGATTTAAATCATGAAAAATAATAGATAATCATATTTGTTAGGTCGATTGAACCAATATATATGCTTTAATTGAGTTTTATCTATGTTTCAAATGAAATTACAAAAGTACAATTCAAAAAAGTTAAAGACACATTTATTTTTTAAAAATATTTTTTATTTCTATTATGTATATCAATGTCAGAATAACTTCTGATTATGAATTTTTCTTTTTAATAGAGATTAAATTTAACTACAAAAAGAATGTAATTCTAAAAATAATATATTTCGATTAAATAAAAAAAGTTGACATTTAGTTCAATGTTTAAAAAGATTTAATAATTTTTAAAATTCTTTATATAAAAAAGCTCATACATACTTCTTCTATAATATAAATAAAACATATTAATTTTTATGGATTAAATTAAAAAAATAAAATAAAATAAAAAAAACTCTTATGAAAAATATCACAAGGTAGTAAATAAATTTAGATATTGGAGGGTCACCATCTCACGATTGGATGGATAAGACATATAAATCATCTCAATTAATTTGCTTCTTTTGGTTGATTTGAAAGCTTCAACCCCTTCTACAAACTTGTGTTTATGTTAGATGCATAATTTGAGGCTTTGAGGGAATATATTCCAACGACGATACGAGTATATTCCTAGAAGTAGAAACTACATGTGGTGGAAGATGAGCGTACAAAATTGCAAAGTTGTTCCAAGACTTGACTTGACTTGACTTAAGGCTTGACTTAAGGCTTGACTTAAGGTTAAAAACATACATATTAATCACTTATTTCGTTTTCTTCTATCAATTGATATTTTAATTTAAGACGAAATTTTTTATTTAGTTTAATATTTGATTGAATCAAATTTAGATTTTAATATGTCTTATAATTTGATTTAATTCAATTAGTTGCAGGTTAATTAAGAACCAAAAAACAAGATAAGTTGGTCATCAGACGAGACGTCAAATAATTAATTCTTAATTTTTTTTTAAAAAACAATTAAGCAATCACGTATAGTTACCTCTTGTTAATCTATAATATTGTTTTACAAACTATGAATCACTAAGTTAGTGATCCAATTGATAATTTTTTAGATAGTGAATTAAAAATAACATAAAATAATAACAAAAAATAATCATCTATCATAAAGTAATTTGGGACAGGCGGGTAGGGATGAGAATATGACAGACCGACCGACAGAGACATACAATCTAGCATACGCCATACTCAAGTCAGACTATACTTTTTTCTTAAATAGATAAGACCAAAGCTTCTAACATAAAACTATTTAATTAAAAATGATATAAGTTCAAAATGGATTTAGAGAATGATGTCACTTGGGTTTAGGTTTAGAGATAATTAATATTTATAAGTTTGAAATAAATTAGAATTTCTCTTATAAGAATGATTAGTGAGCTTATTCTCCTCTTGTGAGTTCTTTAATTAGAACTTCTTTGAATTTTATCAATCACTTCTTTACTATTGTGGTGATTTCTTATTGACTTTTCAATTCCTTATATTTAGATTGTGGCGCCTTCATTCTTTATCTTCTTAATCTAATATATGTTTGTTTCTTTCATTTCTCTTTTACTTTACCATTTTATTTAATAAAACCACTTGGTTAGTTTTTCAATCTCAATGTGGAAGAACTCATATACATATCAATTGGGGTCCAAAGCATTTCCAGCATCTCCAACATCATAAAAATGCACACTTGAATTCTTCAGGATTTCTTGTAGACGGTGTTCGGTAGATATATGTCTCAAACAAATTTAAATTTATTTAAAAATCCCTTTTTTATGAGTTTGTTAAAAGTTTTCAATATCATACAAAATTTGGTGATTTTATTCTTCTTTTTTATAATTCTCCTAATTGACATTCTACCTTATATGATGGTTAACCAAATATAATTATTTTTAGTCTAATTAATGTTTTAGATTCTATCCATTGAAAAAATGAATGATTGAACAAAGTTTCTTTTTTTTAACCTTAATTGCACTTTTAAATTTTATTCGCACAAAAAATACAGAGGGTTAAATAAATTTGTAGTCAATAAATTTTAATATTTCATATTCTTTGTAGTCGATTTATTTTTTATATTTTTTGTTTTGTAATTTCTAAGCTAAAAGTATAGTAGACATATTTCAGCTTGCGAGCAAATATTAAACATATTAGTTAGTATACAATTAATATAGTTAAGTACAATAGTTGGTTAGTTAATATAACTACTTATATTAACTAGTTGTTACTCATTGGATATATAAATCTTTTATGTAATTAGATATACTTGAACAATTCTCTCATTTGATGATTTTTTATCAAGAATTGTAATAATATAATACGACAAAATAAATTATTCTCATTAGATTAGATGTCGTTGCATATCCATTAAATTCCAAATTTATCCATTCGATTAAACCAGATTAAGGTCAAACTAAATCAAATCAATTAAACCCGAATTTTATTAGGTCAAATACCGATTTCACGCAATTCAAAACTGACCACCTCAAACATGAATCAAATTATTATATTGTATTATTATTTATGTTTTTAGTCTTAGAAGATACAATAAATTATGTCCTAATTAAATCACACAAATGCGAGATCTCGAGTTCGAACTCAAGATAAGATGTCGAATCTAATGATCGAAATTTATCAATTGAGCTAAGACTTAAAGACTTATTATTATTTATTTTATTTTACATTATATGAGTAATGTTATCTTTCAAAAATATGTTGTATTCATGTATTTTTTTAATCATATATATATATATATTATATTCATTATAACTAATATATTTATTTTAGTAGTATAGAAAATATAGTGTTTGATGAAAAAAATTTCATTTATCTATTTTATTAACATAAGTTTTTTCTTGTAGAGAAATACACAAGTTTCTTAAATTTTTAAAAATCCAATCGAACTATGTCAAACTAAGACGTTTTTATCTAGTTTGATTGGGATTTCATGAGAAAATATTGCAAAATCTAAACGAAACTAAATCAATTATTCTTTTATTGGTTCATATTTTTTTCTCCTTTAAAAAATAATCTAAAATGACCGTTACACCCTATTAATAAACAAGAAAGTTCATATGATGAAATATATAATTTATCTTTCAAAAACTTGTGCTATTTACTTAACTTTATGTTGTATTGGTTCATGTTGTGTTGTATTGTAATATTTGGAAAAAAATCCTAAAAAATGCATAATCGTGTACATTTTTTCCATTTTTTTATTTTTAAAAACTAAATAAAAAACTGTTGTCATATCTCCAAAAACTTTCTAATTGTTTTTATTTTTATTTCTAATTATTTGTGTTGAGATTCTATTCTATAACTAAATTCGAACGAAAAGAAGGCCCATAAGTTGCGGCCTTTAAGCATTGGGCCAGACTAATTTGAATTAAAAATTGGACAACTATTTACACCCTAGATTTTTTTCAAATAAACTCCTGCCTTTTTGAAAAGTTTTTTTTAGTTAAATTATAGTCCTTTGTCTTTATTTTGTTAGGATTTTAATTTAATTCCTATTTTAATTTTCATCTTGAAATAGCTTCTTATTTATAAAAAAAAAAATTATATTAGTGGTTCGACCTTTTCTTTTAAATTATGTCAATAATTTCTTCCAACAAATTTGTTTTAATATATAGTTGATCCCTTATCTATACAAATCTTAAAAATGTAGTTATTTGTTTTGTATTTTCTTTCATAGACCACATCACGAGAAAATGATTCGTTTTATGATTACAATGATTTTTAATTTAGTTCTTAATTTGAATAATCGCTTTAAATAGGAGTGTTAGATAACCAAACACAATTCTTCGTGATGGATTTTTGATGTTTTTTCTCGTGATATTCTATATTTTCCTTCTCTTTTTATTTATAAAAAATGGTCCCTTGTTCCAAATAAAATATGCTGCCTCCACGAATGATTGATAATCTTTTTTTTAATTACACTCCTACACACTTCACACTTTCTTGCATTATTCGTCAATGTATTAAGATACGAACACTTTCTATAAGGTTTGCTTATCCACAAAAGGAAAATTCTTAACCCCAACATCGTAATTATACCTCTATCCCAACTGTTAAAAGATTTTGAAAATTCCTTCTACCCTAAAAGATTCTAAATGTATTTTAGGAAATTTAAATTTTTCAAAAAATATTTTGAATAATTTAAAATTTGAGATTTTTAATAAAATTTAAATTTGTGTCATAAAAAATAATAAATTATTGTGTTATGGAAAATTTCATTAAATTTTCCGGTTGCTTATTTATTTATTTAAAATGGGCATTTTAAAAAATATATATATAAATAAGTTATACATTAACATTCAATGAATGATTTTTATTTTTCAATATCATGACATCCATTTAAAAATACACTTACAAAAGCACGATGATGTAGCAACATGGTAATTTTCATTAAATGTCAATATGAAGCTCATTTACACCAACATTGCACATCATTTAACCATGTGTCATTATACGTACCTTTTTTTTACTATAGGATTTACAAAATAAATTTAGTAAAACTTAAACGTCATTTTAAGTTATTATCTAATTCGTGTGACTTACTGTCATTTTATTTGTCTCACCGTAAATAAAACCAAACATACAATTATAACGAACAAAAATAATTTTTTAATCTATCATCCGAATGGCATCTGGTATAATACATCATGGTCCAGAGCACTTCTTTAGTTTCCTTTGTTGCGAAGCAACAGTAATAATGCATATTTTTTAGACTTTGTATTAACATGTTTACAATTTATTAAACTCATTTGTTATTTTTTTTGTCTTTTTAGAATCTTTGTATGTCATATGTTCCTAAACTCGTGAATGATCTCATATATGACATTAAACAAATTATATGAGTCACTCTTCTTGGGGATAGGTGTCTCCCGGGCCAATTCTTAGAATTTAGATGCCTTAGCAGAAAAAGAAAAGTTGCATTTGTAATTATATATTATATTTTGTATTTTTTTTAATTATTAAAGATAATTTAATTGTAATTAAGATTTTCAAAAAATCATTTTCAAATTTTGTCAATTTTTTTTTATATATTTTTATAGAAATTAATATAAGATGTTCTGACATTGGGATAAACGAATAAATATTTTAAAGTAATTGATCAATATATATATAGTTTAATTTTAACTCAATTATAAATCTTATTTAATGACTTCTAATTCTTCAAACAAAACTTTGCCATTGTTAGAAGAACTATTACATTTTGGCAAGTTTCAAAATATTTACGATATATTTTTAAGTTATTATCAAATAATGATCTAATTATTAATACTAAAAAATTTAAAATTACTCTTATATGTAGTATATTATACAGCTAAAATTTTCTATTAAGAGAGAAATATGTTAATTTTTTATTTAAATAATTTTAATTATATATTTTATATTTAAATATCTTAATTAATATTACTGAAACAAAACAGTATTTAATATCTTCAAAAATTGGAATTCTAGACGGTCGTCCAATTCAACCGTCTACAGGATCGTCACTTATCCACCTTTTTGTTTTCCAAAAGAAATGCTGCCCACTTTTATGCATGTATCCTTTATATTATTACAGTAGTATTCTTATTTTTTTTCTTAAAAAAAGTAGTACTCTTTTTTTTGGGGGTATTAAGTAGTACAGTATTCTTTTTTATTAAGTTGATAATTAATGTCATTTATGCCTTAATAAATAGTAATGTCGTTTATGTTATTTTAGAAATAATAATACTATATATACATACTAAATTATTAAAGTTTATATACGGAATTTTTTTATCACGTGTCTCCCTTTCATGAATGTGAGGACCATATGCCTGAAATACATAAAAAAATTCTAAGATAAGAAAAACAACACAAATTTTCCTCGATAAATGACTAGCAGATTTGTAATATGTTTATTTTTAGATAGGAATAGGGAGAAAAAACCAAGTATACAATGAATCGAGAAAAACCACTAGCTATAGCATCTTGTAACAAAAGTAAAGCAAGTATACGTGTTTTAATTATTTAGTCAAAAGTTTGATTTTGACGTATAAAAATAAAATGTTGAAATAAAAGAAATGAATTATGTAAATAGATTATGGTAGTTAGAGATTAGTGTGTTGCATGATTTGGTTTAAAAAAAGTAAGATAAGATTTGGGGGGACTCTGTTAACTTTGGTCGAAAAGAAAATTCTTGAATTGAGGAAGGGATCTTAGCAATTGTTTTGTGGTGAATTGTGTCCCACACTTTGTGACCAAAAAAGTATTCGGCACTTATATTGGCTTCTAAGTATGTATGGGTTACACTGATTCTCCAACCGGCTGAAGATAAAGAATATCCACCAAAAGCGCGGTTGGAATAATCACATCCTCATCCTCCTATTCACACTATTCTTTATGCTCATCCTTCTGCTTCTTAATTATGTCTTCAACTTCTTAGTTTTGCCCTACGAATATGAGCCTAGTCCATACACATTTTAATAATTGAAATTTTAAAGTGTGTGTCAATTATGTCATTTAAATTTATAGTAATAACGATTATTGAAAAATAACAATTAATTTAGTGGGTTTGAAAATCTTACTTGAATTCTTTTTTATAAACAAATGCTAATAATTAACCTAGTAGTTAAATTAATTTTTTGAGTTTGTGACATTTTTCTTATAAATTCGTCGACGTTTTTTGTAGTTCACTGACTGAACTTCATATCTGAACTACGTATTTACGCAAAATTTGAAAATTCGTACTTATTTTAATACATAAAAAAATTATTAATATTATGAATATCTTTTATTAATTTTGATAGAAGGACTAAAAAAATTGACTATCATTCTTTAATTTAAAAAATTAATTTACTATTTTGTTAATTTGAGAGTTTTTATTTTATTTTAAAAGAGAATATAAATATTATTATTATTAATTCACATAATTATAATTTTTTTATTTAAAAAAAGAATAAATATCATTATTATTATCTCACATAATTGTGAAAGTTTAATAGACAAATATGTCTAATTTAACAACGTTATTAGTTGAATTAGGATTTAAAACAAATTAAGGGAATTAGCATATTTTTATCATTTAAAAGAACTAAAGTAACTTTTACTCGACATAATATTAAATCACTGCCCTAAATTTTTTATAGTAAAAATTAAGCTTTTTAAAAAAAAAATTATATATAGAGGCGCGAGGGCGGAGACAAGGGTGGCCTAGGTGGCCATTGTAAACCCCAATTTTTTAACCTCTTTTATTTCTTATAAAAAAATATAATGCTGTGGTTAAATCAATACTTTATATGCTCATAAATTGGCGGATAATAGGAGGTAAAGAATAACATAATATTTAACAAGCAAATAATGTTTTTTTGTGTGTTTACAAACGGTGTTTAATATTAAACTTAAATAAATAAATAAAGTAAAAAAAGTACCTTTTTTTTTATAAATGGGAATATGATGCATTTTTCGGAATAAAAAAAAATTATTTCATATAATTGATTTTGTATGAGTATCCACTTCGTACAACATATATCTTATATAATTTAATTTTTATATATTGTAAATAATTTTTTTTTATATATTATCAATAAATTATAATTGATTATATGTGTGAATTTAAGAAGAGTTGTGATTAAAGTTAAGTACTTTAATGATAAAACAATTATAAGGGTGATATATATTTTTTAAATATCAGAAAAAAAAAATAGTTAGAGAGGATGGCATTAAAGATATTAATCAAAATTGATATAGTTGATAAATTAATAGTGAGATACATTTATCTGTTAATAAAAGATTTATTATAAAAGCAGGGTTTAACAAAATTTGACTTGTAACTAACTTAAGAATTTCAGCCAGCAGGGGCCTTTGGAATCCTCTTGTATATTTAATGTCGATTATGACCCACAAGAAAAAGACTATGTCATTTTTTTATTGCAACACATAGCATTGTATTGTTGTCTTGTAGTAATTTGTTTAAGCATGGGCCCTTTGTGCTTTTTTTATTTTCCTTTAATTTAATATATTTTTTTTTCTTAAAAAAAATTGTGACAATATGCTTTCATTTTTGTTGGCTGGTCAAACAATCAATATGACACACATTATTATTCTCACATTTGCGTCTAATTTGAATTTAAGTCATAATTCTACAATTAATAAATTATATATAAATTTCATTATAAATCATATAATTGTGGTGTCTTAATCTAAAATTTTGTTACATAAAAATAAATTGGTGTGGAACAAAATTGGCACAAATATCCAAGTTGTGGAACAATTAGACGATGGTGTTAGTGAAAAGTATAATAGAAGTCAACTTCACATATCTCGGTTGATTAATAAGGTTGAAATACCATTTGCTCAACTCTGCAAATTCAAACAAACACGCACTTTGTATCTTTCATAAAAAATTAATAATAGTCCACAAAAGATATTTCCAAATTTGAAAGGGAGGTTCCAAATACGAAGGTTTGAATCTACAAATAAGTGTTCCTACTTTTTATTTATTTATTTAAACTATGCCATTATTACTATTATATTTTACAATTATTAGCTGCCAGGTTGGCAAGCTTCACCTATTAAGATTTCACTATAGATTAAATCGTGTATAATCATGTACCAATAATAAACAATTTAATACAAGTTTTGATACTTTATATGATTCCAGAAGCAGGCATAGTAGTGTCTTGATCTTCAATATAAAACCCAAGGTTTTGCTTCTGTTGCATTGAAAAAACAAACCAAAACCAAAGGAGCTGAATTTTCCTAAGCAATGGGGTTACCAACTCTTACCCTTCATTTTCTCCTCATAATTCTTCTTGTCTCTCTACTTCACAAACCCACTTTTGCAGTGAAAAAGGTGAGACATTACAACATTTTACGAATAATAATCCTTGTAATATTTGGAAAAATAATATATATTTAATTTCTAAACCATTTTTGTTGTAGTCATATGTGGTGTACTTAGGAGGACATTCACATGATTCAGAATTGTCTTCAACAGTTGACTTCAATCGTGTAACAGATTCTCACTATGATTTTCTAGGATCTTTCTTGGGAAGGTATATTATATATCCAAAGTAACACATGATGGAATTCAATCATGAATTTTTATTGTGCTAATTGAAATGATTGAGTTTTTGTTAATTGTAGCTCAAATACAGCAAAAGAGTCAATATTTTATTCCTACACAAGACATATAAATGGTTTTGCTGCAAATTTGGAAGAAGAAGTAGCAGCTGAGATAACAAGTAAATGAATGATGAGAACCTTGTACTCTGTTTTTGTTTGTTTGTTTGTTTCTGATACCTTTTTGGTGTGAAAAATGGTTGTGTAGAGCATCCAAAAGTGTTGTCAGTGTTTGAGAATAGAGGAAGGAAACTACACACAACTCATTCATGGGAGTTTATGGGGTTAGAAGAAAATGGAGTGATACCATCCACTTCAGTTTGGAACAAATCAAGATTTGGTGAAGGTGTCATTATAGCTAACCTCGATACAGGTCACTTTATTACTTTTTTGTTTTTTGTTTTTTAATTCTTTTTTTCAAATATAGCTGCATAACAAAATTTGCAACTTGCAACCCCTTCTATTATTAACGTTCAAAATATATATACATCTATATATATTAGATTAAATAAATAATGACAAAAATATAAATAAAATAATTAAAAGAAAAAATTAGACTAAAACTTATATATATACATTAGATTATTCAATCTAGATCGTTGACTCATACACACATGTGACATGATTGGAGAGGATAGACAAAGTTTTGATTTTTAATAGTTATTATAAATCGTTATCCCTTTGCCCTACTAGAATAACGACTAATCAGTATTTGAATACTTTTTATGTTGAAAAGGTCGATTTCATAAGATTAGTATATTAGTTGTTTGAATCTGGGCGTCATTGGGTTATAAAGAATCAACACCAATGCTTTTGTGTTCTCAAGGAAGAAAGTTTGATTAAATAAGGTTTTGTTACACACGATTGGGTAGCCAATATTCAGTTCTTTTACCACATTAGTCTACAACCACCATTGAAAAGGCTATATAATCACTAACTACACATTTTTTCATTCGTTTTCTTAAAAATATTATATAATTATATTTTTCTTTTGCCAAAAAGATACAATTCTTAATTCATGTTAAATCTAAATTATAAATTACGTATACCAACATGTTTGTAGAAAAGTTAGATCCCTATAAAATAGTGAATTTAAATTTGAATTTATGTGAAAAAAAAAAAATATATTCATAGTATAAAAAGGGAAAATAAAAATCTTAATAAGATCTTATATTTAGTGAACGAGATACTATAAGTTTATGATTTCCGGTTGATTATGGCAATGTGGGGTTAGTGGAAGCAAGAGATGATAAAGTCGGGAAAAATATTAAGAAAATTGTAATGTGGGTGGGAAATGAGAGCCGAAATAGGACCATCTATGTAAAGGTTTAAGCCAATGGGAAGAGAGTAGAATTTTCCAATTTACTATATGCTTCCTTATAGTGGTTATCTAAGTTTGTCCACACTAGCTACTTACTACTTTTGATCCTCTAGGTGTTTGGCCTGAATCCAAGAGCTTTAGTGATGAAGGATTTGGACCAATTCCATCAAAGTGGAGAGGAATATGTGACAAGGGGTATCATCATCATCATGCTTTTCACTGCAACAGGTACCATGCATCTTCTAGTTACTTTTATTTTTATTCATTTTACCTAGCCTAGGCTATTACACACTTTGTGTCTCCTTTATTTTTATTTCATAGTATTGCTTTTTTGGGGACCAATAAGTGCGGCATTTTTTTATTGCTAGAAAGGATGGTTTTATCGCCGTTGACTTATAATTGCTATACATTTTCATATTACAGAAAAGGATGTTTTCATTACCTTCATATTTCATTATTACATTTCTTTCTGATTAAATTTCTTTTTCTTTTTCTGACATGATTATACCTTAAAGTTCATGTAAGATCCAAAACATTGTCAATTTTATTGCCATATTAGAAACACGAACGCTAAAAGTAAAAAGTTTTCATTCAAAGTATATAATTTAAAAAACTTTCAAAAGAGAAATGATATCCATGAATAAATAGAGCTCTCAAAGTATAAATACACTATCAAAATTATTTTTTTAAACTTTAAAACTTTTTTTTTTTTTTTATCCTAGTAACCCTCTAAGAGCTAACTCTTCTAACCTTTTTATCTTTGATATACAACTTGATAAAGATGGTTATCTAATAGGTGTTGGTATAAGTGGCGAGATCCAATATTCTAATGGTGGTTGTGGTTCAAGTAGAGGCTAATTAAATTGATCCAGTTTATTTTTTACATAAGTTAAAATGTTGCTTTAATTTGTCTCAGAACTTAAATCGAATCTCACAGTATTTCTTAAGGATTAAAATATACATTAACACTAAAAATAATCAAATAAAAGGCAAATAAAAATTATAGAACTTACTTTGAGGTTTGAAAAAGCTTATGTAAAGCAAACTAATATGTGTATGGAAAAAAAAAAAAAACAGGAAACTGATTGGAGCAAGGTATTTCAACAAAGGCTATGCATCTGCAGCTGGTCCACTCAACTCAACCTTTGAGTCACCGCGTGACAATGAAGGCCATGGATCCCATACTCTATCAACAGCTGGTGGCAACATGGTACCTGGTATCAGTGTCTTTGGTCAAGGCTATGGAACAGCAAAGGGTGGTTCACCAAAAGCCAGAGTTGCATCATACAAGGTTTGTTGGCCTCCAATTGATGGTAATGAGTGCTTTGAAGCAGATATACTTGCAGGCTTTGATATGGCAATCCATGATGGTGTTGATGTCTTGTCTGTGTCACTTGGTGGTTCTTCTTCTTCCCTTTTCAATGACAGTGTTGCCATTGGATCTTTTCATGCTGCTAAGAAAGGTATTGTTGTGGTTTGTTCTGCTGGTAATAGTGGGCCTAGTGATGCTACTGCAGAAAACCTTGCCCCTTGGTATATCACAGTTGGTGCTAGCACTATGGATAGAGAGTTTCCTAGTTATGTTGTCCTTGGTAACAACATAAGCCTCAAGGTTTGTCTCTTTAATTTCTAGACTTGGCAATAATATTATATGTGCAATTTTGTGACATTATTGTATGTGACATTAGTTTTGTTTAGTAAAATTACAAGAATATACGCTGACTCACAATAACTTTGTTTGTTTGGATTGAAGGGAGAAAGCTTATCAGCTACAAGATTAGCAGACAAATTCTACCCTAGTATTTTAGCAACAGATGCTAAATTTGGGAGTGCAACAGCTGAAGATGCGTATGTATCAAACAATTGAATCATCATGTTAGAATTGGCACAAATATAGTACTATACATATATATATATATATATATATATATATATGGTAAAATATATTTGTGAAGGCAATGTAATGTAATCTAATAAATTCAATAATGCAGCAAGCTTTGCATGAATGGAACTCTTGATCCCAGCAAGGTGAAGGGTAAGATAGTAATATGCCTGAGAGGAATAAATGCAAGAGTGGACAAGGGAGAGCAAGCACTTCTAGCTGGTGCTGTTGGGATGGTCCTTGTCAATGATAAGATCAATGGGAATGAAGTTATAGCTGATCCTCATGTTCTTCCTGCTACTCACATCACTTTCTCTGATGGTTTAGCTCTCTTTAATTACATCAACTCATCCAAGTAAGAAATCTAGCATTCTAGTATGGTTTTGATACTTAATAGTAATATCATGCCGGTTATTTATAACCTATGAACTGACACTTCACATCAAAGGCGTGTCCAGTCTCCGACACCGACACAACACCTTACATTCAAATATTTCATTTTATCAAACTATTACTGTGTTAGTGCCGTGTTAATGCTTCATAGGTTATAACGACTTTAGGGGGTTTGAACTATACTTAACGCACACTATACACACCCACTTAGTCAAAATATATGAATTACTATTTTACAATTTCAGGTCTAATAAATACATGAAACAAACTCAAACTTATGGACCTGCACAATTTCCTTGCCCCTTATTTTTTTAAACAATGTAAACTTATTTAGATTGAGAAAATAGTTTTTTTTCATTACTTGTTTTGACTAATAACTAGAAATATTATTTAAAAATAGAAAACAGTATAATAACACTTCATGATTACCAAAGAAAACATGAAATGAAAGATAGAAAAAATATTCTAAGACTAAAGTTTCTTATCAACTTAGACTTGACTGTTTGGACTTTATTTTTAGGTCTCCAGTGGCTTATATTACACATCCAACAACACGAATGCATACTAAGCCAGCCCCTTTCATGGCAGCATTTTCATCTAAAGGGCCAAATACTATTGTACCTGAGATTCTAAAGGTGTTAATTTTTTACTCACAAAACTATGCTTTGCTCTTGTAACCTATTGTCATATTTTAGAGATCTAATTAGTAACAACTCTTGTTTTAATTTTCAGCCTGATATCACTGCACCAGGAGTGTCGGTTATAGCAGCCTACACTGAAGCTGAAGGGCCAACAAACCAAGAGTTCGACTATCGCCGGATTCCATATAACTCAGTCTCAGGCACATCTATGTCATGCCCTCACATTTCAGGAATTGCAGGCTTGTTGAAAACCTTGTATCCTTCTTGGAGTCCTGCCGCTATTAAATCAGCTATCATGACTACAGGTAAGAAATTCCTCAAGTTTCCCATACTTCAAATTCTTTCTTGCATACCAAGCTACTATAAACTATCTCAGAAATATTAACTTTAGCATAACGTCAAATGACTTTTCTCCAAAAAACTCGAATTTATATGTGTAAGTAACGATGTCAAATTTGACACACTTACACATTTGGCTGAAACTAAAGAGGTTCTACCAGATGGTTACAAAAATTATAAAAATTTCTGGTCACCACCATTTACTAGAAGTATTTATCTCGACTTAGTCTTAATAATTGTCCTCTATTACTTTCAGCTACTACATTAGACAATGAGGCAGAGCCAATACTGAATGCTACTGAAAGCCAAGCTACACCATTTAGCTATGGAGCAGGACATGTTCAACCAAACAAAGCAATGGATCCTGGCCTTGTTTATGACACAACAGTGAATGATTACCTCAACTTCTTATGTGCTCTAGGATATGATGAAACACAAATCTCAGTGTTTTCGAAAGCTCCTCACCCATGCCATAAGAACTTTAGTCTAATCAACCTAAATTATCCTTCAATCACAGTCCCAAATCTCTCTGGGTCAGTGACAGTTACAAGGACATTAAAAAATGTTGGTTCTCCAGCAACATACATTGCTCGTGTTCAGAACCCAAATGGGATCACTGTTTCTGTGAAGCCAAATATATTGGAGTTCAAAAATGTTGGTGAAGAAAAGAAGTTTAAAATAAGATTGAAGGTGAGGAAAGGAAAAGGAACAGAGAAGTATGTATTTGGAAAGCTGATTTGGTCAGATGGAAAGCATTATGTGAAGAGTCCAATAGTTGTGAAGGCTCACTAGGTAGAAATTTAGCTAATTTGCATTTCTAATTGATTGGTGGCTTTATTCCAAATTGTACAATATAGCCAATAATTAAATTTTCTCTTACAATGATTGATTATAATGATCCTGTAAAGGAGAAAATAGAATAACAAAATGATATATAATATTATTGTAGTTGGTTTTCTTTGAACCATATTCATGCAGTAGATATTTAATTATGTCAAGTTGCAAAGTCATGATTGATCGACAGGTGGATATTTATTTAAAACAACCAAAATTAATTGTTAGAAAGTTAGTGAGTGGGGATCAAACACACATTCTTATACCTCTCAATCTCTAAGTCCCTCACTCAATACTACCCAACCACCTTAAGACTCCCGGTTGACAAGTGAATATTGATTTCCAATATTAGAAGTAATACATCGAAACCCTATATTCATGATGAAAAGAATATATAAATAAATAAATGGTGCAAAAGATGTAAACAAATAGAAAATTTATGTAATAGAAAGAATGAACTGGAGACTAAATGGTGTAAAATAGCCTTAAGTTGGATCAAGACAAAGATTTAAAATGAGTAAGCTGTAACAATATACAAGAGCTTCTTAATTTGTGTCATTATTTCCTCTATTAGATATACATATCTTATTCCCCAAGTCAAAAGTGCAATCCTTGGTTTCAGAAAGGGGAGCAACAAAACAACAGAAACCTTAATGTCACTAACTCTTACGGACCAGCAATTGAGGGATTATCTTCTGAAAAAAATCAGATTAGGAGTGAGTAAGGAAATACTATACATTTAGCTTTATAAAGACAATATATACTTGAATTTATTCACTTGTTCTAAATTCTATTTAATACGGATGAAGGGTTTCATTTTCATAACTAACCAATTGACATGGGATCAATATGTTCATAAAAACTTGCAGAAACTATCAAATAGCAAAGAATGAGCACCATCCCTTTGAAGTAGTTTGAAGTTCCATTCTACATTTTGAAACAAAGTTCATCAAGTAAAGATCAAATCAATGCACGTATAGGTACAAATTTCATTACTAAAAGACAAAAAGGAAATTAGTACAATTTCATTTATAGTATATTTGACAAGTCAAGGAGAAGGAATTTAGTTCAATAATTGACTTACGTGCAACATGAAGGCAACTATGATAACTGACATGAATAGTGAAGTTGTCTCAAAAGGCTGAAAATTCAAGTCCATCATCCATCCAACCACAACACAAAGTGGAATCTGGAGTGAATGCAGTAATAATAACCATGAATTTAGAATAACATGATTAGTATTTAGTACAATGTTACTCGATCACTTTGTAACCCTTTCTCAATGTTACTCTAAATAAAATCTTTAATTTGTATCTCTGAAAATATTCAGTTTTATTCCATTCCACAACGGTTCTATTAGCTGAATAACATTTGTGTTTACTTCAGCTTCATTACGCATGATTAATAACCAAATAGACTAAACACTATATAACAAGCCATGGAAAATATGAAATAAATTTCATTGACTAAGTCAAAAATCTTACCACAAACATTGATATTTGTATTGAAGATCCTACAGCCACGCCCAGCGATATGTCCTACGCAGCCAATTAGATGCAGAGGAAAATTACACTCCTGCTCTTGTTCATTTTCATTTATTGTTCAAATTACTTTTTTCCTCAAGCAAATTAAATTTATCCCATTTTATCTGAATGTATTCATTTTGAAGGACGAGAACACAAAACTTACCCTTAAACTTATAAAAAAAACCTGGTTATATATGTTAAAATTATTACATCATCATCACTAGTTAAGGATAATACTTACAAGTTTGTCTTTGACAGCAAACATAACAGATCCAAAATGCTCTGCAGCATTCCCAACTAGTGGAAGAAGAATAACGCTAAGAAATGCCACAGGCATTTGCAACTCTTTTGATGCCCCCTAAAAATATTTTATATGTTATATCAATAACTCAGGCCATAAGAACACAAATAATAAGAAGGAAAAAGTTAACAATGAACATGCTACTACTATTAAGTACAAAATTAAAACTTGTTACCTAAAAGACATGAAAACAAAAAAAAAAAACAGAAAAAATTAAATCAAACAAAAGATGTATGCTCTATAGAGGAATAGAAATAAATAAGGTAACCGTGAAAGAAAAGACATTAGATTTTTAAGAATTTAATTTACCTCTATGGTGTTAACCAAGTATTCTGACAGGATAGATATACCTCCTGTTAAGATTGAAATCCATATCATTGATTCCCACATAGAGATCTCAGGAACTTCTGCATCATTTGAAGTATCTTCATTGAAACTCTTGTCCTAAAAATTATTAATTATAATTATAGATCAAAATAAATAGTAGTTCAATTCTTATAAGCACTTATGCTATAAGAGCTTAAGTAAGTTGTTTATCCAAATAGGGCCTAAAGCATCTAGGTTTGTGTGTGTTTTGACGATTTCTGCTTAGTAAACAAAGAAACAACTGTTAAGGCTTTAACCTCATCAACTGGAACTTGTAAATTCTTCTGACTCTTCACTTGAAACACTATATAGGAAGCATAAGCCACAAGCATAACGCAACTAGTAAATCTTGAAAGAGATAACTGAGACTTTCCATATTCTATTTCTGTGTGTGTAGCATGGAGAACTGCTGGAAATAACAGGCCCATTACTGCCATCAATAATAATCCGAAATCCACCGCAACATCTGCCTGATGATCAGTTAAGGTCAATTTCTGCTATATTTTGCCACAGCCAAGCCATGAAGCATATTCTAAGCTCAGAGAAAGGGAAATTGTTTTAAAAGAACAAAACCATACATGGTTAAATACTTGTTCTCTCTTATGAAATACTAATCCACCAGCAAATAATGCACATCCAAGCACTAGCAACAAGTTAGACAAAATTGAGCCCAGTAGTGATTGTTGAACTAGACGAATCAAGCCACTTTTGAGTGCATGAATTGATATAATTAGCTCTGTTGCATTTCCAAATGTGGCATATAAAAGACCACCAACTGCAAAGTCATATTGGAGATGAAATGAAGTAATTAAAATAGGCTGGCTAACTATTCTGTTGATAAGTATTGGTGAAAACTTAAGAATAGGACACCAAGATATCTTCAAAAAATTGTGAAAACTATGGTCAGAATAAGACCATATTGAAAGAAAGCATTAATTTATTTAACAAGGTCTTAAACTGCAGTTGTGATTACATCTTGTTAAGTGAATGTGATATTACAGAAATTGTAGACAAATGTGACAGATGTGGTTGCAATTGCAATCATGATATTGTTGTGAAAGCCTTTAAAACATTGATGGTATCACCACAACTAAAAATTCAGGTTGCAGTTTACCACCTTCAGTAGAGTATAGATGGCATTGGAGAAAAAAAAATCTTTGTGCTACTTTAAAAGAATTTCAGTTAACAGTATCGCACCAAGTTATAAAAAATATGATGTAATTGAAGGGAAAGCTAGAATTACCTGCAGGTCCAGTAAAGAAAGCTAGTTGCCTGCATCAAAGGCAGGGCCAAAGTTCCATTATAATCAAATTCTTAAACTAAGTTTCTATCGAATTCCACTTGAACACGTTGTATAAGACATCACATGATTGTTCTTATTAGAGCATGCATACCAAAATGTCACATTTTTCCATCTTCTTCACTAAAACAAAGATGAGAATTAGGTTTTGATATCTATAACACATATAAAGGCAATATCTTATTTTGGTAAAGCCTGTTTTCTTTCCATTTTTACCCTTTAAAACTACCCAACTGTTTGAAAAAAAAAATTACTTCTCCCCTGCATAAAGAAAGGGTAAAACCACCAGAAAGAGAACTAAATAGTAGAAAAAGAAAACACTGTAGGAGAGGATGAGATAAAGAAACAACAAAATATAGCATTAGCGCGATAAAAAAAAAAGAAGCAGACAAGAGTGCCCGTCTAGAGCTAGTATATGCATAACGATTTTTGTAAGAAAATCTTATTACAGTTGCACTACTTACATCACAAAATTATTCTTGCATTTATTAATTTAGTAAAAACAAAGCTAGCAATAGGATAATGTATGCTCATGTCAAGGTAAGGTACATCTCAAATTGTAATTTATTTTTTGCTACACCATAGTATATTTCCTCTAGCACACCATAATTTGTAGCCTAACCAGCAAAACTTTAACTTTTAAAGTTCATTGAATAAATGAAATTTAGAATAACTTACTCTGTTGTATAGCCTAAACGTTCTGCCAAGGGTATAATGCCTAATAAGCTGAAAAGAAAGACCCAACCCTGAAACACATTGAAAGAACTCAGAAGTTACTTGATTTACAATGGTATCAATAGTTAGCAATGAAATGAATAAATAAACTTACATGACTATGAAACAATTTATCAATCAAAATTGCCAGGGGGCCAAAAGGCATGAGTAAGTTTATCTTGGTTGAGAGGACTACAACTTTAATGCTACTTAGCACCTTACTTCTAATTACATCTTGTGAAAAATTCTGACACTCATGATCAATGGGTGAATCTTTGACAAAGGGTGCATCTTTTCTAGGAAATGAAGGACTAAGTAGGCTTGCGTTTTCTAGTTCTATCACACCTCTTCCCTCTAAGGACCCTACCTGCAAAACCATATCTTGACATAATGATATTACTAACTATGTAAATAGTTTTGAACATTTGTATTACCAAGTACTAGAAATCATCTTCATTTCTCAAAACAGTTATTATAATTTTGTGTGTATAAAGGCGGATATTTCTAAAACGAGTGACATACATCAATTCTTTATAAACACAAAATTATAGTAATGAATCTCCTTACAATTAGACAATAACATGGAATGCATGTAAGTGAGCAATCAAGGAATTGTTAGGACATACCGAGATAGCCCTCTTCATATTGTTTTCAAATATTTGACGTGCCCTTATAGTAATGTTTACCAAATAAATAAAAACTAACACCTGCATAAAACATCATCAGTACATAAAATTTTGAGGATTTGTATGGAGAGGAGCAATATGAAATTGGTGTCGCGATGGAGATTTTGTAATATTGCAGCCGCATCACGTGATATAGTCGACAATTTAAAACCTGATCAATGTGTCAGTGTTTTGTCTTGGATTTTGACTGTGACTTTTTGATCTGATTGCCCAACCTAAATTGTTACTAAAGGTATGATTTATTTTAGGTCACTCTAATTAACAACATGTAATGTTTTACTATCTAAAACTGAATCAACTATTGTTTTTATTATCAGTTTTACATTTAAGAACTGTAGAAAGTGTAACAAAAGAAGAGAATAAACTGACCTTTCACGATTCCATAGTTCAAACCAACTTATACGTGGATAAATAGTCAGAAGGGGATATATAACTCAAATGGATGCAGCTAATGAACAAGTTTTAATAAGAGAAATCCAAAAAAACAAATGTGGTTAAAGAAAAATTTAACTAACAAATCATATTTTCTTGTTCTTTGATAATGGAATCTGCCATTTGTTTGAGATCTAGATTATATATGATACTAGAAGAAGAAAGTATGAATTCAATTGAATTGAATTCATCAAAACTCATTACGCCAACATCGCCTAGTTAACTACTTATCTCTTGCTCTAAAAACAAACTTAAAAGCACTTGAATTAATTCAACAATTACATTAACAAAAATCATTCTAAAATTTTGTTAATTTGAGATACTAAATTGATACTAGCAACCGCAATTTCAATAATAGTAGTAATTCATCATTTAGAGCAATTAAAAAATAAACTTGTCCTTTCATCAAAAAAAATATATAAGTAAAATTTTGTGGTTCAAAATTCTTAATATATTCAAAAAAAAAACTCATCTTTTGTGGTTCAAAATATATAAGTAAAATTTCACTAATTTATCCTTATTTAACAATTAGAGTCGTAAAATACTTTTTAATTAATGTTTACAAAAAATCATTTAATTTCTTTAAAAAGAAATTGAAAATTACAATCAATTAGTTGAGTATATTAATAATAACAATGAATGAATTAACTAATTTGTTTTATAATTGAGATTAATAATCGAGTAAGTAAAATGAGAGAGTCTGTTTCAATCTGGGTTTTGGAGTTGTGAGCGATGAGAAAGAAAAGCGTTTGTGGTGGCCGCAGGCGTAGTACTACTCCTTCTGTGTCTCCTCTCCTCGCTCCCATTCCTCCACTCTCTACCTCCCAGGTACTATTACTATACTACCCTTTCATTTCTCTCTCTTTCTTTCAACGCACGACTCGTCGTTTTCTCTTTTAACCCCCTCCCTCTCTCTAAACCCTTAACCAGGACGACAACATTGCAAGCCTCTACGACAGCGACACCAACACCAACGACGACCACACGCACGCTCCACTCCCCGATACCGAACCTGTAGAGTCCTTTGACGATAACACTTGCATAACATGCAACCAAAGCGGAGGACCATTGCTCGTATGTACCCAAACCGATTGCCCCGTTACTGTCCACATCACCTGCATCGGTTCCGAACCTAAATTCGATTATTCTGGTAAGTTCTACTGTCCCTACTGTTCCTACAAGCGAGCGTTGAATAGGAGTAGAGAACTTAGAGAGAAAGTTATTCTAGCCAAGAAAGCTCTTTCAAGTTTTTTGGAAAAAGACCAAACGCTGCGTAAGGATAAGGATCACCAACCTCTTGAACCGGTTCAGGATCACGCCAACCGGGATGACCCGGTAGTTTCTCATTCTGGGGAGACAAAACAACACAATAATAATGATCATGATCTTGATCTTGATCGTGAAAATGAAAATGATAAAGGAAAAATTTCTGTAACTACTAGTTCGTTGAGCGAAACTAATGATTCGGATTCTAATTCCATTGCGGTGAAGAAAGGTTCTGCCAATGTCAAACGCAAGGTTGCTTCTGTGAAAAAAACCTTGTTATGGGAACAGAAAACCGGCGGTGCCAGTGATGTGGATGACGAGGAAGTTACCAGCTCCAGAACTTTAAAACTACAGACGCAAAAGTGAGTCGTTAATCTCTCTTGATAAATTTCAATGAATGCGTAATTTGATTGTGCATTTATTG
Organism: Cicer judaicum; assembly: GCA_037974835.1. Classification (NCBI taxonomy): domain Eukaryota; kingdom Viridiplantae; phylum Streptophyta; class Magnoliopsida; order Fabales; family Fabaceae; genus Cicer; species Cicer judaicum. The sequence continues at coordinate 15,246,328 of JBBPBS010000276.1, forward strand.
ATTTCTTGAAGTTTTTAGTTTAATTTGTGATGTGCACACTGATATAACCTACTTCCGAATGAAGACTTGTTGAGTGTATGACACGACATCTATACATGTGACTACATTCTATCACTTTATTTTCTCAAATTATTATCAGTATCTGTGTGTGTGATATGTTAGGGCTTTAAAGGATATAACTGATATCTCAATGGAGGATTAATTTCTCTTATGTATGTTTGGATTAGGATGGAATTGAATGGTATAGGCTGGTTGATTTTTAAAATATCAATGTTATATCATTTGATGCCATCATCAATAAGGTATTGTTGGCAATGTAAAGCAATTGTTTTTTATTGCAGAAAAAATCAGAATCTGCTGGCTGGAAAGCGTAGGAGATTGTTTTGGACAGCTGAAGAAGAAACAGCTCTGAAGGTTTTACTTTTGTATATTGTCTTGTCTTGTTTTCCTAGAACTCACTGCAATGCCTTATTGATATCACGCTCTAATTTAATACCTCTACTTCTGAGTCGAGTTTGTATGGCTTTTTGGTTTTATTATGGCCAAAACAATGTAATAAATTTCTTTTCATTCATCCCCTGTATTTAGAATTTGTTTGAATAGTAAACATTTTAAGTTTCTCAGAAATTATTCTGTACTTTAAAGTTGTAAAACAGATATGATCAATTATGGAATGTTTTCAATTGGTCAAGGTATAGAATATTTCTCTTAGATATTACAACTGTACAAGGTCTTCATTTATCGATTAATAGTGTTAATTTTGGTTTTTTGCATTGCAGGAAGGAGTGTTGAAGTTCTCAACGGGAAATCAGAATATCCCTTGGAGAAAAATTTTAGAATTTGGTTGTCGTGTGTTTGATAATACTCGCACTCCTGTTGATCTCAAGGATAAATGGAGGAACATGTCCAAGGAAGGTAAAATTACCAAGTTATAATCAATATTTATAATAAGTGAATTTTTAGGTTATATTCCATTGTTTCTTGTTCTATATTGTATTGTATGCTCTTGAGACTTTGGGTTTTCTGCTATGAAGTAGCTTTAAAGGAAATTTCACGAATAAACAAACGTAATAAAGCATTCTCAAAAAAAGGTTTCAGGCAAATGTTTTTATCTCTTCTTAATAGGTGCTGTTCCAACTTTACTTCAGATACATTATTTATAATCTTATCTTTTTCTTATGTAACAATTCATCCACCTCGATATTCTCATGTCTTTTACACTTTTGCTCTCATTTGTACATAGTGTCCACCATACACGACCAAATAGGGTATTTGTCTTTTTAACAGAATTAACACTAATGGCTTGTAGTTACTATAGATTTAAAGTATGATAAGACCCTCTATCCTGATGTTTGCTTTACATACGAAATTAACTCAATTCGACGTCTTTTCCTGCATTGTAAAGAAATCACTTTTCTTTGAAATAATCATTTTAGGATTGTTGCAGAGTACCTTTTTGATGATTCCATGTAAAGGATTTTGTGAAAATAAGACTGAAATTTCATGACAGTCGTGTATGCAATCATTTTGTTCGAGAGGAACATGCACATTTTTCAGCTTGTGAATTGGTTATATTCAAAGTGCATGCTTCAACACAATATTGTGATTTAGATGAACATGAACTCCTTTTAGATTATTTTAAATAATAATTGTTTTGCAACACAGGAAACTAGAGCTTGTGAAAACCTGAGTTTCTTGGCAGTAACAGCCAGCGGGGGGGTTTTGATTACATTATTGCAAAAAGTGGAGGAACGATAGGAGTTGTTAATGAAACTTGATGACTTATCCCTGTTTTGTAAAGAGTTCTATCAATGTATTGTATATAATTGCTTGCCTCCAATAATTTTGTGCTAGGTAATTTTAATTTACCTCTCGTAGAGTTCTTAAATATACATCTAATGTATGAAGAATTGTAAAGTTGGGATATTATAGTAACTATAAATCCTCGTCCAGAAAATTAAATCACCAACGACTTTGAAGTCATATGGTGTGGTGAATATTCGAACAAAAGACATTTGAGATGCACTTAGTGTAAAAAAAGTTAATCACAGTGGTAAAAGTTGGACTTAATAATGATGATCCAAATAGTTGACACAGCACTTGATGTGGTATAAGATATCGAAAATTCTCTCAACAACTAGTAATCTTTATGGAAACATCTGTATCTAATTACACATGGTGTAAATTCTTTGGGTCAAATGTGTTATTTTGTTTCTTGAAAGTTTATGTTTTTATCTTCTTATTTTTAAAATGTTATTTGCTGTTCCTATATATTTTGAAATATTTAATTCATGGTCTTTGAAGCAAACATCAAAGGGAGAATGAAAACATATCTTTCAATGTGGAAATTGAAAACATACTTTTCAATGAAGAAATCGATGACATACTTTTCAATGAAGAAATCGATAACATACTTTTCAATGTGAAGAATGAAAACACGTATATTTGTAATAAAAATACAATCCTTTTTTTAACCAAAACGAAAGTCATTTTTCGATAGTTTTCTTTCTTTGACCAAAACATAAAATTATTTTAACTGGGTTCATAAAATTAAGTTTTTACTCCGTCTGTCAGTTAAGGGAAAAACAATTTAATATGATTAACAGACCCATTCTCTACTTAGCAAAAGGTTTATATAAGTGAATTAATATGGAGTTGAAATTTGATAAAATAACAAAAAATAAAAATAAAGGGGGGATGGGAGGTCTAGAGGCAAACTACTTAAGTAGAAGCTAATGTCCATGGCTGTTATTGTATTTCATTCCATTGTTTTTTGTCCATCATATTCCATCCCTTTGATGAATTGCAAAAGAACATGCATCATAGACACTGCATACTAAAACATTTATTTGACTGAATAATTAAATTTACATCTGACTACAGAAAGGGGTCCTTCCTCTACTCTATTTACTAACCAACGAAATATAACATGCACCAGAAAACCAATGTGGAAGCAGAACTGCTCTTGCAACACCTTCCAGCAGTGAAAATGAGTTGTTGCAAAACCAGCAAGAGGAAACAGTTGAGAGGACTTTAGATGACAGTTCCACTTGGAATCAATGCATCTTTGATTACTGTGACAATCCCACTTTTTATGAAATAACCTTCAGTTTCCCTTGCAGCTTCTTGCACATTGTCACTGTTAATGATCTGCGAATAGAAACTGCATCTAAGATTTCCAGTTGAAAAAACAAACAAACATATATTACATTGATTTTGAAGGTAACACAATAATATCAAAAAGTTAGTTACCTTCACATTGTCTCCAATTCTAGCATTCTTGTCAATGATTGCCCTTCTGATATGAGAATTCTTGCCAATACCAATTGGAACACTGCCTTTAGCAGCCAAAAACCTCCTATCAGCATCCGTCTACAGCACAAAAATCAGAAGACCATTATTGAAGTTAGCACTGCTAGTCAAGCTAAAGTCAATCTCTATTAACTTAATTATAGACTGGCTATTTAGCAATGTTATTACCTCATAATAATCTGCTCCCATCAACAATGTGTCCTCAATGATTGCGCCCTCTGATATGCAAGATCGCAGTCCAACCACAGAATGGTGGATTTTGCAGTTCTATGGAACAAAATATTGAAAATAAGGTTATTTTTCAATAAATTTACTAGTTTCATTCTTAGATATTTTGGCTACGAAATGTACAAATATGCCTCATGCTCATAGTGATGGACTATGGAAAAATATGAGATTCAGAAGGGATGTGAAAGTTCTGAAAAGCTTGCCTTAATTACACATCCTTCACCGATAACACTATCAGTGATATCAGCATCAAGCATCTTAGATGGAGGTAAATACCGAGGTTGAGTGTAGATTGGAGACGAACGATCATAGAAACTGTGATCAATGTCCAAACAAACATGAAACATCTCAATGAAGGAGTTATTATGGTTAAAATACAGTTGACAGTAGGATGAATAACTAAAAAGCCAATATTAAGTTACCTAAAATCTGGCACTGGCTTTTTGGTGATTCCGAGATTTGCATTATAGAAAGCCTCAATTGTACCGATGTCTTCCCAATATCCATCATATAAATAAGCTTGCACCTGCGCAGATTCACAAATACACCAATGATCTGATTGCTAAAAGACTGGAAAAATGTTACTAACAAGAATGTTAGAAGGAATTCTTACTCTCATTCCAATGTTGGTTGCACCAGGAATAACTTCACTCCCGAAGTCGTTTGCACCAGGAAATTTCTCGCGGAGCAGATCTAACATCACATGTTTGCTGACGACATATATACCCATGCTAGCAATGTAAGGCATTTCCTTCGCTCTCTCTTCATCAAGACCCAAAATAGTAGTATCAACCTAATACAGAAAGGTCATAGCAGAACTTTGTAACCAGATATATACTAAAGAACAAATAACAAAAAGAAAAGGTATATTATATAGGCTCACTTTCATAGCTTTCAACTGTTCTCCTTTTGGCTTCTCAGCAAATTCGATTATACGCCCCTCTTCATCGATCTTCATTAGACCGAATGCAGTGGCACGCAATTCATCCATTGGCAATGCAGCAACAGTAATATCAGCATCACTTTCCCTGTGTGCTTGTATAAATCTCTCGTAATCCATTCGATACAAATGGTCACCAGCCAGAACTAAGTATTCCAAAACATTGTGCTCCTCAAAAAGCCATAAATATTGCCTCACCGCATCTGCGGTGCCCTGAAACGGCGAAAGCAAATTCATTAAAATTTAACTGTAAGGATTCCTGATAGAGGCCATCAAGAAGTGATCATAGATTTACAGGAACGATAGAATACATAGATAAGGTTGTCTTAATTACCTGGAACCAATTTGGATTCTCAGGACTTTGCTGTGCAGCAAGAACCTCGACGAAACCTTCATTTTTGTAGCCACCCATGTTGCTCGCATAAGCACGAGACAAATGCCTATTCAAGGATGCTGAATTGAATTGTGTGAGGACATAGATCTTTGATATGTTGCTGTTTAGGCAGTTACTTACAGGAATATCAATCAGCCTATAGTTTGCTCCAAGAGGAACAGCTGGTTTCGCCCGCTTCTTGGTCAGTGGATAAAGACGCGTCCCGGCACCACCTCCAAGTATAATGCCAAGTACACTCTGAATAATATCACCAAAGAAACATTACATTAACATTTCATTCATAACTGATCCTATCAAATGCCTAAATAAAATTACAGAGTTAACATTTGCCATGCATAACTCTCCTTCCATATTGTCTAGCATGAAATTCCATTAGTTTACCAACAACATGACAATATTGTGAGAATCAAGTATAAAAAACCTCTACAAACAATTGCACACTAGTGTGACAGTAAAAACAATGAGGAAACAAGCTCCAAAAACTCCAACTATGCACACTCATCACTCAACTGCAAAAACAATGAGGAAACAAGCAAGTTTGAGTTTTGATCATTTTACATTAGTGTGATACTACAAATAATTCCTTGATTTAAACTTTGCATTATCAATCATATGAGGTAAACTCAACCAAATACATTTAATTTAAAAAAGCATAAAAATTAAGTCAGAACCAAAAATAGAAACTCCTCATTTCCCAATCCGACCTACCTTGGAAACCCAAAAACACAAAACAATATTCAACAGAGCCCATTATCAACAAACTCAAATTTTGCATGCCCAATTGACAAAACATTGAGGAAACAAACAAAAGATTGAATTTTTGCTCATTTAACAGACACCCTTTTTTCCATATCTCTCACTATGCTCTAATCAACAAGAGTCAAACTCAGAAAGCAAAAGAAAGAAGGTGAAGTCAACTCACTCGGCTAGCATCTGGATCAAGACAAGTTTGGGCGTTTTTGGAATCAGAAACAGCTATGGGAGAAACAATGATGGGGCTGCCGACATAGCTTCCTCTTCCCCTTCTTGAAACTGTGCCAATCTTATCACCACAAAGCTGTGATGAAGTGAATGAGAGGTTGCGTGCAATAATGGCTTTGGATGATGATGATGAAGAAGAAGAAGAAGAAGAAGAAGAAGAAGAAGAAGAAGAAGAAGAGGAGGATTGTGGTACTTTGAGAACACCGATCGCAGCCATTGATGCCATGGCTTTTGGTGCTCTGTATTGTGTTGTGTCTGTTCTCTCACTCAACTCACAGTTCACACACACAGACAGACAAGTACTGTAATGCAAAGACAAACATATAAATGAATGTGTGGTCTCAATTCACTGTTGTTACTTATTGTTTATTTATTATTATTCATTATTATTTATATTTCATTCACATTGTCATATTTTTCACTTTTTTTATCAAGATACTTTTAATTAACTGTAATAGTTAAAACAAAATATGAGTTTAATTATCATTATAATCTATAATCACTAAAATAAGACACCTTTAATGCACCTTTAATAGACTATATTTTTCTACAATTAATAGACTATTTTAGCGGTTGAAACTCAAATAAATTTTAGAATTGCAAATTATTTAAAATGTTTACACAAAAAGTTTACTATTAGATTAATTATATTTTGGTTAATGCTAACATGTATTCATGTATTCTTATAGTACATTTTAAAGATATTAAAAGTATAAATTTTTTATTAAAAAATAATATTTAAAGTTTTGAAGAGTTAAAATAAGTCTTAAAATAAAATTTCTCCCGTTAAATTATTAACATGTGTTATATCTATTATATATTTAAAATAAATTTTGTTATTATCGCAGACTATTTCCTACATATATACAAATATTTTTCCGATCAGTTAAAAAATTTGACGTGTATATGTTTATAGATAGTTTTATAAATAGCTTTATACACTATTTATTATCTTATATTATATATCTTATTTAAATATTATTTCATAACGTTTATTTAAAATTTTCTAAATTAATTCTATATTATTATTTCGTAACGTTAGATTATTATTTTATAACGTTTGTCCAACATCTTTCGCATTAATTCCACATTACTACTCAATACGTTTTTTTTCTACATTAATTAACTTCATATGTTTGTCCATCTATTTATCCGTTTTTTAAAATTAATTAAATATATATTATTGATATAACTAGCTACATGTAAACATCTAGCTATATGTGTTTTAAAGAATTTTATTCATCAAAAGTGAAAAACTATTAAAATAGATTATTAAATAATTGATATTATAATCACTCATAATTAATCATACATGTGTACAAAATTATAAATATTTATTTAATAATTAATAATTGATATTACTTAATTTATTTTAAAAAACAAATTATTCACTTTAAAACAAACAAATCCATATTTTGATATAGCACCGTCATGTTATAGTAATATTAGGTATATTATAATAAGTAAAAAACAAAAGTAGTATTATATTGCATAAAGAAAAAGTAATAATATAATGTAGTAACACAACAACAATCTAATTGTTTGTCTAAAGAGTATACTACATCATAGCATAATAATTATTGTCTTTTCTATTAAACTCATAACAAATAAAATAAAAAAGTTGATTAATGAAATTATAACTTATTTACCGATGTTTATTTGTGTGGGAGTCCAATTTATAGTTTGACGTGCCGACTGTGGCTAGTATCTAATATTCAAAACAGTTAAAATGTGAATTGTATACTTCTTGGAGTCTAAATTTTAACTAAATTCATGTAATAATAAAAAGAATGGATTACATAACAGAAAAATGAATTAATTTTATTTTATGTGTTGGAGAAGAGTGAGACTTACCGTTATTATATAGTTTATCTTTAGAAATAAAAAAATTCACGGAGTTGAGGGGTGTGGACGCCGTTCAAGGCTTAGGGAAAGGACACTGCAAATTGCGGTGGGGTCACGTGAATGTATCAAGTAGTGTCATCCCATGCAGAATAGAGTGTCTTTGGTTTTTTCCAAAAACGATTTGCAATTTGGACCGTTCTTTTCTTTCTTAAATTATATTAGATAGATTAGAAAATGAGAATGGGTGAACGAGGATCTTTGAAAATCTGCTTTTACAAACAACAAGACAAACCATACATATCTCACTTCACTGCACATAAATCTTACTATTTTTTTTTTTACACTCTTTAAACATATATTGATTTATTTTTTAATAGATTAATATTACTACCCTGTAAATTTAATAAATTATTAAATATTCAATTGTATCTCTAAGACTAAAAGTAGTAGACACTTGTACTAATTTAGTCTAAAATAGTATTTGACTATTCAAAAATTAATTAAATTGAAATGTTTATAGTCGCGTCATTTAGTAATTTATGGTGGTGATATGTTATGGTGAGTGTCTCGTCACACATGTCATAATTTAAGTAGATTAAATTGATACAAATTAAAATTTTAAATTATAAAGCTGTAAACAAAGTATATTTTTCTTTTTACTCACTTTACTCCATTTTTTTTAAAAAGCCAAAAAGAATATATCAACCAGCTAAGTTAGCACAAGACATGCCAACAAAGCAAATCACAAATTACAATCTTAACCAAGTGAATTTTAAATCCAACACCAAAGTACAAAACATAACAAATACAAACATTTTTGCAAAAACTAAAACGAACCCTCTGACCCTAGAACAAAAGTCAAGAACCTCTCATAAGTTAGTTCACCCTGATTCAACTCAAACACAACTTTTGAACCTCACCTTAAAGCCATCACCAAAAAAGAATTTTAACTCGCTTAATTAGTTCATCCACTGATTTCTCCTTCTAACTAAAAATTCAATTATTTATTTTTTCTTTCATATAGTTCAAATACATGCTAATCAGATTTCATACAATTTGTCTCTTTATCTCCTATTAAACAAATGTAAACCACATACACGGATGATGTATTCTTACTCTCGAACGAACAGGTTTTGTTATAAATTTAAGGGTAAGTTTTGTGTTCTCATCCTTTAAAATGAATACATAGAGATAAAACATGATACATTTAATTTGTATGAGGAAAAAAATAATTTGAATGATAAATGAGCAAGAGCAAGTGTAATTTTTATTCCAAATCTAACTGGCTCTACATATAGGGCATATCACGCGGTGGCTGTAAGATCTCCAATACAAATATCAATATTTATGGTAACATTTTTAATGAAATTTATTTAATATTTCCCCATACAAATGTAAAGGATTTGCATGACAAGTGACAACTTGACAATTTTGCCCCTTCATGTCATACAATAATTGTCTGCCATATGATATTGGATTTTATTATTGAATAAGGGTGGAAATAGGTAGGATAAACTTTAAAAGGTCTGAGTCTCACCTACAATTAATTTTTTAAGCTTAAATCTGATATACGTTTATCATAGATTTTTTTTCGACATGGTCTGAGTTTTTAAAAGTATGACTGGACCTGGAAGTCTATTTAAAAGCATTTTTTATATTAGAACATTTAAATATTATATTTTATATTCTTTTTTAAATAGGTTAAACTATGTTTTTATATAAAAGCGAAACTAATAAAATTATAATAAAATAATAACTAACAAATGTGCACTACAACAACCTTCAAAGAAAAAAAAAACAAAATGAACCTATAATTAATTTATATACACATGTCAAGCTACACGCTTTATACATACTAATTTACATAATGCTCTATTCATACTACGTGATACTCTCCACATACCAATATCAATGTACATATTTATATATATTAAAAAAAACGATTTTTCTAACAAAATAATTTTAAAAAAATTTGAAACATACACCTAACTCTAAAAAATAATGTGGTTTCAAAGAATAAATTTTTTTTAAAAAAAAAAAAACGCACTCATTATTACCCCTCAATCAAATATGAAACACTATTGAGTGATTGTTTAATTGAACGTCTACCGAATATAGAACAATTACCGAATATGAAACGATTACTAAGTAATTGTCTAATTGATAGATTTTAACATATGAAATAATATCATTAATAAATAATAATAAAAAGTAACATAAATAAAATATATATAAGTCCACCTGTCAGGTCTAATAGTTTTCTTTATAAGCATAAGTATGACTTATTTAAATAAATATACTTTAAAAATAGTTTGAGTCAGTCTTTTTATTAAATAGGTCTAGACAGACCATAAACCAGACTATAGACCTTTAACAGACGGACTAACCTATTCTCATCCCTATCATTGAAGATTTAGATACAAATCACATCATATCACACTGCGAGAAGCAATTTAGTTCTGGCTTAAAAATATCACACTGGGCCTTTTTTCCTTAAAATAACACAACTCAATTATTTCATTGGAAAGGGGGAGAACATAAGGTTATTTATTGCAATCCATTTATTTCCACATATAAGAATGGAAGCATATTCTTGCAAAAGAATCAGAATCAAAATATACAAAAGGCCAAATTGATTGTCTTCATCTTTTTTAAGTGTACTAGAAGTAAAAGGGATATCTATTCGAGGAGGGATGCTTTCATAACAAATTCATTTGGTTTTCTTCTTGTTTCCTTTAGAGGGAATAATACATCAGCATGATAAAATCTTATTTCAATGAAATGTACTGAGAAAGGGGAGGCTATTTAAAGCATCCAATGGAATCATTTCAATAATAATACTAAAGCTCAATTTTGACAAATATTTACTGAATTGCTTGAGGAATCCCTCACCGTTAATAGGACAGCTAATTATATCTTCCAACCCTGTACCATAGAGATTCCACCATAGTAGAAATAGGATATAGGGAAATTTGAATCTATTATAGTAGGTAGCCTTACATTAACCCGTGACCTTACATAGCAGCAAGCATCCAACTATTGTGCAAAGGCTCCCCTTTTTCAATATTTTCCATATCTAGAATAATATTATTAACTAAAAACTACAAGCATCCAGCTATAAAATAATATAAAAATAAAAATAAACATAGTACATTACAAAGCCAAAATTGTGGCTTGTGGACAATAGGTATAAATAAAATCCTCATAGAAAGTATAATACTAGTCTTCTTTCCTATCCTTGAACGCATAGAAGATATAAAAATTGAACACCCACAAACATAATGAACATCATAATGAAATCTGAAAGTACCCATCTAACATTTTTCTATATATTGAAACGAGATTTAAGACAGACCGAGCAATTACAATTTCCTAAAGAAACTTAGTTAAACTAGAGTACTTGAAACATAATGAGCTTAAACAGGTAGATGAGGAACAAACTGCAGATCACATAGCAGTATAAAATCAATCCATTACTAGCATCAGTTGCCCCACTCTATTCTGCAATGTAATCAAGCTACAAAAATAACTCAGCAGAAGTTATATTGATTGATCTTTGACTTGGGTAATGAGAGATAAGAGCGAGAATCTCAATCGATCTTCACTGATGAGAACAAGTAATGGACAAAGTAGAAGGACATAAGAAAGCCAATGGTACCGGTCGACAACATGATTGCAATTGCCATGATTAATGAATAGCCAAGGTAAAGGGTAGCTGAGACAGGTCCACTCAAACTCTGCAGGTCGAAAACCAAGTAGTTAATGGAGTACAAGAAGACATAAAGAGCAACAGAACCTGAAGCATAGAATGCCTTCCACCACCACCGCCAATCTTCCACACACAGATGCATGTATGTGAGGACCACCGACACCTCAGCACAAACAACAATCAACAATAGAAGAACAACCAACAGGAAACCAAACACGTAATAGAACCTCCCAAGCCAGATACTGGAAAGGATAAAGAAAAGTTCAATGAAGAGGGTTCCAAATGGAAGGGTTCCAGCACCAAGAACAAGAAGCCATGATGGATATTTCCGTGCAGGAATTTCCCTTGGAATCTGATTGGTCCGTACAGGATATTCAATTGGCTCTGCTTTTGTTCCCATAAATCCTCCAATGAGGGTCAGAGGTACTGAAATACAGAACCAGAGGAAGAACAGCTCAAAATACAAGGAAATGGGTATGGCGCCAGTACTGTTGCTGTTCCATAGAATAAAATTGAGTACTGTAAGGATAATGAACGCAATTCCAGGAAAAAAACATGCAGCGGACCAAGAAATTGATCTCCACCCTTCTGTTGTTCCCTTCATGGTCCTCCAAAGACGTACGCTGACATAGCCAGCAGCAATTCCCAGGATAAGATATAAAATGATCATTCCTGTAAGCAGCATTCCTCGGGATGCTGGAGACATGAAACCAAGTGCTGCAAAGACAATAGTAACAGCAGCCATTCCAAGAATCTGAACCCCATCTCCAACCATTACACAAAGAAGCTTTGAGCAATCAGGCTCCCTAAATACATCACCCACAACAAGTTTCCACCCAGAAAGCTCCTCGTTCATCTGAGCTTGTGCCTCTTTGTCCAGCTCCTCATACCTTGTCAAATCCCGTCTTACAGTTCTTAAGAAAATGACAAAAACAATACCAGCTAGGAAAAAAATAACCATGAGTGAATTTAGGATCGAGAACCAATGAACTCGGGAACCCTCCATCTTCAAATAAGCATCCCAACGCGATGGCCATCTTATATCACTTTTCACAAATTCAACTTCATATGTGAATGATATTCTTTCTCGCTCTTTTATTACCTGATATTTGTCAAGCTCATTTGGGCAGCTTACAGTAGAGATACTATCAAACATTTTGTGCTTTGCCATTACTTCAGGGTCATATTTAATACTACAAGGGACAACATGAAAACCAACTATTTCATATCCAGATGCCTTCTTCTTGTCAGCTTCAGTAATAATGCCCAAACCTTCCTCCCCAGTCCCAATAATTTCAACCCCTCTCCCTTCATATTCATGAACCAATACAGTGAACTTCAGGTGGTTAATGATATAATCTGCACTGCCATCAGGTGGAGTGTACCCAACAGGGAACCCTGTCCACTGGATTTTTACCCCATTTTGGCTAGTATACCTCATAACTGGCAAGTTGTCAAGGATCATATTCACTTGATACAGATCACGAGTTCGTTGTTTGAGTAGCTTTACCTCGTGCTCATTCAATGGTGATGTTGTACAGAGGTACAGAGTCTCATTTACATTCATTCGAAAACGGTAGGGTGAGTTATCAATCTGATCTCCCATAAGAAGTTCTCCAAGATTCTCAGCACTTTTCTTTATCCCACCAGGCGGCTGGCAGTAAGGGAGGCTGTAGTAACTGAAGGGAAGCTCAGTTTCAATAGAAGTCAACGAATTGACTTTGGCATTTATATATTCTCCATTGGAGTAAGTATGCATATAGCTTCCCGGAAGATAAAAACCATTGCTAACTTGAGCAAAGACAATGACAGAAAGGAACACCCAGTGGTTGAAGGATTTTCTCACGGTTGTTAATTCCATTTCTCTGAACGCAAGACAACAGAAAATGCTGGAAAGTTTTCTGTGAATCTAAGCAAATTCCGACTGTGATTTTAAATCTACATAAGAGCAAACATTTCAATGTCAGATGCCATAGCAGTTTTTAAGCAATAGAGAAAAGAAAAGTTAATAATCAAATTCGCCCTTCAAATATATACAGTCGGTCATATTAGACTTCAAAGCCCGCTATTGAATGTTTTTTCAAACAAATCAGTCTTCACATATGGTATTATGACAACTACTAGATGGACAAAATGCCATTCAGGGACCTTTAGCACATTTTGTCTTACTAATGGACAAATATGAACCAATATGAACAATGTTGTACCTTTAGAGTTTTAAGGACTAACATGATTGTATATCGGGAAGAAACAAAATGCGTATAACCCAAACCGTAATGCACTCAATACCAAAACCAAATCTCCATAAAAGTTTTAATTGACATTAAATGCTAAAGCCATTTTTTATTAAAAAGGTAAATATATAATGAAATTAATCTCTCAAAATACAAAGTCAATGCAATTAAACTCATACTGGTCGTAGACTTCATCAGGGAACAAAGTAAATAGGGAACAGGTTGAACAACATGACTTGGTATGTATATGTATATATATATACATAATTACATATATAAATATATATATAAATGATTGCCATATTTCCTCAAAATTAAAGTGGCTTAGTAGTATTGGTTGGCTTTTTTGTACGAAGTCGCGGGGGATGACGTAATCACTTGTCGGATGACATGAATGATTCAAACACATGAATGGACTGGCCATGGTCCTGGTACACAGTCAAATTGGTTCAACCAGATGAGGCGGTTTTAAAGAGACTATACAGAATCCTTCACATTACTTCCTTATCAATTAAATATGAGCTTAAAGTCTTATTTTGTCAATACCTTGGACACTAATTTAACTAAATTGACAGACATCTAGCATTGTTTTCATCATTCAAAGGGTAAATCGAATGACTAAGCATTTTTAGGGACAAATTTGACTCATTGCATAAAAAAACAAAACCCTGAAAGTGTACCAAAATCAGATCCATTTGTCGTAAAGCATAAGTGAAATAAGAAGAAAAGAGATCAGCTAAGAAAAAACCATAAGCAGATCAGTAAAGTAAATTACAGTGTCCTACTCACATTGCACATTAGCAGAATCACTACCGGCAACATTAACAACAAAAACTATCAAGTATGATAATAACAAAATTAAAATTAACCAGACATGCAAATTGAATCAATCAAAATCTCGACTAACAGAGCCACGTGGAACCGAAGTTCAAGGAAAATAAAAAGCCGAAAGAACAGTAAAACGTGTGCACCGACACCGAAATTCCGAAATAAACATTAGATCCGGAGCACGGCGTCGTTTCACCCTTAACATGAGTAATTTGAGAGAGAGGAGAGATAGAGAGACTGACCATGGGATTTTGGGGATGAATTGAAAGGAAGAGAAGGGAGAAAGAGATAGATCGATCCCAACTCAACTGAACGGAACGCCAAAGATGAATGTAGTTTTTGGGTGAGAGGAAGCAGAGAGATCGAGAATCTGAAATGCGTTGGTAGTATGAGCATTCAACAAATGGCATTGGACATTTACTTCAATTGGGCTCAACTACTCGGGATGTGTTATGGGCCAAGCCCATCTTAATAATCATTTTTATTACTTTACTGGTAATGTATTATTGTTGCAATTAATATGACACATTTCATATAGCGGAACATAGATAAAAACTTATACCACCTTTATAGGCCATCACATCTAAGCCAATCCAACTTCTATATTCGTTGCACCATCTATATTGAGGCAAATTCATCCCCTCCAAGGAGGTCTATGAGCCACATTGATACACTTATTGATAAAAAGAGTTCTCCCCTTTAATGTTCAACCTCCCTTTTCCTTTGTCTCATTTTGCCAACCGTCAAAAATTCAAATTAAATCAAAACTACATGTAGTTAGTAAGACTGCCATTATAAAATAACATCTCAATGTTTAGTCAATTTATCTGTATACTCCTGTAAAATCATTATTATTGTTTTAATAAATTTATAAATAGAAAAATTTTATCTTTGAAATGAAAGCAGGAATAAAAAATTGTTAGTAAAGTAGACTTTTATGGAAAATAATCTGATTTTTTGTTTTTATTCACAAACTTTAGGACCAATTAGTAACAAAAGTAGGAGAATTGAGTAAAATACAATTTTTTTTAAGGTTCTAATTTTAGTATAAAGATAAAATAAGGTCCAACATTTTTTATGCATATTCAACTATAAGGGTTTAATAATTTATAAATTTTGAATTTTAAACTTAAATTTAAGAAGAAAAACTATTAAACTATTCAAAATTTTATAAATTTATAATTTTAAATATAAAATTTAAAAAGAAAATTTAGAACTTAGTATTCAAACTTGTACTTGCACCCGATACCAAGTAAGTAGAAGAGATGATCAAGTTGGTATAAAAAAATGAGTCAAAAACAAGGAGTGTAATCTTTTTTAATGAAAAGTATCGTCTAGCATAAAGAAACATGAGTCAAATGAATTCAAAATGAATATAGCTTTACGACAGTCCAACAAAGTGGAACTATTTTGACTAATATGTTACAAATTATTTACTTGTCTTTTTTTAAGAGATTTCTTTTTACTATATTATGTGGTATATATATATATATATATATATATATATATATATATATATATATATTAATATTGATGTGTTGTTAAATATTTATTATTAATTTAAATATTTTGTTGTACTTGTAAAAATATTTTGAATGTTAAATAATATATTACGATATAATTATATTATTTTTTAACTATTGAAATATTTAAAATTAATTACATTTTTTAAAATAAAATAAAAATATTTTTTCTTTATTGTCAGCGCATTCGATTCAACTTCTAAACCCCTAATTACTATTGTCAACAAGAGAGCAATCCACACATTTCTGTGACGGAATGATATAATTTCCTCTTTCGGATATCTTTGGTTTTTATGATTTCTTCTATCCATCATCCAATGACATAAATTTTTCTCTTACAAATTTGTTAGGGTACTTCATTTAAGTTACATTTCTGATAATGATATAAATTGTAGTTAACACATAGACAGCAGTAAAATAAACATTACTCGTTTCATAGCGGAATCACTTTCTCTACCTTACATTATCAATGAAAATTGTAGTGTATTTAATCCTCCAATGTTAATACAATAATATCCCGAATCCAATTAACCTCTATCATTGCCAATGTTAAAAACGGAACACTGCGCCGCTGGCCTGGTCAATTGATCACCGGCACTCGCTGGACAAGTCATCAGCGTCGCCGGCGGTTCCATGCAGTTATACGATAAACACAACGACACCGTATCAGGCATCACCGCTCCTTCATCCAGCGGTATCCCCGTGAAGTAGTTATGCTGAAGGTACAATGTTCTGGTGCTACCGCGATAGACGCCCTTAACATACTCCTCAGGAACCCTCCCCATCAAACGGTTATTATTCAAAAATAGGCTCTCAACTCCATCAAACACCGTTGACAGTTCCCCGTTAAGTGAGTTATGGCTTAAATCGACTATTGATCCTTGACCGTACGATGAGGATCCAATCGACGGTTCTTTATCATTGGGCCTTTGCGGAAGCCCACCAGAAAGATTGTTCCGTTGTAAGAAGAGTGAAGAGAGCGTGGGCCTGAAGAAAAGTTGGGCTGGTATAGGCCCAAAAAATTGGTTCATGCTGAGGTCGAGAAACACCAATTCTGAAAGCGACTCTAACCCGTTGGTAAGTGGACCCCACATTCGATTCTGCGACAACGAGAGATAACGGAGAGATGACGGGATTGACGTTGGTAACGGTCCCGTGAGTTGGTTGTTCTTCAAATCCAAATGAATTAAAGGAGAGGAAACGTTTTCCGGTAACGAGCCAGTGACGGAATTGGAAGCAAGGATGAGGATTCTGAGTTGCGGTAACTCGGTAAGACTCGGCGGGATTGACCCGGTGAGTTGGTTGTGACTGAGGTCGAGAGTGTGGAGATTTATAAGAGATGAGAATGTAGAGGGTATGGTGCCGGTGAAGCGGTTATTAGGCAATGAGATGACTCGGAGTTTGGTGAGTTGGGCGAGTTGGGGAGGAATGGATCCTGTGACGATTCCAGGGGAGAGAATGAGTTGGGTTAACTCAGTGAGTTGGGAGATGGATCGGGGGAGTGAGCCGGCGAGTGGGAGTGTGTCGGTGCCGAGTGAGAGAATGGTGACTCGGTTGATATTTGAGCAGGCAACGCCGGAGAATGTAGAGCAGGGATTCGGTGCGGTGGAGTTCCAGGTGGAGAAGAAGGAGTTGGAGGATGAGAGTTCAGTGAGAGTGTTTTTTATGGAAAGAAGGGCTTTTAGATCCAACGGGTTTATTTTTGGATTTTGTAGCAGTTGAGATTGAATAGAAGGGGGTGAGAAAAGTAAAAGAAGAATAAGAACCACAAAGGTGGCCATTCATACAGTGCGTATGTGTTTGTGGAAGCGGAAAAGTTTTGGTGTAGAAGTTGAGGAGTGTGTAATTATAGGGGAAAATGACAGGGCAGAACTTTTTGGAAGCTTTGGGATTAGTTTTGGTTCGTTGGGGGGTTTGGTTGATGAGGTAGAAAAGTGGGAATTGGAAAAAGCTGAAGCAGTGAGAGAGATGGGAGGTGGGTCAATAAAATTGAAGGGGTATGAGTAGTAAAAAAAGGGTGAAACAAACATGAATGCAATTGAAGACCATTGGTCATTGGCTCATTGCTCATGCAATTTGACTGACAGAGTTGAGTAAGTGTGGTGGGTCTCATTCCCGAGATGTTTGCAATGAAATTAACATGGGGCATTTGCATTAATGAACAAAAAGATGTTGGCTAACTTTTTAGTTACAGGGAGGACAGCATGCTTTCAGAATTTGCCGTGCAACTTCAATTTGGTAGTTCACGAAATCGGAAATTGGAGTTAATGTTTTGGTTCATAATTTGCACCAATAAATCGTACAATTTGAGCCGTTTAAAATAGTATCAATCGTACAGTCAAATTAGCACCCACTCTTCTTTCTATTAAGTTTATGTTTTGGTCACCGACAAAACAAGTTTTATTGGAAAATTAATGTAAAGTTCTTGAATTTATAATAATCCATTACCTGTCACATCAATCAAATACATCTCACCGTTATAAAAAATTTCCACGTAAGTAGAAACTACGAAATTAACATAAAAGTAAACATTGAAAATTTAATTTTCATTTTTTCAAAATAATTGTTTAGTCTCCAATAAACACATCCATCTCTAACCCCTATTGTTTATTTAGAAAACTGTAAATGTAAAATTCTCAAAAATCCAAAAACTTTAAAAATTACATCTAACTAAAATTAGTGAAGTAGATATGACATGTGGAATTTATCATTTTTCAAGGTTAGACACGCAGCACCAACAAACTCTTCATCAAACTCTAAGATCACTGGAGGGAAAATTTTATAGCGCTATTGTGGGACAAGGTGTATTATATGAAAGACAAATACAACAAATACAATGCAAAGTTTATGGAGACCATTCTACAGTTGTCTTTATTTAAAGGTATTTTTTTATAATTTTTGATTTGGTTTACTATGTAATGGAGACATATAAAGCATAATTAAGGAAAGAAATATAGAGAATATCTAAGGTTTTTGAACTTCAATGACAAGAGTAATGTCAAATAAGGCAAATGAGACTCTAAATAACTTGATAGTCACTTTATTTGAAGCAAGTTCAACTTATGAAAAATTGAAGCTAAAGATAATAAATTGTCTAAATCAAATTGAAGAAGTTAATGAATGAAGGCTACATCTATGTGATCAAATTTTAATATTAATTTTAATCAACATAGTAGTATGAATTAATAAGAATATTTTGGTCTAATTTTAAAAACTTGAGTTGAGCCAAATTTAGAGAACTTGTAAGATGGTGCCATTATAAAAGGCAGATCCCTAATTGATGCAAAAAAATATTTTTGAACATATTGTTATTTTGTGAGGCTTTGTTCTCTAGAGTTCTTGAAAGAATTTACTTTTAATTTATCATGATTGTTAATCCTTGTGGCATTATTTTCGGCTTATCAATCCATAGATTGTGGTGCCATTCTGTTTTTGGTTCGTCTGCTGAATTATAATTTTTAGTTTCCTTTACATCAAACCTTAATACACAAATTTTATCAAATTATATGTTCAGTAACTTGCGTCATATATCGCATTTAACATTGTCCATTTCGGTGATTCAACAACCTAACTCGTGTTTCATAACATCTTCTTTCACCTTGTTTTGGAATCTCCGAATTCTAAGTTTCGTAGCTCTAATTCTCGCGTTCTCTAGAAAAATGTGGTTTTGACTTCAATTTGTAAGTTTCCAGCCTAAAATGATCCTTAAAATGATTCATGACAAAGAGGACCGTATCACTAAGAATATGCATAATGTTTAAGAATATGTGTTTTGTTGTTAATTGTATTGTAGCGGCAATTTAATATTGATTATTATGGTCAATTGTTAATGTAACACTTGTTTGAGTGTAATTAGAGTTATAATATATTTTGGTCGTGTTGATTATTGATTATTATGTTACGGTATTCAAAACACGAATCAAACAAGTTTCGTTCAAATCAATCAATATGATCCCTGTATTTTTGAACTTAATATCATTATAGTCCCTCTAATATTTCAATTGACGTCAATATAGTTCCTACTATCAAAAATTTTGATATCAGATATATAGTAGAGCAAAAATGGCATATAGTACCTTGAGTTTGACACTATCACGTTTCGACTAAAATAAAACACACACATGATAAGTGTTATTTTCAGAGAAGATTAACTACAATTTTTTTTTTTTATATTTATGCACTTGACATATAAGTTTGTTTAATTAGAGATCAAACATTTATAAAATAAATAAATAAATATTAAAGATCATACAATTATTTTTTAAGTTTGATAGCCAATGATGAGAATCTATAAACAAATGGATTAAAACGCCAAAAACTATTTGTTTTTTGCATTTCCTGTAATCATATTATCTTTAATTCTAATTATAAGAAATTGTTTAAAGTTTATTTTTCAATTTATAAGAAAAAAGTGTGATTTTAAGTTGTATTTATTATTTAGATGACTTTTAAATAGTAGTTCTTTAATAGTGAACCTTTAGGCTAATGGAGTGACAAATCCATTGGTTTTAAAAGACACGGCTCTAATTGTGGTTAATCGGTTAAACCCGCGTGGAATGTTTATATGGCATCCCACATTGTACTTTGCTTTCCATCAATTTCGCAACGTTTTCTAGCACTTAATCCACATGTTCCACTATTTTGTTCACTGTGCCCTGTACTATGGTCTAGTTTGTCATCTTGAGTTACAAACAAGAAAATCAGTAGAATTATTTGTTCCACACGACTCTCACAAATACTGATGTAACATTCATAAGACTCTGGGTTATAAACTGAAAAAGAATCATTAGTTTTCATTCTCAGTTGTTTATAGTTCAACTCGTATCATATTTGAATTGTTAGACATCGATTCACTTTTTAATTCGGATGTTGCTCGTGTTATGTTAACAATTTAGTTTATTTTTCGGTGTAAACAAATCAAAATCTATTTTATCAATTTGAATTAAATAAATACTGCAACGTAAACAATCATATGAATTCACATCAAAATATAAAATAAAACAATATCATACTTAAACGATAAAATCACATAAAAGAAAAGTTAGGTTTAGCTGAAAACTATTTATTTTAAAATAAAAGAAAGAAAAAAAAAACCATGCAAATAATTAATTCAAAGAAAAAAAAATAACTCAAAATTATCCATCTTCAATGATGAAGAATTTCAAATGAATTTATATAAATTTACATATATATAAATTTACATATATATATATATATGTATGTATATATATAATATACTAATATCATAAAATTTAATTGATAGCTTGTTCAGAAATTTTGAACGAAAGGCAAATATTTCATTTGTTAAGATAACCTTAATTCGAACACAAAAAGTTAAATATGTTTTCATTGCTATATATTTTCAATTTTTATTTTATTTTTATAAAAAATAATGTTTTCCATAAACACTTTTAGTTCCAATTAATCTCTACTACTACGTCAACTCACTTGTTCAATTTGTAGCCCGAACTCGATGGCCTCTGTTAGTCCTAACAAGTTCAACTGCAAAAATTAAATAACAGTTCAAAAAATCTATACAACTCTTAATATTTAGGTCAATCTCAGACACATGGATCCTCCCCTCAAAGGCGTTATGATATTTATGGCATTATTAAGCTTTAAATTTCATCATTTGTATAATCTTTTTTAGCAGTGCTATAAAAAAATAGTTCGGGGTCAGATTCAAATAGTAGGCTTTCATGAATTTTTTATTTCGAAATTTTTACCCTATACTCTCACCATTATATTTATACTTTTACAATATTTTAAAAATATCAAATTTGTTTTTGAATTTTTTTTATTATTTTATTAATTTATATTCATATTTTTTTTTACCATTTAAAGATTTTCATATTAAACAATCTAAGTTTTTTAAAACATAAAGGATTTTCAGAAATTACTGATTTTTTCTTATAAGATTTATAGTATAGAAGATTAAAAAAGTGTGTATCGAATTTTTTTTAAAAAAAATTTAGTATAAAAGGTTGAAAAATATATTTAGAATATTAAAAATGTTAAAAAAATTATAAAAATATAAATTATAAAAAATTTCAAAAAAACTTGTGGTTTCAAATTTTTCAATAACTATTGCAAAACTTTAAAAAAGTATTTCAATAACTACTGCAAAACTTTAAAAAAATATTTCGATAATAAGTTGTATTATGTAAATATTGAAGAAGAAAAAATTCAGTTGTTTTAGAAAACTTCAAATAATTTTTTCAATAAATACATCTATATTGAAAAACTTGAAAAAGTATTCCATAGTGTAAATTATGTATTACAAAATTATAAAATAAAAAAATTGATATTCATTTGTGTATCAAAAAACTAAAATAATATGAGAGTGAAAATAATAAATTTTAATATATATATATATAAACAAATATATTATTTCATTGCATTTGCAGAGAATAAAAATATAATTTGAGGGATACAAGATAAAATTTATTTTTATTCCTTAATTGACTGTAGGGTAGCAAAATATCCATTTATTCATCTTTCATCCTATCTATACACAACAAAGTAAAGTGGTTAATAAATTTGATTCAATCCATCTATAGAAAAACATGGATGGATTTGATCCATCCAATTTTCTTTTAAAAATTCAATGAATCACATGTAACTTTTAATGCAACCCAAAAAATTACATATATTTATTTTAAAATATATACACTTAAGAAATTACAATTACATAACTATATTTATTATTTCAAAAAATATATTTTTCAAAAAAAAATGTACACAAAATATACTATTTCAATACTATTTAAAAAAATAAGTTTTTTCACATTATTTCTTTTTAAAAGTAGACCTATAGACCCACCGTACCCATTAAATTTTAGAGACTTTAATATTTGAAGCTTTTTTTTTTTTTTTGTCTATTTAATTATGAAATTTTTAGCTCCCTCAAACATATGTGTTGAAGTCAATATTTAAAATGCTTGTAAAATTGACATCTCTACGCACTGGTACGTACCGCTTCATTGTTTTGGAGTTCAATTATTTTAACCCCACAAATCACTATGATATCAAATAGGTATGTGAGAAAAATCACCAACTCAATTAATTCAGAGACCCAAACCAGTTTATTTCTATCTTTAAGCTCAAAAGAAACCAAACTAAACTTATATTGATTTGGGTAATCAGTTTTACACAAACCAAAATCAATTTTATGAGACTCAAAACAGATCGGTGATATTGTTATTATTTTTATTACTTTATTATTATTATTATTATTATTATTATTAGTTTAGATTATGTTGTATATGTGTATTACTTATTATTTATTGTATTATAATTTTATTTTATGTATTTTTTTAATTGTTTACAAAATATAGTGGTGGAGAAAACATGCATGTTCTTTAATTGTTGGTTTGGTTTTGTTTGAATCTTGTAAAAAGATGTTGCAAAAACTGCATCAAACCAAATCCGTACCTTGTATTGGTTTAGAACTTTTGTTGTAAAATCAAATTAAACTAAGTTGTCACACATTTATAAAAAGAATATATTCATTCATCAGTAAAGAAAAAAAAGGAAACCGATCATTACACCCTGTATACTTAGAGGTGGACAAAATTATGCTTGAAAAATGAATTGAACTAAATCAAATTGGTTTTCAGTTTGAAAAAAACCAAACCGGATTGCAAAATCTAATAGAACTGATTCTATAACTCTATTTTAACAACCACCTCATGAACTTGAACACTCTCAAAAAACGCCAAAATCTTAGAGCAAGCACTAAGCAAAAATGGGAGGGTGAACTTGTCATGAACAACACCCATTACAACAACCATGTAAATGTAAATAAAGATTGCTTCTGTACCTAACCCAGATGAAGTACACCCTTTAATCAAAGAGTTACACGTGTAAAGGGAACACGTGGCTCCACCATCTTTCTTGAAAACATTTAAAGCGTAGTTTAAACTTTCATGGGTACCTATTTGAACACAAGTAGCAATGAGGTTATGAAAAAGACCTTTCTTCATCATGTCATAGTGTAATTATGTCAGTGTTAGTTCATTGAGGATTTTGCAGATTTGAAGTAACATATTGGGTGGTGATGAGTTTTTTGCCTTTTGGATAGTGGGAAGTAAGATAACATGCGATGGATGAAAGGTTGCACCCATTGGTGTGTGAGGCAACACAAAAAGTCAGAATCAAAATGCTAGGCGAAAGTATATCACAAATGCATAAGCTTCATTTCAATTTTAGGGTTCTAATTCTGATTTTAGAGTTTTGAGATTTTGAGGTTTTTATAGAATTAAAATTTAAAACTAAATTATGGTTACAGGGCACTTATATATTCTAAAATCAGTTCAATTAAAAAAACTGATTTTAAAATAAAGTTTGATTTTTAATTTTTTTGAACCAGTTTAATTTAAAAATAGTTTAGTTTGGTTTAGTTCTATAAATCAATTCAGTTTTTGGTTTTTTTACGATAATACCAATATTTGCATTTAAAAACACATGCATTTTTATTTTATGCTGTGTTTCAAAATTTTATTTTCAAAATTCAATATAATGTATTCAAAGAATATGATAGTTCATTTTAACATACGACTAATAAAATATTTAAAATTTTAAATGCACGTATTAATGTCTCAATATGTTACTCTCTAATTTAAAGTGTAAAAGTAGATCCCTGACTAGTAAAAACATTTAACTTTTATGATAATATATCAAAAGTTATAATTTAAAGTGCAAAAATTTTATTTATACTTTTAGGCCATTTAAATTGCCTAATCAGTAGAAATATTTTGCTTTTATGATAAATATATTAAAAATCACAATTACAAATAATTGTGATAAATTAATAATATAAAAATAATTTATACGTAAATACACAATGATTAAACTCATTCACAAATTTATCCTTGTGTGATTCAAAGACCAATCATTCGTCATTTAGGCAATTTTAACCGTTTCTTTGACCGAATATGCGTGATCTTTTTGTTTTGAGAAAAACCAAAAGAATATATCAAAAACTGACTAAGCACAAAGTGTGCACCTAGCAAGAATATATTTTAACATATTTGAAAATCGTGCAATTAGGAAATTTATTAGTGAGAGAATATTTTCAAAAAAAGTGTAAATGACATCTCTTGATCAGTAATTCATTCGTTAAATTTAGAAAAATAGAAATTAAGGATAAACATTATTATTTCAATTATAATTTTAATAATTAATTATTTTTTATAGTAGTGGAGTAAGTAATTTACGTGGCAATTGACATTATATATGCTTGTTTAGTTAATGTGTCATGTCAGTTATTCCTTAGACATTATATAAACAGTAGTTTATGCCTATAGAATGGAAGGATAAAATATTGAGGACAAAATAATTATTTTATAAAGTAGTTAGACACATTTAGCTAGAAATGATTTATATACACACGAATGCTTGAAGGATCAATTAAATTTTTTGCTTATCATACTATATATGAACTTGAAAAATATGCACTTCAGTTAAAACAGTTTTATCTTGACATAACGTTAAAATATATTATTTTATTAATACATCACCCTATTTTTAGATTTGTATTTAGATATAGTAATGGATATCCACAAACATGAATAGTAATCATATGTTATTTCTTCTTTAAAAATGATATACATGCTTTATTCATATATGTGTGGGTATCTCCTAAACAATGTTATTTAATTAATTTTGAAGTGTTTATGAATATTAGCAAATTAATATTTATGGATATTATCTTTTAAATAAATAAATTAATTAATTTTAGCATACATTAAAAATGTATCACAAAAAATATTCATACATGAACACATAAATAAAATTTAATAATTTTATTAGTTTACTAATAGATATATGTGATACAATTTTGTTTTTGTTTTTTGCCATCCCTAATTGTACAATTAATTTAAATGACATAATATTTTTTATTAGATATCAAGTTAAATTATATAAATAATATATACATATGAAACTCATTAATATACAGTTGTTTTCATTTGTTCAATCAAATATGACCCATGAGTCTAATCTGTTCCTTTTTGTACGCTTTACACTAGTATATGCCAAGTTTTATGATCTCCTTTAGAAGATTAAAAAGAACATGTACGTACACTTGTCTCAAAAATTAGGTAAAATATGCTAACCAAACAAATACACCCATCACACTCAATCTTCGTATATGAAATAGTACAAGCTAGAATTAGGGGTGAAGAGATTAATTTTCTTTTTTTACAAAAAAACTAATTAAAGATATATATTTAATGGGTCTAACATAACCAATAGGTAACATTGAGATTTGAAGTGAATCATTGAGTGTACGAATAAGAGATTATAAGATCATAAAATGAAGTGGAAATTACTAAAGAAACGTGTAACATAAGATGAAGAAAAATATACTAAAAATGAAGGCCAAGGTACTCACGGGTGAAGTTACAAAGGCTGACATGCACACAGCGCCACACACGAAATGGAACAAAGAGACAAAAAGAAAATAAAATTTAAAATAAAAATGAAAAAGGTATGTCATAATTAATGCATGACCATGACTACTAACTTCGTGAAGATCAGAAAATTTTATATTCTCCCCCATCACCGTCTACTACTACTACTACTATTATGTTCTTCGCCTTAATTTCTGGTACAACTTGATGGACGAGACTATTTCTTCATTACATCTCTTTCATCTTGTTAACCTTATTCCAACCATGCTTTAATTAATTCATGCAATTCCTGTAAACATTACACAATAAATTAGAAGTCATGCATGTACTATTAATTAGAGGATATAATTGATAAAAAATTAATAATAATATTGTTTGTTCATACTTTTAGGCAAATTGTAATGATGAAGTACATTGTAATTTAGAAGTGGAGTTTGATGATATAATAAACTTAGAAAGATATCCAAGTAAAATGAAAGGATGATAATGAATGATTACCTGAAAAAGAAAAATGCTATGAGAATTAGGATGGACACTTAAATCCTTCAGGTGGAGTTTTGCCACAGTCAATGAGAAGCTGAAGAGCAATGGGGATAACAAGGTTGATATTAAGAAGCTTAAGTTTAATGGTAGTGCATAGACAAACAGCAGCATCCAAATCCACAAGTCCTTGAAGCAATGGACAGCATGTTTGTTTAGCACTACTTCCACCTATTCCAATATGTATTAGACCACCAAGCACATCAACACATGCACCCAACTTCAATGCATCTATGGGACATGTTTCTTGGCCTGGTGCTGGTGCTGGTGTTGGTGTTGGTGGAGTAACCGCTGGTGGCGGACATGGTACAGCTGGTGTTGGTGTTGGTGTTGGTGGACTAACCACTGGTGGTGTTGGTGGAGTAATCACTGGTGGTGTCACACTAGGTGGTGTTGGTGGAGTAACCACTGGTGGTGTTGGTATTGGTGTTGGTACAGTTGGAGGTAGTGGAACATGTGGTGGAAAAACAATTGGTGGTTTCACTATGGGTGGTTTTGGAATATTAGGTGGTGTTATTGGTACAACTGGTGGCAAAGGAACATAAGGTGGCCTCACAATTGGAGGCTTAGGTACATGAGGTGGGTTCACAATTGGGGGTTTAGGGACATGAGGTGGGTTCACAATAGGGGGTTTTGGTACAAAAGGTGGATGCACTATTGGGGGCTTTGGTACAAAAGGTGGATGTACTATTGGGGGTTTGGGGTAATGAGGAGGTTTAGGAACATGGGGTGGTTTTGGTGATGAAGATGGGGGAGGACAAGGTGTTGGTTTAGGAGGTTTGTGAATTGGTGGTTTAACAAAAGGAGGATGTTTTGGTGGTTTGTGAACTGGTGGTGGCTTAGCAATAGGAGGATGTTGTTTAGGGGGTTTAGGAGATGGGTATGGACAATAAGGACAAGCAAGGACATTGAGTATAGTACTCAAGTTCAAGAGAAGGATCAACACAATAGGTATAGCATAGTTACCCATGTTTCAAAGTAGTGTGTTGTGCTTCTCTAAATAATTGGAGGAGTGAGGATCCTTATATGCTCAACAAATCATCTAACTTTCATATATCTTTCTCGTGAGTCATGTTCACGGACCGGGTTGCACCAATCAATCAATCTAAATCACAATGCTGCAAATTGGAATTTTTTTATTCAATGTTTTTGTGAATCATTGACTTCCAAATACTTTTAAATGGACAAATTCATCGTTTAAAGGTAAGTTTTTCGATCAACTAACATAACATAATTTACTGCTCACCAATATTTTAAAAATAATCCATACTCTAATCATGATTGTTTTGAGGAATAATATTGATACTCTAATAATAAATATCAGTCAAGTTTTTTTAAAATGAAATAATATTTATTTTTATTAATAATTTGAATAATTTTTAAATATCAATTTATAGTAAATTATTTATCAAAGTAACTCCATTTAGAGGTTTTTTTTAATAACCTAATTTTAAAAAAATATATATCAATATACTTTGAGAGTTATATATCAAACTTGATTTATTTTTTTATTAAGTTAGAAGTCGCCTTTTATAAATACCGTTTTTGTAAAGAAATTCGAGTTAATAAATACTATTTTTTAAATTTTTTTTTTCTTTAATAACATTAATTCATCTTTTAAAATGACAATTTTCTGAAAATACATAATAGTTACATTTTATATAGATTTTTAAAGCACATCAAAGTCTAACAAAAATTTAAAATAAATTCTTAAGAAAATTTATAAAAGATGATTACTAGTTAAGTCAATAAAAAAAGATAGTTTGGTATATAATTTTTCTTAAAAATATATATTTATAATTTTTTATTTTAAAATTGGATTATTAAAATAAATAAATAAAAACCCAATTTATTGAAATGTAAAGATTGATTTTTTAAATTAACGAACATGAATGAGTTTAATTCCTCCATTAAAATATTTTAGTAGTAATTGTAAAAATTAATAAACTATCTACATATTAATTTGGATAATCTCATACTAATCACGACGAATATAAAAACTTCAAAATTGTGATGTGAACTAAAAAAAATATTAAAATAAGAATGTTATTGAATATGTAAAACCAATATATAATTTGAAGAGATAAAATACTACGTAAAAAATAGTTGATGGATATATAGGTGGGGCACACAGAGACGCAATGGGCAGAGTGAAGTTTTTGTTTGGATTCAAAGGCAAAGTTGATGAGTCTGAAATAAGTTAGGCCAGAAAAAAAGGAGTGTGGGGGCAAGTTTTTGTGTCCAAGATTATTTGATTTTTTTCATAAACAAGTGGAATCAAGAAAAAAGCGGTGATGTACTAGAGGACATTTTTAACATGTTGTGTCAACTTGTTCTGTTCCACCCGTGATCAAAGTTGCAATCCTAATCCTTATTCCTAAATCTGCACATGTGATCATGCTTTAATCTATCTTTACACTTTCTTCTTAACATTATTACTCTTTTTTTTGTAATCGAATCATGTTTATGGTTTTTATGCTTCAAGCCACAAGGTAAAAAATAGACTTCGTTGCGTATGTATTGACAACTATATTATTTAATACTTTCTACCAAATAAATATTGATATATTTTTTAAGATTAAAAATCTGTTTGAAAAATTGTAAAATTATGTTTGAAACTCATTTACATAAAAACTACAATTTGTAACTTTATAAAATTATGTTCAATTTGCATTAGAAATCAATATTATGAATTTAATTTTTCTTATATGCTTAGAGTGAATATTTAAATAATTAGTTTAAGTGTGTGCGTATTCCAAAGCATACTGTGCTGACTCTAGTGTTTGGTGCTTGAAAAATCTATGTTCATCCTTGAATGGAACGACAAATCTTGAATGGCTTTTGAAAAGTTTTTGCTAATATGTTCCCTAAAAGATATCTATCAAGGATTTCGATTTTATTTTTTTTGACACGGAATAATTTTTAAATATCGAAGGAGTTGAATATATAAATTATAAGATAAAATTTCTACCGTTTATATCTTAAAATGTATTATTAAGCATATAGATTAGCATTTGATTAAAAAAATAATTTATCATTAGGCCAAATTTACATGGTATGTGATACTAAAACGGTGGCAGTTCAACACAAAGTTGCTACACTATTGTATGAATAAAGAAATCTGTATGGACATTTAGCTGTGGTTTGAATCCATCAACAACCGTGGAATTTTGAGCTTTTGTAACTTACTAAGCTTCATACATAAATTTGTGTAGTAGTTCATATGATCGAAATCACTATTTGTACCCCATAAAGTAGTGGTTTATGATAAAACCAAAAAAACAAAAGTAGTGGTTCATGGACAAAACCGCTATTTATTTTCAAATGGTATATTCCTTTTGACGTTTGAGAAACTACATGTTCCCAAAAGGCCAAAACATATTATAAATTCTAAGGCGTTACCAAAAAAGTATTATAAATTCTAAGGGTTTGTCAAGTGTTTAAATTTTAAGTTGTTTTTTATTAAGTTTTTAGTTCCGATGAAACATTAACATTTTATGTTTCGAAGTACTATTAGTAGTAACTTTTACCTTATAAGCTACTAGCTAGTATATATCTACCACCCCAAGCCCTCAATTTTCTTGACTTTTGTCGTATCCTTTTACGGATCATGTTTAAATAATCTGTTATAATTCATCTAATTAAGTTTTATATGCTATATTTGTATGTGTAAGTAAGATTTTATAATAAACACATAATATTGATTATTGTGTAACGTGTTGTATAAAGAATTTACCATGATTATTATGATTTTTAATAGTTTGGTCTAATAGTAAAAAGATAGACCGTAAACATGAGAATTCTCCCAACACAAGAATAAACAAGACTAGTATATTATTATCATTTGTTTCCTAAAACAAACTATTTAGTTACTACTTTGTTTTAAAATGTAAACAAAAACATATTAAAAAATGAATGTATTTGATCTAAATTTTCTTTGACTAGTTTTTGTTTATAATTTGAGATGGATGAAGTATAATTTATGCAGCAAATTAAATTGTATTTGAATTAGATAATTTTATGAGAAAATGTAATATTTTAAGGTGATTCAAATTATTCTATATTTTAGAATTTTGATGCAATCATGGTTCTATTAAAATGTAAACTAGAATTCTTCCATTCATTGAGTATCAACCAAGATGATATCTAAGTTATGGAACAAGTCCAAAATCACACAAAAATTTCAAGTAAAAATGTAATGATACATACACTCCAAAAAGAAGGTCAAAAAATCTAGTATAAAAAGTCAATAGAAAATAATATTTCCACAATTTTAAACAAAAAAAAAATATTAAAGATTCAACATTGTTGTTTAGAAAGATAAATGACCCCTTTAATATACAACGAGGGCTACCAATTTTACAAAAACTGATACAATTTTACCTGATTTTTCTGTTTGTATACATTTGAATATTAGAGTGAAGAAAATAATCTTCTATAATATGAGTGTCTATCAGTCAAACACATTTTAAAGTGATTTTTTTTTTCTCGTCTCTCTATATTCTCAAATATATAGTGATTTATTCACTTTAGATGTGTAAAATACAATTTCAAATTGGTCAATACTAATAAAAATTGAAGACTTTTGAGAAAATATAGAGAAAAAAATAAACTCATTTAAAATAATAGTAGTTGTCCTTGCATCTCAATGTTTATTTAAAATGTGTAAGAAACACTATCCGAATTTATGATAAATCATTAATCTGAATTTTTTACTATCAAATTGAGTTTTTTCATTATCAAATAAAATTTGATAAAATGCCAAAAATTGTGAGGACCAGAATAACATCCACCAAAGTAATATTCTATCCAACCGTTTTACAAGTGGGCTGAAATTAACAATTGGCCCATATATAATTTAATCCAACCCGTGAACAATAGATACAACGGATTGATGCTATAAAATGCTAAAATATCGTTTAGCTAACGATGTCGACGACAATAACAACTTCTATAGTTTAGTTTAAAAAGCCCACCCTATAGTATATTTTTTTTCAGTAATCATCACATTAATTATAATGACCAGAGATTTTATCCATTGGAATGTGTAGTAGGTAGTAATTTTGTAGGTCTAGAGTGCATGAAGAAAGCGAATTTGGTTTTATTTTAGTCTAGTCTCTTTCATCATTAACTTGTTATTTGACAAAAAATCAAATTATTACACACTTCTGAATGAAACCAAATAACATTTGACTAATTGATTAAGGACAAAGCTTTAGTCGGTAATGTCTTTGACCTGTTATACATTTAGTTGTGGTCTGGGAATTAATATATTTCTTCAATTATTATGGAACGTGGATTTGGGTTCCAAATGCAACATGTCTGAAGTTATTTTATTTTTAAATTTAAAGGAGTTTGTGAAGTTGAAACCTTTGAATACAGGTAGTATCTACTACTAGTATAACAACACTAGTAATTAACACTCAAAAGGAAAATTTAAAGTTTTCAAGCAATCATTAGATTCACAATGCTGGTAGTATACACAAAAGAGGAAATTCTCAGTTATTTCCTTCGCCTCAAAATTATTCTTGTATTTGATTATTTTATAACGTAAATTAAGAATACATAATAAATGAAGGACATAAAAAATTAATTTATTCTTGTAAATTATTGATTGATTCTAATTATCGTAAATGTAATGTGGATAAATAATAAATTGAAGTGATGAATATAAAATTAATTAGAGAATATAATAAATGAAAATAAATTAAAGGTGCATCTGAAACAAAATATGTCAATTATTTTAACATAATCTTTCTTTATAAATGTGACAATTATTATTGGACTGAAAGAGTATTTGAAAATTAAAATAGAGATATTTCCCCTCCCCTGTAAGAAAATTATGTGTTACAACTCTACACCCGATAATTAATTGTGGGAATACACAAGATTCGATGGAGTCTTGGTTTAGTCTATGATAGACTCGAGCCATGTCCGATATTTTTAAACAAATAAAATCAAAGTTTGTTTAGGATCTTATATAACTAAATAGATCTCTAAATAATATTATATATATATATATTAATTTTATGCAATTAAACGAATGTACTAATATTATTATTATTTTTTAAATAACTATTAATTATAAAAATGTTATATTCTTTTTTGTTTTATTTTAATTAATTTTCTGATTTTTAAAGGACAAAGACTCTTGCAATTCAGGCTAAGAGCTATATAAAGTCTGATCAATAATTATTTTAGTTGAGATTTAGATTTATGTCTTTTCAAATGATTGATTATTATGATTAAAGTATAAAATTTTCATATTATAATTAATTATATATATAATGGTGTGATATTTGAGTACTATTTTTGTATCAATCAATAATATTTAATCTAAATTATATTTTACAAAATGGATAGTTGAATTTAAAGTTTCCATTATATATATTATTTTTTAAAATTTTATATATACTTAAAATTATTTAATAAATTATTAAAACACATAAAATTATGTCATATAATAAAATAGTGTCTTATTTAATAAAAATGTTTAAAACATTAATATTGACACGTCTTAATAGCATATGAGATAATTTTATAATTATACAACTGTGTAAGAATTTATAAAAAAAATCTATATAGTATAAATATATTTTTTCTAACACTCAAATAAATTTTGTAAAATATGTATCAATTATAAACACTATCGAAGAGTGCAACATTCCTCACATGTTACATTGGGGTAGTTTGAAAAACTAAGGTATATATTTTGTAATATAGGTGTGCATATGATGTGATTTCAAAAACTAAATGTTGAATTAAAGAGTTAAGGAACAGACTAATTATAAATATTGAGTTACATTGATTCAACAATTGATTATTGTCATAACATAATATTAATATCATTTCTATCTTGAAATATAAATAAAAATTAATTAAATAAAAATGATGTATGTCATTTAAAATTTAATCACAAAATATCATATAAATTTGAAATTCATAGTAATGTTATATGACCAATGATATTTATTTTATTATATATTTATTTAATATTATTTAATGGAATATGAAATACTTTTAAAATTTAGGATAATTTGTAGAAACCATCTATTCAATAAAAAGAACTTTTGACATCACGAGTGAATCGGTGAATTTTAAAGTTTATACCGAATTATTATATTCAGTAGAGTAACTCAAATTAAAATTGTGTTCGTATAGGCAACTTTATATTTCGATAACTATTGAACTCCAATTTCTATAATTTATTATGTGTATTATATTCAAAAATCAAATTTCTAAAAAAAATTAAACTAATAAATATAACACAATAAAAATAACTAAATTGTATTAATAAAATTAAATTAAATATGAAAAAAATATAAAGTTAATTTGGTGAAGTAGATGTGTTAGTAGTGTTCGAACAATGTTTTTTATTATGATCAATAACCCTACATAATTCGCACTTTCTTTGAATTCTTTATGTGGTGTTTATTTTTGTTCTAATACATTTATTATCTGAGCGATCTCTCTTTGCCATTAATTTGATGACTGTAGCACATTCTAACTGTTGGGTATTCAATTATGAGTGGTTAGTTCCATATTGACAAGGAATGAAAATTGTATTGAATATATAAAGAGAATGACCCATACACCTAATGCCTTAAGGTTTTTGGTTGAGATGTGATGTCTAAGTCTCTTATTAATCCTTGTTTAGCCTATTCTGAATATTGTGCTCCTCCAGACTCCCCAACAAGTGGTATCAGAGCCAGGTTTGGTTTGGTGGGGGAGCAAAATAAAGGACTCGAATCAAGTGAATTATGAGGAGATTGTTGGGTATTCAATTATGAGTGGTTAGTTCTTCATATTTGGATCAATATCATTTGTTTAATTTAAGTATGAACGTTTCGTTGTAGACTTTTTGTATTGTTTCTATCTTTTATACATCATATATAAACGTAAAAAAATCATACTTTTATGTTATAATATGTCGGTATCACATGTGAACAAGATATATGTATAACTTTATATTTTTTGCAATATATGTATAACTTTATATTTTTTGCAATTGCACCATTTATTAAGAAAGTTGATAGTTAAATGGTCAATTAATTGTCTTCTCTTGGATTTACCATCTTGAACAAGTATGGTTGTTCCGATTAAAATCATCGATTTTATGATTATTGAACTTACGTTTTTTTAATTTCATAAAATTCAATTATTTTTCTATGTATAATTGATCAGAAGTTAAAATTAATTATATTGTTGAAAATTAATATATACACTTGTTTAAACTAATTAATTATATAGGTGTTTATTAAAGCTAAATTAAAACAGAAGATAGTATAGTATAATTGTATAAACATAAATAACTTGTGCGTTTTCATTGAAAAAGTGAAAAGCAACGAAGACACAATTTTTCATATTTTTTTGTCAAAAAAAATAGTAAAATTAATCGATGTCATTTATTTTTTTAGATCATAACCTAACGATAAATAAAAACAAATTACGTGTCTTAACTTACACCTAAACTGAACCCTTTAAAGAACGACAATAAATAAAAATTTAAAGCTTAAGTAATTACTTACGTCGGTATGAGAAGATATTTATTATACGCTATTTTTTGGCATATAATCAACTTATTAATTGGATTTCTTTTTGATTCGTTATTAGTGGAAAACACTTACTGCCAAGAGATTCATACACACTTCCAGGCTAGAAAAAATAAACTTTTTAGTTAACGCTAAATGATCAGACAGAATACCATTCAATTCTATACATACACCTGTTCCAACTATTGAGTACCACAACACGTGTTAAATCTATATTCACACATCAAAAGTATTTTACTTTATCTTGTTTGATACTAACTTAATGTGACTCCGTTATCATATTATCACAACCCACTTTAGCTCAGTTTGTTATGATATTATTCAATCACATTAATTTTAATATATTTATTTTATTGATTTAATTAAATTAATTTTTTTTTATTTTTATGATATTTTATTTAAAAATTAATTTTTTTTTATTTATTAAAAAAAGAAAAGAATAAACACATAATTGCATTTTTAGGAAGCGAACTGATGAGAAAAAAAAAATTATTTCACTTGATTGCATGACTGCATTGCAAACTTAAAAAATTATTTTGTTAAATGAGTTTGAAACTAAAATATATTAAAATTAATTTTTTAAAAGAAGGAAATATAATTGAAAAAATTGGTCGCAACAATACGTGATTACAATTACTACGACTGCAATAACAGAATCGCATTCGCGACCTTAATTTAAAACCATACTTAAGTACACTTCATAAATTGCAACTATAGATATTTCTATAAAAATCGGCATCCATGTAACTCCAATAATGTCACTAAGCAAGGGATTTGTTTTTACATAAAAAATTCATGTCGGAAGGAGAGGTTTTCAATATCTAAAAAGTATTCAAATGGGTATATTATAGCAAGAAATCAACAAAGTCAACATTAATATATTATAAGCAAACTTAATTGATGGGTAAACTAAGGATAGATCACTGTCCATTTGAGCAAAAACAAAAACATTACACAAATCCCTGTTACTGAGCAATATTGATTCCATCGTAAGAAATCCGGCATCAACTAAGTCAAGATGAAGTTGCACTTGTCATAACCTGCCAAATAAATGGTGGATTTGAGGTAAGTGTCAGTATGTAATATTAATAGCCCATAGTTTTGTTTGAAGGTGCAACAACCATAAGACGACGAGGTGTGACAATGAAATGTGCACCGAAAACAACTGGCATGTGCTTTTGTCATAGACCTAATAAAATTAATTACTAAAGATAAACTCTTTAATATTTTCGTTCCAACGATTACTATTTTATCTCTCGAAATTGTAAATATAAGTTAAAATAATCTCGATTTTTTTTTAAGTTTACAAATAATATTGTAAGCTGAACATATTAAATTTCACGATAGTTTTACATCAATTTTAATTTATCATGGATTAATTTGTTAATAAAATTTAAATTATCCTATAGATAAAAAATTTAATAATTGTAATTGTGCGATAATTAATTACTAAAACAATTAGTGTTTAAGAGATTTAAATTTTATAGATAAATTAGTCTCTCGTACATTGACCATTT
The DNA here is from genome assembly GCA_037974835.1 of Cicer judaicum. Taxonomy (NCBI): domain Eukaryota; kingdom Viridiplantae; phylum Streptophyta; class Magnoliopsida; order Fabales; family Fabaceae; genus Cicer; species Cicer judaicum. The sequence continues at coordinate 15,283,346 of JBBPBS010000276.1, forward strand.
ATTTGAGATTAATGTGAATGATGCACATTCAGTTAACGTGTATCATTTTATAATTTAAAAAAATAATCATTTTAAATGATATTTTATGAATTTAAGAATCTATTTATCAATTTACAACAATTAAAGATTATTTTAATTGATGTTTAAAAATTTAAAAACTAATTTATCTATCTTTTATATTATTGATATTTATCAAATACAATATAAAATGTCATTAATGTTATTCTTTATAAGTTTTAGTATATTAATAAAAAGGTAATATTGTATTATATAAGAAAAGTTTAAAATTTATATAAGATAATTATAAAATGATCATTAGTATGAACGTTAATAATAATAATAATAATAATTATTATTATTATTATTTTTATTTTAAAAAATTTATTGCTTTTTTTTCTTCGTATAGGGTGTAAAGAGTGTAAAATTGCATGTTAAAGCTAGAATTTATAAATAAAATATTTTTAATTATAAAAAAAATATCAATAATAGTTATGAGCTCATTTCTTTTTTCACTCAACTAATCTACATAAGAATATTTTATAAGAAATTAAATACTAACATAAAAAAATATCACGAAGAAATAGAGTAATCATTTACTTTTAAATATAAAAATAAAAATATTTAATTCATGATACTATGTATTAGTTGCAATATTTTCTCTTCAAACCTAAAACCGAAATTTGGGTTAAAGAAAGTCCTATCCTAACCATTGATGTAATGGAATCCAAACTAAAAAGACTACAGGGAAAAAAAAGGTAATGATGTTTATAAATTAATTAATTAGTGAATCATTACTCCACCAAATTAGTTAATTTTTATTTATTTTATTTAGAAGTAAGTTTAGAAGTAAGGTTCTGACTTTATAACACAAAGGAAGAAATTTAAATTAAAGTAACCATTAATATTACTTTATAAACTACTCATACAATTTTTCTATTTCATATTTTTTTTAAATTATTATTATTTTGTCTTTTTTTTCCAATCCGTACACAACCAAATTTGAATAATACATTTTTTCTTTTGTTTTTTTAGAATTGGATTATATGTTGTAACTGTGTGATTTAGTTACAACTTTCGTCTATCTGATTTAAATCGAAGTTTAAATTAAATTTTTCCACGAAAAATTGACTCTATGATCTTTACCATTTGATTATAAATTAATTACAGCGTAACAGAAAATTAAAATCCCGTTTTTTCAATCTCATATTAAGAACGGGAGTGGCATAAAATTAATTTTAATTTTGAGAAATGATACACATAAAAACAAAAACACAATAGGAAAATGAGATTTAACCCAAATGTAGTAAGAGACGCACATGATAATACGAACACAAACTTACTTGGATCAACAGTGACAAGCATTGCAATACCACCAAAATCACAAGTGCCCCCACCATTCTTTGTCTTCTGCCAATAGCTATTAAAGGCATAAGAAGCATGGGCCAACAAAGTGTTGGGCTGGAAACATGACCCATTGGGCTGTATTGGTTTGCAATCAGCCCCAGATCCACAAGCATAATCCATAGCCAATTGAATCATTGGATCAGGAACAGTGGGCTTTGCCACACACCAAATAGCGTATTGCGGTGGCTTTTTATGGTTCACTAAAGGTGAGGGTGGTGGTGGTGGGTACACAGTAGGTGGGCTTATAACACTTTTAGGTGGGCTTGGAACATGTTTTGGTGGGCTTGGAGGTGGTGGAGTTGTAACTATGACTTTTGGGCTTGGTGGCCCAACAACATCATGAGGTGGGTTTGGAACAAGGGAATAAGGTGGTAGAGAAGTAGGTTGTGGTGCTAGTGAACTATAATAAGGTGGTAATGCTAGAGAAGGAGAACCATATGATGAATCAATATCTGAATACTCAAATGATGAAAATTTGTTTAAACGGTTTTGAGATTTTAGTTTTTTCCATGATTTGATGGAGGAGCTTCTACTACCTCTTCCATGATTTATACCATCTGCAAATTTAACATACGTTAAAAAAAAATTATGCAAAATATATGAAGATAATATGGTCACTCCAATTTCAATTATAAACAAAAATAAATCAAATAAAATTGATGTAACCGAATACATAATTTTGTTGACTAATATTTGAGACTTCAGTAGTATGTTTTATTAATTACTACACACAATAAAGATAGATAGTGTATGTATTATAAATAAATGCATGGTTTACCACACAAAGGGAAAAGAGTGGAAATTAGCATAAAGAAGGAAAGATATGCAATGCTGAGTCTAAGGATGCAAGCTCTTGAATCCATTGGAATAACACCAATGAAAAATCAGAGGTTTAAATTGAAACCTCAAAGGTTTGGCTGAGAGCAAGTTAAATGGGCTTTGATATAAGTAATTGGCTTCCGTATGAATTTATTAGATATATATATATATATATATAAACTAAATTAGTTGAATCTGCTGTTGCTTTAATTTTATTTGTTGTCACTTTGTGACATGCTAATAAGCAAACAATATGTGGAAAGGATAAAGGACAAATGTTGCATAGGATTCATTTAGAATTTGGATAGTACTATTTATGAAATAGAGTTAGTTGTTGTTGTGTGGAATATATTCTTACTTGGACATGCATTTTCATTTTGCTTGCTTGGCACTCAAAGAACCAGATGAGATAGATCTATATATTGTCATTTATATGCACTTAATTTTTGGTGATTAAGAATCAATTAAGATATACTTGTGCATCAAGATTTCACGCCCGTTTTAGCATTCGTGTTATTGGACTTTGCTCAAGGCTGCTCTACCATAAAAATGGATCAATAATCAAGCCCAATAATTTAATCAACATTGAACTGCATCCCAGACTTAAAAAGCCCAAAAAGCCCACCAGGCATAACAATCCCTTCCCCATCAAAACAAAATTCACAACTCCTATTACATAACAATATCTGTTACACTAGTTAATTGTTAGTTAGATTAACTAGTATAACTAACATTGTAAGCTTTCCACAATATGACTTTTTTTTTAGCACGCCATAATATATGACTTATTTATTATAAGAATGTTTAAAATAATGGACTTTTTTAATTTATATGGCGATATTAATTAAAACGTTATAATTGTAATTCTTAATTTATATTTCAAATTTTATATTTTTTAATTTGCATTTGTGATGATATCAAACATATCAATTATTCATTAAAACAACTTAGTAAAAATATTATTCTTCTTTTTTTCATCAAAACATTTTTCTTAATCTAGATAATTAGAATAATACATTATTTGCTCTGTTTTATTTTACAATTTTTTATAACTAAATTAGTGTTTTAAGAGAGTTTGATCTAAAGATTACTATGTTTGGTTAGATAATTATTTTAGCCATTAAAACCACATGAAATATTAATTTTATAGACAAATATTATAAATTATTGATTATGTTAATTTTCCAGATTTAAATCTAGTATCTTTCTAAATAAACATATATAAATATATATTTTTAACTAAATCGAGGTAAGAAAAGTAATAGTACATAAATATATATTTTTATTATCCAAGAAATTATTGTTAACAGTAAATAAAATATGAATTTAATTATATTTATTGTCAATATAATTTTTTTTACACTTTCAATTAATCAAAATTGTAAGAATATTAATAATATTTAAATTTTTTTTATAATTTTTCATAATAAACTAAAATAATATTGTTGTATTTATTTATTATATAAAATTGCAGATTACACAACGGCTACTTTTTGTCGCTTTATGTCTCTCTCTCCTTTTTTTTGGTTTACAAGACAAAAACCAATCCAATGAAAACAAAGTTTTGGGAGAAAAGACAATTAACCAAACGGTAACTCTGATTTGGCAATGAAATCTGGAAAAGAACCAATGAAGTTGAATGTAGAGGAATTACGAGAAGAAGAAGAAGAAGCGGTGTTACTAAAAACCACAAAAGTAGTGGAATATTTAGAACCATTAATGTCAATAGAGCTTCTGTGCAAATTCCCAGATAACTCTGCTTATGACTTTGACTACTCTCAAAGCACAATTTGGTCCCCTTTGGTTCAAAGACCCTACAATACTACTCCCATTGATTTAGATCTCATAACTCCAATCAAGCTTTCATATGAAATCAATTTGGGTGGTAGATGTAGTGTCAACAAGGTTGGTTCTAAGCTTAAGAAGAAATTCACTTCTAATGCTTTTAATCTCAAACATAAGAACAAGAACATGGCTTCTCATTTCTCCCCAAAACCTTCAAGGATCAAAGCTGCATGTAACCCCATCATTTATAAGGTACTCTTTTTTTATTTTATTTTATTTTATGATAGTGTGTAACAGTTTACATCTCTGAAATTGGATTTTCATCAAAAGTTCATTTTTTGAAATCACAATTAGTAGGACTATTTTTTTTTTCTTTCTAAGTTTTAAACATGTTTATGGTTCTGCATTTTTTTTACTGTTTACAGATATACTGCTTTTTTATGTTTGTTTTATTCCTTAGACATAAACTAGTTATATTAGAATTAATCTCTGTAATATATAAATATTTGATCTTTGTCTTTGCTGATAAAGACTAAAATGTATATTATAGAAACCAATTATAATATTAATAAATTTTATTTGCAAAGATTAAAAAAATGAAAAGGACAAAATATCTTTACATTTTTTTTATAAGCCAAAATATCTGAACATTTATATTTGCCAAGTCTAAAAATATATTTAAATTTAATGAATATGTTACCCTTAAAAACTGTTTGAATTTTTTCCTTAAAACTTGGTCACTTTACTACTGTTGAGATTTTTAGGTAGACTAATTTAATTGATTAACTTAGTAAAATATTGAATTTGAAGTATTTATTGGTGATAATTTGTGGTTGGTATTTGATTCAGCAATGGGGCAGGGCATTGAAAGCTGCCTCAAAACAGTTCAAGAGATGGAAGGCGAAGAGAGACCCTATTGCTCATGCGATGCTACCCAAGTCTTTCAAAGATTGAGATTTTTAAATATATTTTGTGATATAAATTGACATTGTTATGTTGATTTTGCTGATATTGGTATTCATTCAATAACCAAAGCATTTTTCATTCTACGATTTTTGTTGCTCAATTGAACTTTAACTATGAGCAAATTGAAAATGCTCAGATGAATGTAATTTTGTTTAAGATAATGGGAACAAGGCCACCAAACATGCAACATCTTATAGAAGTTTTGTTGTTGGCTATTTTTGGACTTTAATTTTCTCATTTCTTAAAAAAATGTTTCTCAAAGCCCATTTAGCTATAAAACCTCATAGCAAGAACATCTACGAAGGGTCATAAAGAATTATCTACAAACTTACACCCTTTTCAATTTATGTACCAATGTAGCACCAATTTAAAGTAGGGGTGAGAAATCGTTTCACGCAAAATCGATTTCTTTTGTTTGTTTTTTTAAAAATAATTAAATTTAAAAATCAATTTTTATTCATTAATTAATCATAATTAAAAAAATTAAATAATTAATAATTACTATTTAAATTATTAATAATTAATCACATTTAATTAAAGAAATTAAAAAAAAATTTGTCTTATTAATTGTCATATAAATTAAATTAATTATTATTTTAATTATTAAAATAATTATTTTTTGTAAAATTTTAATTATTAATCATTGCTAATGACTAATAATATGTTGTTAATTATATTTTTACTTAGCGATGATAAAAATAACTAACGGTATAATTGGAAGCAAAATAACTAAAAGTAATTGAAATTTAAAAATAAGATGAAGGAAGTTTTAAAATACAAAACCGTGCAATTTTGTTTTATTCTTGCTTAGTATAGTTAGCGTACAATTTTTTTTATTCATGCTTATTATAGTTAGGGTACTTATTTTAGTTATGTTTTTCGTTTGAACAATTTTTTTTTTTTTTTAGGTGACAAATGCTTTAGCTCTTATCTATTTTTTTTTATATAAGTTTAAAAAATTTATCATCATATTCAAATAAAACTCAGAAAATTAGTAATTGTCTTTGATAAAATCTATATTTTCATCAAATTTACAAATCAAATTTTTACATAAACTCATATTTTTATCCCTAAATATGAATATATGAGTTTATTTGAATATTTGAGTTATGAATTTGATAGATATATATCTTGAAATTGATAATGAATTTTCTAAGTTTTGTTTGAAGATGATGATGATTTTGCTAAGTTTATGTAAAAAATGATAATATTATTGGCAGTTAAAAAATATAAAAGGTCAAATCATCATTTAAAA
>JBBPBS010000276.1:15302139-15319628 GCA_037974835.1 Cicer judaicum
TTTCATTAACATTTCTTTGTCGTTGATTTAAGTTAATTAATGTTTACTCTTCAAACTTTTGAATATTTTTCACAAAAATTTAAAAGTTTTTAATAAAAAATTAATTAAATATGAATTATTGAACACCAAAGATTTAAAAATTCTCATTTGATTTTAAAAAAAAATTAAATTTTTATAAGATGACTTTTATAATGTTCTAAACATAATTTTTAAAAATCATTTAAAAATTAAATGATACATATAATTTGACTTAATAGTAGTGGCAATATAGATGAAAAATTTGCAAGGGTTTATTTCCTTAATCTCCACCACCTACATACATCAATCACATTTGTAATATTAGTTAAACGTGTTATAAAAATCTACAATTTTATTTTTAGAAAAACAAATTGTTATTTCAAATCACTTATAACCCAAATAAGTGTGGTCATAAGCATCATTAAAAAATATTAGTTTGTGATGTAAATGAATACGTAGGAACTAAACTAATTTTAGATATTTTCACATTTGTGTTAATTGTGAAACTAATCTTATATTTTTATAGAAAACACTTTCTTGAAGTTGATCATTTGAAGATAAATGTTAGTCTTATGCTAGCTCTTATTCTACCTCCATACTCTAAAAATATATCTTTATAAATTGAACCAATGAACAAATATATCATGGGATCCAAAGACACCAAACTAATGGAAATTAACTCCAGGGTTAAGATTTTTGTAATCTCCATACTATCCAAATTGGAACAACGCAAACAACTAAAATCCATTTTTTTTTTTTGAGATCATAGATTAAATCACATTAATTTAAAAGACATTGTTGGTGCAAAATTGGATCTAATTTACAAAATGTAACACCCAAAATTTTAAACATTTATTTTTATTAGATCTAATCGCAATATTAGTTCCTCTATTATTATTAATTTATAGATTAGTTTTCTTATTTTAAAAGTCGACAATTTTAGTTATTTTCTCATATTTTTGAACTAAAAAACGATGATTTGATACATTTTTAATGACGTGACATACAATTCTATAATATAGAATCATTCAAATACATTAATTATTTACATGTTATTAATTAAATTAAGAATATAAAGTAAAAAATTCAAAATTTAAATTTAAATTTTTACGATATTTTATTCAAATTTTATAGATATTAATAATTCTACATCATCCTATCATATGTCACGTTATTTAAAATATTTCACGTTATTATTAATTTTTTTTAACTAAAAAATTAGACGAAGATTAAACTGTCAATTTTTAAAATAAAAAGACCAATTTTATAAATTATTAAAAATAGATGAACTAAAACTACAGTTAAGTCTTCTTGCTAATTAAAATAATACTTATAATGTTGCATGTTTTGATTTCTTAGCTAATAACGTAAGGTGAAATGTAGGACAATTACTATTTTGTATATCTATTATTGATATTTTAATAACTCTCTAGCCAATGCAAAATTAAATTTCATTTATAATGATATGCGAGAAAAAGATATTCTTATTTAAATCAGATTGTAACGTCAAATATTATATATAAGTTAGTTAATACAACATTTCTGGAAATTATTATTATTTAAGTTGTTATCATTACTATTCATTTTCGTAATTTTAATTTATGTAACTGATGTATTATTTATTTTTATTTATAATCCGTAACGGAATTATATTTTCATTTACGTTTACATGTAACGTCAATTAATTTATTTGATAGATTTTACTTTATAACGTGCAGATAATTATGGCTGGGAAAAGATTATGGAAATGATGTTAAGTGTGAATTTGCTTAAATGGACATGTTCATTAAACTACGTCGTTAGAATTTTTTTATGAAAGTTGATAGAGTTTAATTATCATAAATTATTTTATTTTGTATATTTATTATTATAGATATCAAGAGAATGTGATCTCCTTCATCAAGTGCCCCCCAACTTATATCTCAATTATTTAATTGTGTGAGTTGTTTAGTTTAATTATTTCCCCTACATAATTATTATAATGCATTTTTTAAACAAATATTTTATAAATATCATATTTTTATTTTAAGTATAGATATAATGACTAAAGTTCTTGCTACAAAAGAAAGATAGTGATTAAACTCAAGAATACCATAGTTTTTATTTTTTTATTTTTTTGAAAAAAAAAATTAATATAAGTAAATGTCTTGTTATCTTGTTGACATATTGTAGGTCATAGATTCATAGTTTCTCTCTTCGAATTAGTTAACTAAAATTAGTGTATAGAAAGAAGAAAAACAAAATCATTAAATTTTAGTAAATATTGATATATTATTAAATTAAATATTAAATCTCGAGTTCAAATTATGAGATTGTTAATTAATACCCATCAAATAAAAATAGACAATTGAAATGATTACTGGATTTATTTTTACAATGATTATTAGATTTTTATGCTATCAAAACAATTTTATAATTCAATTGTTTGGTGTAATATAGAAATAAATTATAATAAATCATATTGGGAGAGTATGTTAAGTTTTCAACATTTCATGCAAATTAAAACAAAAAAAAAAACAAAGTTTATCATCTTATATACATAAGAGAAATCATTGCCACTGAAAAACGTATTACTACACTCTTGCTCTAAACAGCTAAATTAAGGGTAATATAATTTCAACTTTTTAGCTGAAAGATTCTACCGTACTTCATTTTCTCTCGAAAATTATTATTATTTTGAATGATTTAATTTTTGTTTTTTGTTTTATCTTAAAAGTGATTATAAATTTTATAGATAATTAACTCATACACTTGAATTTGAATAAAAAATAAGACTTTCGATCGAACATTATCAGATTTATTAAGAACTTTTTTGAAATATTTAATTTATATGTATTGAAATTATAAAAATATAGACACTGTCTATTAATCACGATCGTCGAAAAAATAAATAAATTGAACTTTTACTTTGATCACTTTTAGAAATGGCATGTTTTTAGAGTTGTGTTTAACTAAAATTGAATTTTTTTTCAAGCAAAACAATAGATATGGAAGTTTCCTTCTATTTTTTTACAATCATTCCATTAAAGATATAAAATGTTTTTCAAAGTTTCCATCTTTGCAAAGCGTCCATTTATATCAAATAATTTCTATTTTTAAAGCATATATACATTTTTGCAAAATGCTTCCAGTTTTGAAGAAATAACTTTAATTAATTTTAACCAAAATTGATATTTTTTTCAAAGCTTCAATTATTTTTCATTCCTAACTATCAAAGGTTCCTTTTTTTTTTAAAAAAAAAACTTCAATATTTACAAAACATCCATTTTTAAAGCTTTTATTTTTAAACAAATTCCATTTATATAAAGTTTCCATTTTTTAAGTTTCTAGTTTTAAACATTTGCATATAATGTACAAAGTGATTAGCACATATAAGTTTATTTTTAGATTTTAATATGTATTGATATTTATTTTAATAATTTATTTTATGGGTGAATGTATATTTGACTCAATTGTTTGTTAATTTCACTGGTAAATGATATTTTTTTTAGATGAAACCGGTAAAAGGTTATTTCAATAACATGTTTATTTTACATGTAAAAAGATTTATTTGGTTTATTGGTTTAATTGTTCAACAATTTCAGTAGTGTCCGAATAATTTGAGTTGAAAGGCTATTTCAATAATGACAATATATAAAAGAAAAGAAATCGACTAGACTGCCCTTATGAGAATAAAAGAAACAATAAAGAAAAGAGGGAGTTAAACAAATATAGTTTATAGAGAGACATCCAGTCTTACAAACTAGTTTTATAAAAATATGTAAAGGTCAATATAAAAATAAAAATAAAAATAGTAATAAATAACTCTACACTAACAAGCACACAATCTATAATATAAATAAAATTAACTAATTGACGATAAGTTAATGATGAGAAGAAAATATCACGAAACTTCCCTAACTCACCTCTCCTCCAAGATTCTATCTACTTTGAGTAACTCGAATTATATTGTTAAATCTTGAATTTGCTAGTGAACTTGTGTTTGTGTGTTGAAATGTAAAAAAAGAAAAGATGTAACTACAATCAGTTAAACATATGAGAGAGTTGTGGTTTGGTGGAATTAGATAAACTTCAACTTTCAATCTTTCTAAATTTTATTTTCACTCACTCCTTCACAATTAACATGACAAATTTTTTTTATCTTCCTCTTCCATCTATCAAAAAGCGTTTTCGTCGAGAAGAGTCAATTTCTTTCGCATGAAGAAGTGTTTCTCTAAGTGAACAAGTTTTTATTATTTTCTCCCGTAATTTTTTAATATTTTTTACTTAGCAATCCAAAATTATTTAAGTATTAATTGTTCTTATTATTAATCTTTAATCGAATTTATTTTAATAATATTTAAAATTAGATATGATGTTGTGTAGTTAGTTTGATTTTGAATCTTATGCATTGTATTTTTGGTTGATTTATTTAGTCATGCAGATGTAACATTTTGAAATATTATCCAATTATTTTATTTCTGCTATAAATGTATTTATTTATGCTATTTTTTAGATGGACAATAAACCCATCTAACATATACATATCAACCATCTAATAATATTTAATTTCACTAGTAATGAATGCTCCTAAAAGTCAATCAAAATTGTAAAGGTTGAAAGTTTTTTTGCACCACTAATTAATGGCTGGTTGTGTGCTGACTTTTGAGTTTGAGAATGTTTTTGAGAACACTGTGATGCTGTCAAAAAAATTTATATAAGGTTGCTTCACTGGAACTTCAATGTCACATACCATGTTTTCGTTGTCGTTATCCTCAGAATGTAATGTGTTCCATGAAACTTGCTTTCCAATTTCCCTTCATTGTTTTGTGTATTGTCTTGCCGATATTTTGTGTTGGTTTGTTATTATGTAATTTGCTATTTTCACGTAATGTAGTCATTTGAGTATTATGGGAACTAGAACCATTATTATCAAGTCTTTGGGATTCACGGTTCAGTTTTTGGATAATTGACATGTGACATTTGTAATGTAAACTTCGATTATGTGTGCTTCTATACTCATCAACTACAACACGTATTCATGCGTTTGCACAAGTGTTATACTAGTTGATTGTAAAAAAAATAATATAATTTCTAATCAAATGGCTTTGCCTTCTATTGTAGAAAAACAAAGTTTTAAATTTTATCCCAAAAAAATTGTATACACTTTTGATATTTTATTTTCAATGATTTGTGATTTTAGTTTTTCAATTTTTAAAACTGAAAATATTATTTTTACAATTTTTAGAATTCCATAAAACTTGTCTACTACAAAATTTGGAGTTTTTTTTTATTATTTTTTTTATGTGACAATTGACAAGTTTAATGACGAATTGATAAACCTCTAAATAAGGTAGCATTACAAAACTCGAATTTTCTATTATTTTACATTCCCTTCATTTTAAGCTTTTTTTTTTTTTTACTAAACCCACGTATGCGCCGTTACATCACCTGATAACATGTCACTTCAACAAAGACAAGTCTTAAATTAAGCGGTAGAGAAAAATTCCAAATTTCAAAAAATTGTTGAGGTAATTTTTATATAAAAATAAGAGAATGTATACAAATTGCGAATTATTAAATTCAGTTTATATAAATTGAGACACTCAATCTATCATAATTTAACAAATTATTAAAAATACTTAATTTTTACAAAAATTATATGTACAAAATAGATGAACTAATTAATCATAAACATATTATTATTATTATTATATAAAAGAAAAAAAAATCAACATGTACTCTTTTAAATTTAGTTCAATTATTATTAATGTCTTTAAATTTTTTTTTTCTATTTCGATCATTTACATTACATTTAATTTATACAATTAAATTTTAAATCATATTGTAGTTCTTTAAATTTAATAATTTTTTCAAATTATTATAATAAAATATTAAAATTTAATTAAAATATCACAAGTAGTTATTTGTTCAAACTACTTTATATATAAATAAAATCAAAACACTGATTAATACAAATAAAATACAACTTTACTACAGCAGAGTAAAGAAAACTTTAGTTAAACTTATACAAGTACATTTTTGCATATAAAAAATACAAAATGTTTCACACGTCGTTCACAGCGCTAGAATTTAAAGAAAGGAATACCACGTAGCTATTTCCGAGTGCCAACTAGTTCGATTAATTTAAATTGTTTTAAGGCGAAATAAAAAAGGTACCACAAAAAATAAAATAAAAATAAAAAAGCGGAATTAACGCGGAATCGCAAGTGATCGTGAGGAAATTAGAAAAGAGAAAGCAGAGAGAAGAAATATCAATCGGAATCGATCGACACGGAAAAAAAACATGACATCATCCACTATCCCTCATCTTCCTCCCCCAGAAGACCGACCCGTTCGTGTCTACGCCGATGGCATCTACGATCTCTTCCACTTCGGCCACGCCCGTTCTCTCGAACAAGCCAAAAAATCGTACATCTCCTTCATTTTCACTCGTAATAGTCCATGATCACTACAATTATAATAATTATATTTTCTTTTTCTTTTTTAAATTCTAGATTTCCGAATACGTATCTTCTGGTTGGATGCTGCAGCGACGCAGTAACACACAAGTATAAAGGAAAAACCGTTATGACCGAGGATGAACGTTATGAATCCCTCCGCCACTGCAAGTATATTATTGTATTTACATTTTTAATTACTGTAACCCTAACTAATTAGTTTTTTAAGTTAGGAAAATTGATGTGTAACCGTTTTTTCACGCTGTGCAGATGGGTGGATGAAGTGATCCCGGATGCACCTTGGGTTATCAATCAAGAGTTTCTCGACAAAAACAAAATTGATTTTGTAGCTCACGATTCTCTTCCGTAAGATTCCATTTCATTTCATTTTTTTTTTATATTTTCAAGTATATTTGTTTTCATTTTAAAAAAATTAATTTAATTTTTTAAGTAGTATTATTATTAAAATTATAAAGTTGCTCATATTCAATTAATTATTATGAGTTCCGTAAAAATAATAATTTTATCATTTATTCATAGAAAGATATTAAATTTATAAGGTAAAAACTATATTCGAAAATCGGATAATCATTTTCATACTATTTTTTTTGTTGGAATAGATACAAACTAGTATGTAAGGTGTGTTTTTTCAACCAATTATATGTGCTAAATTAAGTAACAAAAAAGAAACAGCGGAAGTATTTGTTATGAGTGTTAGCTATATTTGAATAAACTTCAAAACATTTTCAGTGAAACCTATGCTGAGTGCTTTTCAACTTATCCTGCCATATATGGTATAACAGCAATAAAAATGGATAACACAGTGCACTGAGTGTAGATTAATTTTTACACTGACATCCAATGGAGTTCTCTATTATGTTATGTCAAATCATCAATTTTAAAAATGAATATCCTATAAAAGTTGAGTGGCGTGACAAAATAGTGGATTTTGATTGGATGGCAGTTTAAAACTGGTTCATACCGATAGTGATATCTTATAAATCTTAGATTGTTACATGCCATTGCTGCATAGAACATTTTTGTCAAAAATTTTGTGATGATTCTGCTTATTTAATGCCTATGGGTCCCTATGGGTAGAATGATAGACACAATTTTTACATGTCAAAATTATATGAAAATTTACATAAGATCATCCATTTCCTGTTGCAACTCCTTTGGTACTGCACGAGTTTGTAATCATGATTTTCTTTTTGTAGACCTATTTTGTTGTTGGCTCGTTGTTTAAACAAACTAAATGCCTTATATAATGCTTTGGGTTTGTCAATTAAATGTTGACAGATATGCTGATACCAGTGGTGCTGCAAATGATGTTTATGAATTTGTATGTATGAGTAATTTTTCACTCTTCATTATCTTTTATTCTTTATTTACTTTTTTTAAATTTCGTTGGGCTTTTTTCTGCTGCATATATAATTTGCTGTATGAATTTCTATGCAGGTTAAAGCTGTTGGGAGGTTTAAGGAAACACAACGGACTGAAGGAATATCTACATCAGATTTGATAATGAGGATTGTCAAAGATTATAATCAGTATGTGCTGCGTAACTTGGATCGTGGGTACTCAAGAAAAGAGCTCGGTGTGAGCTATGTTAAGGTGTGATTTTGGTTTATATCTCTTTGTTATCTTGTACTTTAAATATGATAATTTTATTGAGTGAAATGTCCACTCTTATGTTGCTCTTAATCTTGCCAATCATTTGGGGAGGGGCTCATGTTTTATTGTGTCCGTATTTAATATGAACAGGAAAAGCGACTGCGCGTGAATAGGAGGCTGAAAACTTTGCAGGAGAAAGTAAAAGAACAGCAAGAAAAGGTTGGTGTAAAATGTCTATAAGTTATTACGCCGTATCATTTGACTAAGCTGCATGGTGCACTGTGCATGCATTTGGGGATGGGGCAAGGGAAGAGGCAGCGAAGTGAGAGTAGGCTATAGAGGTGAAATGAAGAAAGGTTCGTAAAATGGTGGTTCTGGCTGCAGCAAAGAAATATAAGTGATGCTGTCTTGCACTTAGCTTCTCTTCCCTAAATAGTACTTTTGAAGCTTGAAGGAGCAGTAGCTTTTCCACTATTAGGTTCTGTGTTGCTTTCCTCATCATCAAACTTACATTTTAATTTTGCTTGCAATAAATGTCTATGAAACAGTGACAATGCTAAACAATTTTAATGATTCTTTTATCGATTTATCTCAACCCATAAGCTGTACAATTTTGTGGGGTAAATGACCTAAATACTCAACGACTATAGAAGTGGAGACACTCAATTTGCTAAATGTAGATCTCAGTGAGAGAGAGTAGGATACATGGTACTTCGATATATGGTAACCATAATTTTAACTGTGTATGGCAGTATAGATGAAAGCAACATTTAAGGATGAAACAAACAATGAATTGTAGGGATTCTTCTTGAGAGAGTGGATTCTTGTTAAGGGTATCAATATTTGAACAATAGTCATGGCTATGGACAGTCGTTCACAATTACAATTTATGTTAGCATACATTTTAAAATTACCTGCAGTGGATTGGAATTATGACAGATGTACACATCTCTGTTGTTCATCTAGATCCAAACTGTTGCAAAGAATGCTGGTATGCATCGCAATGAGTGGGTGGAAAATGCTGATCGTATGGTTGCTGGATTTCTAGAAATGTTTGAAGAAGGTTGTCATAAGATGGTAAGCTAGTTTATGCAGATACATTATGTGACTTATGCAAAAAAAGATTAAAAACGCTATTACCTTTTAATCTTTTCTTCTCTTTTGGTTGTCACTGCATGGGTATATATCAGGGGACTGCCATAAGGGATCGGATTCAAGAAAGGTTAAGAGGTCAACAATCAAGTGATGACTCATTTCTTCTGCAAAATGGCATGGATGATGAGAATGAAGAGTATTATGATGAGGAGGAGGAAGAGAGTGATGAAGAGTTTTATGAAGAATATTTTGATGACGATGAGCTTAATCCCCAGAATAATGGGAAAGATATGAACCAAAAGTAGGCATACTTAAATGGATTTGGATTTGTTAGATTCTTGTCAGAATATGCTTAGCAACTTTCTATGAGATTTCTGCTGCAAAATTATGTGCTTAGTCTTGGATCAAGAAACATGCTTCAAAGTTGCAGAAGGGACCTTCCATTTTGCTGGTGTGGTCAAAATTTTCAGCATTATATGTTGATCAATACATGAAAGTGTTGTTTGTGTACCTGTCATGAACTTTTTGTTTCTCATTAGAGTCATGTAATTGACTTGATGATAGTGAAAATTCTGTCATCTCCGTTTCATGTTGTTTAAATTTTAGGCTCAAAATGATTATTCTATTTTACTTGTTCTGGTACACACTGACTTAAGACTTGAAAGATAGGGCCCTTAAGGGTGAGGGTATCAGCATTTCCTTGCTGCAAGGTTTTGGTCATGTTACAATGTAGGAGGAATATTTGTTCAAAGTGTGCCTGTAGTGTCAGTATTTAAATCTGGTTGCTATAGTGTAGAATAACAAATAGATTATGTTCTGATTACTAGTAGCAAGAAATAAATATTTAATGGTTACAAGTTTATGCAAAATAAGATGTTATATCTTACCCAAGCCATGGGTCACTTACATCCTTACAATGGAGCAATACAATGGTGATGGTGACAAGGATGACACTGACACTAAATATGGTAAGAAGCTATCTTGTACGTCCTTATTTTTTTTTTTACTTCCTGTCTTTCTTTTCCCCAAGTCGTTGATGGAAATCTTGTGTACCTTCTTTTCCAATATTTGCTGTGTGTTTGAAATGTATTTTGAAGATGATTGAATGATGTTAAATGTATTTTGAAGATGATTGAATGGTGTTAAATGTATTTTCTTGAGCTGTAGTGGAATGATTTAATTTCTGTGCATTGTGATAATATTTGTGAGATAGGATTTTTATGAAGTCTTATATTCTGCGTTCAGTCATTTTTGGTTCAATTTGTGCTTTATGAGTATTTAAGCTTTACTATCTTTTAATATATAATTATAATCTATGTTTGAAATGTACCCTTTCTTCTATTAGATTTCAATTCCTATTTTAGCTGTTTTTTGGGTTGAGGTTAGTTGCACTTAATAATTTGTGCATTGTGAATTGTGAGTATTTGCTGTGAAATAGGTTGTTGATGAAAATGCCTACAACCTTTATTTATTTGCTGTGGTTGAAATGGCTGCCTGAGCTCTTGCGGCCAATTAACCTATTGTGGGCACTATTTGATTTAATCACTAACTGGTTTGATTTCTGTTTTCATGTTCAAATTAGACACTAACATTAGAGCCATCCAGTGATTAGAAAAGATCTTGGTGAATGAGCACTTTTGTACATCCCGTATTTATTTACTGTCCAATGTCCTTTCTTTGATTGACTTGTATTTCCTGCGGTCTGCCCGGGAACACACTCTAGCTTCATGAGAATTGAGAAGTGTGTTGAGTTTGTGTCCTTGAGAGTGCTGAGATTAACTCTGAATATTTAGCATTCCAACTTTGCAATTTCAGATGCTTCATGAAGTGAACGTTAAAATTTGAAAACTGGATGTGTCAATGTGTCTTCAAGGGGAAGTTTGGGTAAAAGTGCATTTAACTATCTAAACCTTGTAAGGTTTGGGTAAAAGTGCATTTAACTATCTAAACCTTGTTCGAAATACTCTATCCATTTTGGCTTGGTTTTCCATGTAGACACATGAATCTTCTAGCAGATATCTCGATCAATATTTCGAGAAGCAAGCTTAAAAATAGCAGCAGTTGGGAAATCCACTGTTCAGTTTGATTCATAGGTTGTAGGAAAATCCATTATGATGCTTTCATCAACACATGTATGATGTAACTAAGAATGCTCGTCTGCCCCGTGTTTGCCCGTCTGCCCCCAATAGTCTACTGGAAGTGAGCATCTACTCTATTTAAATGTAAACTTATGGGCTATGTGATGGTCTAAGTCAATACAAAAAAGGGTTTTACATAGGGTTTCAAGCCTTTACTAATATCAAGTTAATTTTTTTTTTACAAGATACCAAGTTAAATCTTAAATAGGATTATAGTAGATAAATAGGTAAGACTAAGACTTAGTTGAGGTCTTAAATTTGGGAAATAAATCATGCCAGTTTGAACACTAAGACCGGACTTGGTCAGATGCATTTCTACTCTTACACCTCATACAAAATAAACTCCTTGTTAGGGGAAGATTCCTGCTGAGAGCATATTTGACACTGAAAGATTAGTAGCTTCATTATTTACTTAAGAATGACAACTTCTGTTGACATGATTTGAGTGCCAAAGTTATTTAGAATCTCAAGCAATCTATATACCTCAAGTTCCATTATCAACTCTACCTAACTCTCTTGGCCTTTTTACAGGAAAATGATGCTTCAGCCTTCAAGGACCATGGAATGTAGACATTCATGCTGATATCTTAGCAAATTTGTACTAGTATAATATTATGACATGATTCATCAAAAAAAGAAAATTAAATATTATGATATGATGCCACGTGAACTTTCTAATAACATTACATAACCCATAAGTTTTTTTCCCAATTATTTTGGTGATGTGACATGCCACGTGAACTTTCTAATAACATTACATGATGAATTTTTATTTATTTTAATTATTAAATAAAACAAAATTATATTAATTTAATTATATAAAACAAACCAAAACTAGAATCCCTAGCATTCCTATGAAACACAACTTTATTAAAAAAGTTCATCATATCACCAAAAAATCGGAAAAACAAGCGAAATAATGCAGAATCAGAAGGGGTAATTGTGTCGGATTAAAATCGATTTTAAATAAAAGGATTAAAATCGCACAACTGAGAAATTAAAAGAGTCAAATGTACATTAAATCAAAGTATCATTAAAATCAAAATGTTATTCAATCAAATTAATCATTAATAAACCTATGTTGACTGTTGTTTGAATGAAATAAGTAAAATTATAATGTCTATTCTTAAAATGGAAGATAATTCTTTTTATCATATTTTATTTTATTTGTCACCTGGAATGAATTGTCGACTTGTATTAAAATACAGACAAAGTAACTGATTTAATCTTGAAGTTATTCAAAATACAGACATGGTTGTCGATTTTTTAATTTCTTATAATGTTATTCTAATTCTTTTCATCAATTATCTATATGTAGCTACCTGGGCGATGCACGTTACATTTAGATTATTTTGTTATTTTAAAATTAATAAAAATATTTAACTTATAATTTCATAAAATAATAAATAATTCATTATATATATATATATATATATATTATAAATAATTTATATGTTAAATTTCATTTTTAAAAGTATGCTGTCAATTCCTTTTATATATATAGAAATCAAATTACATTTAAAGAGTATATTAACAATATTTAATAATATTATATCAAATAATTATTTTAAAGAAATAAACATTTAAATTTTATCAAATAAATTATATCTATAAATTTGATAATAATTTATAATTTTTATATATAAATAAAATATGTCAATATTTATATTATTTAAAAAATTATATATCACATCATTTAAAAAATATCACATCATTATTTTTAAATTTAAAAATCTAATTGAGAGATTAAATAAAATAAAAAATTATTTATGTAATTTATTAAAAATAAAAAACTAAAACTACGATTAAAATAATAATTTTTTAAAAAATCACATATTGTTCGGAATCATTCCCTCTACCCTTTATCTTTCACATCAATCAATTCCTATTTAAATAGATGTGCAATGTAGCTATACCAATGTATTCATACATTTGACATCGTTTGATGTTTGATTAGTTAGTTTTGGCTTGAGTCCAATATTTTTAAAATATAAAAAAAAATTAAAAATACGAATCCAAATTCACTTATACAGCAAAACATTACCCATCTAAACCATATTTTATACCTAGAGGCTGTAAGTAGCTTTCAGTTCAACAATACATTAACTTTTGTTAATATATTTTTACTTATAAATAGTGTCACATGGAGTACAAACAAATTAAATATGACATTTATAAAAACTAAGATAATATTACAAAAATAAAATGACAAAAAAAACACTAATTAGTAATTCGCATGTAAGAAATTATTTACTACATTCAACCCTTAGATGTAAGATTATCTTAGAATTTTTCTTTGTCCGTTTTTGTAAGACCACTTTCATTTTTTTAATTGGATTAGTTATTTATTTACTAATTTATATATAATAATATTATTTTTTTCTCTACATAATATGTAGTAAATATCATGATAAAACTATTGAAAAATCAAGATATATATTTCAAAATTATTTTCAAGAATAAAAAAATATCCATTGTTATGAATTATACATTCATAATATTATACATGAAGTTTATGTGTTTACTTCTTGAAGTGTCGAAGAGTATAAATGACAATCAACACAATATAATAATTTTTCTACTAATCCACGTGAATAGTTGTCTCGAAATACGTCGATGCTAATGGTCGACTGTAGTAAAAATAATTCTAAGATTAAGAGGAGACATAATATATTATGTATACATCATTTTATTTAATTAAATTATTTCTTATATTTATTTTATTCTTTACTTTTTGATTTAACTGTTCTATAGTGTAATCATATATGTTATCGCTTAATTGACAATAATACAAAATATTAAATTAAAAATCATAATCAATGAGTGACATATAGCATTGCACGACTGTTACCCAACTAATGCGAAATTGGTGCGACGGTTTTAACCTTGTTGTGACCACTATTTATTATACGATAATTATCCATTCATCCAAATGTTTTAATTTAACATAAAACACATCACTAAAAAAATCGAACAACTTTTATTCTTAATAATAATATTAAAATATTTATTGTCTTAACAAGAAATAGAAACGATGTTTCTACAAATTGGTGGAACAAAAGAATATTTATTAAGTTTTAAAATAAGTCCTAAAGGTAAATTCAAAACATAAGTTCCAACAACTAATCCAACGACCTTTGCTCCATTTGCAACTCATTGCTCGATTTCACTTTTAGCCAATGTAATACTATTTCCTGGTTTCTGCATACTAGTACAAATGTGGAAACCACAACTAGTATACAATACCCAAGATGCAGAAGTAAGCAAATTAACTTCTATAACATAAATATCTGAGGTGAAAGTTTCATTTCCTTTTTTTTTTTTTTTTTACTTTTCTAGATATTTTGGCCAGTTCATCTTCCATATATTATTTTGACCACAATGAAAACAAACATCTTCCTTTGCAATTCCGCCTACTAGTTTTAGGTTATAACTATTTGGCTTGGCTTTCGCCTTGCCTTTGTCCTTATATTGCCTGAGCATGTGCCTAAGAACTTTTCTTTTACCCCTATCATTACCAGTTTGTACCATCATTATGGCCTTAACTTTCCTTTATTGAGCTCAACTGTTTCTCAATATTCCACCAACAAGCTCTGGCAATATTTTAGCCACATCATTAATATAATAATACACGACGAATTGGCTAAAAATATTCGACAATTATTGCAAGATCACATATGTTGCAATTTCTAGACCTAAAGGAAATCTCAATCACTCTAGGTTCTCAATGTAGCCAATCATCTGGAGTACTTGAGATCCAACTGAACTTCCTTCTGACAGCCTGTAGTGGAAAAGAGCTAATGACACTTATTTTCTTGTCTAGCTTGTGCTTGAACAAACATTTTAAAGTGTTCGATCATATCGAACACCTCCATGTTCTCATATTACTTTTGTAGATATGAGTTCATGATTTCAAACATAAGGCATGAAGCATATAAGACATCTTCTTATAAAACATCTTGTTCAATCCTAGTAGCATTTGCAACGGGTTGCTCAAGTATAGATCCTTCGAGCACATACACCTCGTTCTCTTGTTTCAAGAATATTTTGATGTTTGGATGCCAATCGAGGAATTAAGTTCTTGACAACTTTTCCTTCTCATCAAGGATGATACGTAGTGAAATGGTGTTCATTGTGTTTGTAGACATGGTTAGTTTAAAACAAAAAAGCAGATATATAAGTGTTTGTAGACATGGTTACTTATATATCTGTTTTTTTGTGAAATATGCTCTCACTACAAACACAATAGTGGGAGCATATTTCATGCAATAAACATATTTAACAGGTCTTTATGAAATATACTTCCATTATTTTACTCAAATCAATGACACTCAACATTGACTCGAAAAATATCATTAGAAGATTTTCTAGTGAGACCAGGATCCATATTTCACCTTGTTTCGAGACAGTTAGGTTGAATCACCCAAAACACAACTATTTAGGTAGAAAATCTCTTTCCAATTACATCGCAGTAACTATTGGAACATTTGGGTGAACAACACTTGTTTTGATCCATCTTATGAATTAAATCTCAATTTTTTGCCTCTTAATATATCTTTAATCATATTCAATACAACTTATTTAAATTAAACCTAATGGTTGGCAACCGAATCTTATCATGTCGCACCTCACCCATATAGACTAGTATATAAACTTTAACATGACCAAAACTATACTATGATCTTCTTCACGAGCGTCACACATTAGAAAATATTAAACTTAATATTTAATTTGAGAGATTTTTATTAAGTGATCTTATCGGATTTTGAATATTATACAAACATTTGTTAGCATGCATGTATATATACTCTGATATTTTAAAATATATGAAACACATATATAGAAAACATGTTAAGACACATCTTACATATCATGCATCACATACAAAATACATACGACTAGGTAATATAGTTATGATCATCTAACACAAAAGACAAATAAACTAAATATAAATTATAAGTATTCGGTTTTTGTGTTGTTTTCTCAAACCTTTCAACTGGTGTCATTTTATGATATTGTCTCCTATTACACAGACAATTATAATTATTTAAAATAAATAAATAAATTGTTATGATACAAATTTATTTTAAAATAAATCATGACACATATAAATAAAATAAAATAACTACCAAATATACTAAGGTGGTAACTATACACCCTTAATAATTAACTAAAATTATCTCATGCATCTCAAAATATTTAGTAATAATAACTCTTTATTACTAATAAATATTTTGAGCACCGTATATTTTAATAAATTAAAAATCAAAATTGTTGCAATTATTACGTTATAAATTTTTATTCAAATATTCATATCAATATTAAATAAAATACATATTCGCTTTCTAACATATTAAACCATTATGGAGATCACATATATCAAATATATTGAGGCAACAACTATTTATTAAATATTATATATATCGAGAGTGATCGTAGTTGATATTATTTATTTTATAAAATATTTGGGCATGTTATCAAATAGGTAAAGAAACATATACGAAAATTTGATACCACTATTGGAAAATCAATAGATATATTTTAAAACTGTTTTAAAATCATTTTTGAAAGCAAAAATTACTCATTATCATGTATCACCCACGCAAAGTATTTCACATGACATTTATGTGTTTACATCTTGAAGTGTATAGAATATTTTACCAACACCACCATATGGTAGTTGTAACACCCTAAATTTGATAATAAACTATTTTATTAATTAGATAGAATTTTAAATAATTAATTTGATGTTAAAGTTATTTTAGAATATATGTTGATAAATTTTGTGAGTAAATTTTGTTATATGGATGCTCTCTATGATGTGTTGGTTTGATATATATTATATTTAATGAGCGATATAAATAATAAATATTTAATTTTATTATTTTATATATTTTTCTAAAAATAATAGTATTTTAGTGTAATATTTTAAAGAACAAGATTTTATATGATTTTAAGTGTATATGTGAGTTGATAATTAATATGATATTTTCTTATATGTTTAACTAATGTGAAGTGTGTACATATTTATATTTTAATCATTTTTAAGTATCTCTTATTTTAATTATTTCTAAATATATCTTATTTTAATTATTTATTCTATAAATAATTATCTTGAGATAGTAGTAATATTATGTTCGATTTTCTTTGTTTTTATATACTTATTTTGGAATTGTGATTATAT
>JBBPBS010000276.1:15333017-15347775 GCA_037974835.1 Cicer judaicum
TTTAATTACAATATTAAAGATAAAATTGACACAAAAAAATTATAATCTATGTTCAAAAACTATTTGAAGTACCTTATCAAAAATTATTATAACACTATAAATTATAAACAATTAGTTATAAGTTCATAAATAAATGCTACCAAATAGATTTTGTAGTTTATAAATTATAAACTATAAGTTATTTTATATGTCTTATCATATAATTCTCAAATAAAGAAAAAAACCACATCCAATATTTATTTATTTTCTTTTTACAAACCAATGGACGCTTATATTTTTATTATTTTCTGATTTATATAATGGATGGTATAAGTGGTAATATAATGAAGTTGATAAATTTGTTGTGAATCATATGTAAGAGTGTTGCGGTGTAGTTTATATGGATTATGAGATTAATTTAAAAATTTAATATTTATATTTATAAAATATGATTCAATTAATAAAATATTAAAATTATTAAATTGAATATCATATTTTGAAATTTGAATTTTATTTGGTTTAGACGGCAGTTTAAAAAATTTGTTCTAATTCAACTTTATTTAAATTAGATCAATTTTTAGTTCATCCATATTATATAATTATAATACTAAAATTACAAAGTAACTTTCAAAATAAAATATAACATATAATATATTCAAAATTAACATAAATAAATAATATATTAATAAAATATTTCATACTAATAAAAATAATAATAAAATATAAAAATATATATATAAAATAAAATATTATTTAATTTTAAAAAATAGATCTAAAATTAAATTGGAGCTATTATCATAATGAAATATCAAAATACATTTAATAATACTGGGTTTGATGGACTTAATTTTTTTTTACAGATATGTTGTTTTTATCTAATCGGTTTGGATTGTTAGAATTTTGGATATGCAGTCGTAACAATTTTCAAATATTAATACCTTAAAAAAACATCAAATACTAAAGAATGCTGCTTTTTGTTTGGTAAAAAAGGGGAAAAGAGAGAAAGTGAACAAAAAGATGAAGATTCTTTCATTACGTGCACAAGAAAAAGAAAGAAGTGACATTACAACAGTGTACATTTTTGTTTTTTCTCTACATTAAAAAAAAGTTCAGACAAAACTTAGCATTTCTATTTTTTATATATATCAACACCTTTTTTCCCTCTTTATTTTGAAGCTATCTTTGTCTTTTTTTCATAATATTTTTTTTTCAAAATAATATTAGTTCTCTTTTTTAATTTTTTTATTAAAAATACAAAAATCTATTTTCTCTCCCAAGTTTCTTTTTGTTTTATTTTCTACAACTACCATGTAAAATAAAAATTTATCCACTTGTAACAAATTGTTTAATCCATATTTCACAAACAAATCACAGTTTCTTTCTAGTTTCCACCGTCATTCTCCTTTTTTCCTAATATTTATTTATTAATTTATTTAGTTGTTGCTCACTATTGCCACCTTCTCCTCTGCATCTTCATATTAACCACACCTGAATCTATCTTTGATGGATATAAAGGAAGGTATTGAACTTCAAACTGATGAAGCTTCAATGATGTCAGATTCTTCTCTTCTTCATCATCAGGTGACTTTGCAAAAGAACCCCTTTTGTTTCTTTATTTAAAAATCTCAATGTTGAAGACCCTTTTGTCTGTGTAGCTTGATTTTTCTTTAGATCAAATGGGTTTCATTTGGTTTGAGCTACAGGGTAGAAGATAATACATATTTCTATTTTTTATCATTTGGGTATAAAGAAAGTTTACTTTTTTATTTTCTCACACTTTGAAAAATTAGTGTTTTGTTTCCTTTTGATATTTGTGTGTCAGTTTCCACATTTTAATGAACCAACTTTGAGTTTGATGAGTTTTTAGAAGTAACATTTTAGTATTTTAGTGCGCGTTTGGTTTCATGGTTGTTGGGAGAGCTAAAAGTGTTCTAAGACACATATAATTGATTTTAAGAGGTTTGAGTGTATGTTTGGCTCCCACTTTTATTGAAAGCAAATTGATTTTGAGAAATTTGGTGATTCTTGAGTAGAATTGATTTTGACTCCAGAATCGATTTTAACTTTAAACTTGGATTTTAAGTATTTGCCTCTATAATTGATTTTCTGTCTTGAATTTATCATTTAACTCACGTTTACATGAATATATCTAAATATAAATCACTTTACCTTCAAAATGATGAAATTCATTGTCTATTGAATTGATTCTAACTTGAAATTGATTAGTATGTGTAGCTTTTGACTCCATACATGATTTTTACACTGGAATTTATTGTTCAACTCACTTTACAAAATATATCCAAATATAAACACTTTACATCAAACTTGCTTTTAACTAAAATCAATTCATTCAAAATCTGATTTTGTCACCGCAGAACGACACAAACACTTATAGATTTTGTTGATTTCACAGTCCAGAAGACCTAGCCTCTCATCTCTACAGATACCAGCAAGGTCACTAGAAAGTGCATTAGCTTCTTCTACTAAGACAGATGGTCCTACATTGTCAAGTCCAGGTTCCACTAGAGGACTTCCCCCAAGGCCACATTCTACAAAAGTCAAGTCATCTATGAGAAATTTACTTTCTGATAGGAGCTTTAGGACAAAAACTTGTTCACAACAAGATATTGAAAAGACAGTTCTCATTGTTCCTGATTCTTTATCATCACACGGTCCTCTGGATAAGCCTTCAACTTCAAGGTCCCTTTCACTTAATAAGATTTTGTTCCCTTCATCAACCAAAGCTGCACATTCATTACCGGTTACTCCAATTGCAAATTCCAATGCGGAGAATGTACATGGAAGACATGTTGGGGGAAATTCTGATTTAAATGTATGTTTATGCTGTTCTCATTATTGTTTCATGATCATAACATTTAAATTCGTAATGTACTTCGTGTAGTAAAAAAAATTCTACAATTTTGATATATGAAAATGTGATGCTTAAAATATGATACATTGATGTATATTTTCTTTTATGTTCAGAAAATGAAAGTGAATAAGCATATGACTCGATCACTTTCAGTTCCAGTTAATGTCAAATCCACGAATTTAAGGCCTACAGATTCTAGGCGTCTGGTTCGTGTAATTTCAGCGAGACCACATCCAGCAACTACTGATGGCATTTCAACCCACAGTGATTCAATGCAAGACATTGGTAAATCTTCAAACTTAATGTACTTTATTGTAGATATCCCATTAAAATCTTCAGGATAACCTTTTTATGATATAAAAATAAATTAAATAACTGGGTATGGTATCTTTTGTATTATCTTTTCGACATTATTTTTATTTTCTTTGGAAATGTTAAAATTCAGTGTATGTTTTTATTATCTTGATTGTGCAACATCCTTGCCTAATTGTTAGCAGTCCTAATCAATACAACTTTCTAGACATCAAATGTAACTATTGCAGCATCATTATAAACAAAAGGTGTGTGATCTCATTAGACACACAAGAAGCACATAAGTTACTCATATTTTATAGGGAGTAACCTTCTATCATTTATCTTTATGGTTTTTAAACAGGTGATGTGCTATCAAAATTTGTGAGTATTTATGAAAAGAGACTTAGGTTTTGTTTGTTAAAAGGTAGCGGATAGGGAATATATTAGCTGATGGCGGAGGTGGTTATAACAGATATCAAATAAGTTAGTAAATTGATTGCTAAAATTAGCAGTTGAACTAACTCATAAATATAAAAGCACATAAAAAGATATTTTTAATTAATATTTAAATTTTTTCAATTAAGACAAAGAAGGTAAAAGTGAGAGAAAATATGATAAACATTTATAAGCTCAAATACTATAAGCTTGTGAGAGAAGACTGTTATCAAACACCTCTATTTTAATCGCACGAGCTTAAAAGCTGGCTATTTGCCCTTGCCAAACAGAACAGAGCTTTAGTCACTAAATTTTGCCATGACAAGCTTATTTGAAATTTTAACATTAGGATATCATTTTCCACTGCAATTGTATTTGCACTTTCAATAATAACTACTTTTATCTGCAGGTATAGTCTAAATAGTAATTTTTTGTTTTTGATTTTACTTATTGATTCTTGTTGTCGTTGATTATTTGTTAACCACATGCTTTGAATTGACCTCATCTTTTTGCATTGTGTCACCCCGTTTCGTTTCCAGCCATAGAAGACGCTTCTGAGGATATTCCCGAAGAAGAAGCAGTCTGTAGGATTTGTTTGGTGGAGCTCGGGGAAGGGGGAAATACTCTACGGATGGACTGCAGTTGTAAAGGTGAGCTTGCACTTGCTCACCAAGACTGTGCAGTAAAGTGGTTTAGTATCAAAGGAAATAAGACCTGTGATGTCTGCAAGCAGGATGTCCGAAACCTTCCAGTAACACTCTTGAAAATTTCTAATCCTCCAACCGTTGTTCGGCATTCATTGATTTCACAACATCAGAGAGAGGTAACTACTTACAGGTAAAAGTTTCATTGTTTCAACGAGCTAATCATTTTATATTCAATTCCTCCTAAAACTTTGCACAATTATCTAGATACAATGCTTTGTTTGGTCTATAAATCTGTGACAACTTACTAGACAGTCATTGGCTTTCTAATTATAAGGTATTCTACAGGATCTGGCAGGATGTACCAGTGCTTGTCTTGGTCAGCATGCTTGCATACTTTTGCTTTCTGGAGGAACTACTGGTATGCTACTGATCTTTGGAAACACTGAAAAACTTTTTGATCATTTTATTAATAGAATAAAAAAAAAAAACAAGTTGAAGTGGCCTATCCATTAATTAGTTATGTCATGCCGTATGTAGTTAGCCATCTTTATTGATACCAGACAGTGTTGTATACTCCCCCGATTGTTAATTATTTTATGATTTTTGTTTTGTTTCGTTTAAAATATTTTTTATGAAATGGAAGTATTTATGACTCAATGATTTTTAGCGTACCAGGTTTCAGATTTGGGCCCACGTGCTCTTGCCATTTCATTGCCTTTCTCCTGCGTTTTAGGCCTCCTTTCATCTATGATCGCCTCAACCATGGGTAAACTTGCTTCCTTCTGTTTGTCTTAGCATGTCAATGTGATTTTAGTTCCCGTAATTATATATATATATAATTTCCTTTTTGGGCTGATTAGTTTTTTGGCCATGAAAAGTATGAATATTGTTCAAATAAAGTGCTTGAGAGAATTGTGTCTCTAGCCCCTAAAACTGTTGAATTACTGTATTTGAGCCTTATCTGAAATGTATCTTCAAAGAATTGGATCTTTGAAATTTGGGGTATGTCAATGGAATTATTTTGAATTAGAAGCAACCTGTGTTTCATTTTACAATGAATGTCTTACAGGTTATATCAAACTAGACATGATGTATTGTTTTTTACCGTGAACTTGTCGAATGACATCTCTTGGTGAATCACGGGCTGATAACTGAAACTGAACCAACAATATGGTTTGATTCAATTACTTCTATATTTTCAAAGTATTACAGCTGCGTAAGTGTCAGTGTCATCTTCGTGTCTGTGTCAGCTTCATTGTTTCTAACAGAGTGGTGATTGGAACAAGACGTGTCCCTGTAATTTTCCTGTTCATTAAACTCTCTTCAGTTCTACTAATCTTCTTCTGCCACAACCATGATAGTAACCTAGTAACTTCTTGTTACCATAATCACTAGTTAGCTGAAAATGATTAATGTGTTTAACAAATTTTAAATTCCATGTGTTTTTTGGTGGCAGTTAGCAGGAGCTACATATGGGCTTATGCTTGCTTCCAGTTTGCATTTGTCATCCTGTTTGCTCATGTATTCTATTCTATAGTAAGATTATGTTCAGTTTGGTGTCATTTATGTTTATGTTTTAGGATAAGTATAATTATCTACTGCTTAACACACATGTTTTTTGTACTTGTAGCTTAATGTCAATGCGATTTTCTCGGTTCTTCTTTCAACATTCACTGGATTTGGGATTTCAATCAGCATGAATTCTCTCCTCATGGAATATATTAGATGGAAAACAAATAGGCATATTCAATCTTCAAATCAAAATATTATTTCAAGACATCAGCAGCAGCAAGAACCTCAAAGACAACAACATCAACTGCAAAGATTGCAGCAAGAGCAGCACCAATGAAGAATTTTGTCGATTATTTTATTATTTTTACTCAATTTTCTATCCTAATAAGATTGGCATTCTATTGAGGTGTGGACCAAAATATTTGAATCCACCACGAGCAGCTGTATGTAAACTGCAGACATAGTCTAGGAATATTTTGTTAAATATAAATATATATAGAGAGTGAAGGTTTCAATGTGCTTGTGCTTATAATGTATGGCTCATACTATTTTTTATCATTAACTTTTTGCTTCGAGATTTGTATAATAAAACAATTTAAAAATAACTGACTAGTCCTTGAAATCACTAAGCTCTCTTTGATGATATTATTATTGGAGAGTGTAAGCTAGGATTTGTTACTTCAACTGAACTCAATTCTAGACTCTTAAAAATATCATACAACTTTACATAGTCAAACCATGGTGATACACGTTCCGTGAAAGTAGAAACTAAACCAAACATACGCTAAATTTGGGAAGTGCTTGTTCACGGGAACGTATTTAATTTTATGCATGCCCGAGAATCTAGTATATTTCTGCTGCCAATATGTAAATTACGATAATAACAGTAATAAATGCAAGGTAGGTTGATAATAGATTATGTCTTGTATCATTGCATTGAAAATAGATTCTCTTGAATAAAAAAGTAACTACGGAAAATTTAACAATAGATATAATTTCTGCTAAAATTGATGAGCACAAATAATCTCATTAGCACTCCATTGCCTCACAAGCTACCACTCCAATCATCGCCAAAACATGAATTTGTTGTAACATTTTCTTCTTGAATATCAAATATTACAAATTAAATTTCAAAAAAGTGTTTGTGTCTTCATAGTGCAATTCATGAAACTTTCTTAAATAATATGCTTTGAAAAAAAAATATAAGCATAAATCATAATTGAAAAGTTGATGTATTTAATTTTAAACTCAGTATAAATAAATCAATTTTTTAACTACTATTTTTTACTTATATTTCATTACAAAAATTGTTATTTTTGGCAATATTCTAAAAATGGCTCTTAGCGTGGAGTTGCACAACTACCAAAAACTGGCAATATATCTTGATACTATATTCAAAAAAAATTGTTCTACAAAAGCAAATTCGGGTTATGGTTGCAATGACAATACTGTCCACAACCACAAAACATCCATTCCAAAACAAAAGAGATTTATAGTGTGTTTGGAAATCGAAGTTTTCATGGTGGCAACTCAAGTTGAGGCAAAAGCTACAACATGTAGAGTTCACTTGGCCGCACGTTTACATCCACCAAAATCTATTCCAAACATTCTGCTAAGATAAGCTAATCATTGATGTCAGAAAATATAAAGAATTCCTGGAACACAGATCTGTAGAAGTTCATATGTTGATACTTGATTCAACTATGCTGCTACATTTTAAATCTGTGAATATGGAAGTGAATTCTAAATAGTGCCTGAATCTCTTGGAGATGATGGAGAGTTGCTAGAAATTGTCAATGACTTCCAGTTCTACCGTTTAGCCTTTGGTTTGGTTACAGCTTCAACAAGTCTGTACATCCAACGGTCCAGCATCCCTGTTGATGTAAATGAGTTTTAAATTTAAGTGCAAGAAACAAAAAAAAAAAAACTGTTGCAGGAAGAATTTCAATCCATAAGGATTCTAGATAATCAAAACTATAATCACATGGAATGCACATGGTACATTCAATTCATTACATAAAGGAAAAAATATACCTGTTACAGCAAAGGTTCCACCTAGCACAGCACAAAGCCGGGTAATAAAATGTAGAAAACTGCGGCGCTCTTCCTTGATAGTAACAGTAATAGGCGATAGATCATACAAAAAGTAGACAGCTGCATATATAAAACCAATAAGAATTGATATTTGAAAACTGAAACCAAAACTTAGAAATGTACAATGGCAACTTTAAACTAAATCCAACCTGGCCATGTCCGATCAAACTGACTAGTAATGGGGGAAAAATATTCTGTAACTGAGAACTGATTTGTCGGTAGAACTTCTTTTGAGATATATCTATATTCAGTTGGAACAACCTGCATCATGATTTGAGAAATTAATGATTTTTACCACACAATAGAAATGTGTAATGTTAAAACGACAATCGCTAAATTGTATTTTCGAATGACTGATGAAATGTGGCATTAGAGAGCAAGGAAAAAAATAGTTGCATTCTTATGTCAGTATGTTGTTACCCAGGACTTGGTCTTCTTTACACACAAAATAATTGAAACTAAAGGGAAGCCAAATCTTATTCTTGTTTGCAGGAGAATAACCACATGTTCACTAAAGGAACACAGCAGATACTTAACCAGTCCATTTCATATGCAGGTTGTAAAAAATAATCCAGGTATTGAAGAAGGATGAGAAAAGAGAGAATTGGCATTCTATGACGAACTGTCAGAGAGGACGGAGAAACAATCATAGCAAACTGTACCTGTAATTTATGCCAGATTTAAAGAATATCCAAGAAAGAGCTCAAAATACAAACCTTTATATAGTATTTAAAAGTTCCGCTTGCATCATGCAGAATCCTTGTTGTCCCATCAAGTGGGTTATGATGTCCTGGAAATTTGGGGCCAAATGACAAATCATGGATGACATGACTAACGTTCACATTCTTTGCTCCATCAAAGATCTGCAGAAAAAGAATTGCAGCTGAATTAGGTCTCTGATATACAATAAATCATGAATCTAACGAGCATTTTTGTAAGCAAATTTAAGACAGGAAGTAAGCTACTGAATATCGTTGCAATATTTTTATCTGCAAATTCCTAATTCTTGGCAGTTAGTAGGGCTGTATGTGGGTTGGTTAAGGCCAAGTTTGGCCAAAACCAACACCCAAACCATGTAGGGAACACTGGGTTGGATCTGGTAAAAAAATCGTCCGTCACAGCACTGAGATAGGTTGGGTCAAACTGCTCATTTCCTGGTTGGATTGGTTTTACCCACATTATTTTTTTTTAATTTAATTGTTAATGACGGACCATCATAATCTTTCTAAAAAAATGACAACTTTAATTTTTTCCAAAAATACTGCAAAACCTATTTTCACTATTTTTTTTAATAGCATCTAATATATATAAATATACAATTGATGACAATATCAAATCATAAAATACTTGCATTTCAATCATCAATATACTAAAGGACGACATCCTAAAGTAACCAAATCATTTTTAGGAACTGGGTTGGGTTTGATTTTGCCCAGTACTCAAATTTTTATAGCGGTTTGCTATTTTGTGAAATCAGGATCGTCCATTCACACCATTTACCAAACCCAAACTATTTTTTTGGGTCGATCCGGGTTGGGTTGGTCAGGTTGGCCCAACCAATGTACAACTGTAGAAAGTTATGCACTAGTAAAATTCACATAACTAAGTTACTTATTTGTAAAAAACTGGGACATCAAAAAACCTATTAAGATTTCAAAGAAGCGTTTTGGTTTTATGTAATGTTAAAATCAATTGAAGATACCTGCACCTGTAAGCTTTAGCAAAATTGCTCAAAGAGTTACAATATGCATGCATATCTTAAAACACTAAAACTATGACTAATGTAGAAAAATATCTTACCATTTGTGCAACATATATGTTTAGTCCGTGCACTGAAATATGGAAATTTCCAGCAACCCTTTGAACGTCTAAAACGCCATAAACCTGCAATAGAATTAAACTAAATACTAATTTTTTTCATGGTGGACAAAAAACACCATAAACAATTCAAGGTGTAAATGCAGAATATATACCCGGCATCCTTCCCCATTTTTTAATGCCTCCTTCACCTTCTTAATAGTATTTTCAGTGGATTCATCAAAGGTTTGTAAGTGAATTTTTTGTTCTGAATGTTCATCATGATGATCTTTATCATCATCTGTTCACAGTTTTTATTAGGCTGTAAGTGACGAGAAAGTAACTATAAAAGAATGCAAGTCTAAGACAAATTGTGAAATTCACACGTTATAACATGAACATGATGCACAAAGTCAAGTGTTTAACAGTTAACGTCTCTAGTTAGTCTTTAATATGAATTTAGAAAAATATGATTTATGGCATAATGTGATGGGGAACTTGAGTTCATTATAAAAAATGGCGGGGGAAATAGAGAGAAATGTAAATAATAGGAATTAGGATTTAGGAAGGGTGATGAAATGGATTAATGTTTTGAGTGCAATTCGTAATAGAAAAGCACCACTTAAGTTTACACGGTGTTTGTTTGGCTGGGGGAGAACGAAGAGAAAAGGGTTTTATCAATTTTTTTGTTTGGTTCAAAATTTTGGAAGGGATGAGAGGGAAATGAAGGGCACCAAAATACCTCCTCTCTCAATTTTAACTCCCTTCCAATATTGGGAGGGATTTGGAGGGCAGAGAAAATGGTTACAACGAACTCCACTACTACCGGTCCACCACCATTGGACACCCTTTACCTCTCTGCCATCACCACCATCCACTGCTGAGAACCCTCTAACATATACCGCTGCTGCCCGACACCCTCCACCACAACCTGACACCCACTGCCTTTGCTGGGCATCCAAGCACCCTCAACCATGTCCATTGCCACTTGGCTAGAACCCTCCACCACATCTATTGTCACCCATGCCTTCCGCCATTGATACCATACCTCACAGTCTCACGCCAATATCTTTGCTTCCCGACATCCTCCACACCACCATGGCTTGGCATCCTCAACCACCGCCACTGCATGGTAGAACTTGGCATTCAAAAACTATTATAAGGGTATAATCCTAAATTAGTTTTATTTTTCTCAGTCCCCTTGCAAACCAAACAAGGAGAGGGTTATTTCCCTCTCCTCCTTGCAATGTTGTAGGCATAAATGTTAGAGAGGTAGTTTATTCTATCAACAGAAATTTATGAAGCAAAAAGAACCAGCCTGTGGTTTAACAATCAATGGTGTTTTCCAAGAACTAACTACACCAAAGGTTTAACTTATTGATGAAGGCACATGAATGGTTTTTACACGTCAAAACAAGCCTCTAACACAAGAGCTCTTTAGGAATTCACTGAATAGAGCACATGCTTAGCCAACCTAATATTAAATTTAACTTTTATTCAAAAGAACAGAGCAACATTAACGAAGCTATAACTATATTCCACATGATCATAGAGGCTTTGATGTCGTGCCAAACAAAGAAAATGAATCTACCATTCAATAAATGAATTGAACCCAATCAAATGCAATTCATGTAATGTTAACTTATAGTTTTGAAATTATATAAATCTACCATTCAATAAATGAATTGAACCCAATCAAATGCAATTCATGTAATGTTAACTTATAGTTTTGAAATTATATGCATGATGCAGAAAGACATTACCATGCTTGTGAGCAGCATGTTCCTTTTCAACAAGATCAGATATATATTCAGTGCCAATTATCTGGCCATAACTGTTCAAACGAAGCTGCAATAAGTCCACAGAAATTAGTGTTAATAGCCATTAATGATATGGGGATTAAAAAGAAAAACAAAAAGGGAGGATAAATTCAAGTGACGCAAAAATCCATGGCTATTGAATAAAAAGTAAAAAGTAACAACCATTGTTCATATTTAACAAGCTCCTATTTGTTAATATATGTTGAAAGTAAACAAAGAAAAAGAAGAGAAATATTGTGAACTGTGTCTCACAGTTACAACTGCACAATAGGGGTTGAATATACTGATCTAGTATAATAAATAAAGTGATACATTTTTTCCTATTTGTCTAATATTATAATCACATGATTTTGTTAGACTTACTAACAAATAATACTCTTGTTACTCTCCCTCATACTGGAGCATATAGATCATGCGCTATGCGCATCTAATTCAAATATAACTTATCCAAGAACATCCAAAGGGCTAAGTGAAAACATCTACATCTACTAGTTGATAATGTTGTCTGTAAATAGGATCTTCTCTAACTCTTTGTATTTGGGTCTCTAAAGGAACATTGGATTCAAGGATTTATGTGAAGCAACTTGATTATCACATATAAGTACCATATATATAGTCTCACCAAATTGAAATTGAATCTCTTCAACTTAGCTAATTCAACCAACTTAGCTAATACAAGATTACCTACCTCCATGAGTACATGATAGAGACATGGAGAAGTTGATCCCCAAAAACAATATAGTGACATAGCAAATTATAGGAAGGCCGTTATACTGAAGCTAATGGATAAAATGCAAATAATTTGTAATACACAAACATAAATGCAGAAAAATTGAACAAAATAATTAAAATTGGAACAAACATACACCTTGGTTTGAAATTAACTGAAGGAACTGAAATTGAACAACTTGAGAAAATTTCTATCGAAGTCAGACAAAAAGATAACTGATGAAGAAAGGGGTAGGGCAAAATGGGGTTTTGCCCATTATTGGTGCATTAGCTGCTACAATTGCAAATTTGCTGTCAAATTGCTACCTACCCCCTTTGACGCTAAAACTTTCTAACAACATGCTAGCTACAACATCCATTTTCTGTAACACAATGTGTTGCTGTGATAGCACTATTATCTTGCACTACGTATACCCCCCCATATGTGAAACTTCTATCAATGGGAGAGCCTATGAAGTCAACATCAGAATATCAAACAATCTGAGTTATCTTCAAAGATGAGGCCATTTTGTGGAGCTCTTTTAATATATTTGGATATGGGTAACTACATCCCAATGACCCTCATATGGTAAATTTCAAATTTTCTCTATATCTCTCTCAAACCATTACTCATAATTTGGTCAGGAATCATGTTTTGGGGGAAAGATTTGCAACACAGATTACTATAAAACAGAAGGTACTTTATAAATCAATGCACACTAAGCAATTACCTAAATATGCAAAGTAAACAATATGATAGCAAGTGTTTGTTTTACTTTCACAGCTTAGGAGAGAAAAGGGGTCTATTTCTTCCGACATGGAAGGATACAGGACTTCGCATAACCTTATAGCGGATACCAACATATTGAGAAATTATACAAAATACAAACTTCTAGAAATCCTAAACATATCAAAAGAGATCTATGATGGACTACTAACAAGCTTACTTTCCATATGTTTGTATCAAGATCCACCTCATGCTTTCCAGACATATCGATGGCATCTACGCTTAAAACTGCCCAAAAGAGGGCGAAAAAGAAAAACGCTTAGAATCTTCATCATTGTAGAGAATAACAAATCTGAATATAAGTCAAAATAAAAAAGAAACTGGAAATCAACGTGAAGCAGATAAAAAGGGTGAGCTAACCATCACAAGGTAAAGAAGGGAATGTCATATTTATATGAATTGGAAGAGTTTCTCCACGCTTCAAGTCTACTGACATCTGCAAAAAAAGATGACTATATAATAAGCAAAAACCATATGCACACACAACTTTTGTTTTTTTACACGGCCAATGTGAGTATGTTAATTGTTAATTTCTTAGTATTATGCATGAGGTAGAAATCGAACCCAGACCACCTTATGACCCCACTCCTTAACTCTCCCACGCCAGTACACAACTTTTGTTAATATACAACATAGAACTAGTATCGTTGATATTCACATTAAAAACCATGAGAACAAAAAAGTTGCAACTAGACACTTTAATTTATTCCAAAATTACATAGAAAAACAGCAAAATTAGGTTACTAGATTGAAGTAAAAGAAATAATGCAAACCTCGTGAACTGTGTAAGTTGTGAGATAATAACCCAGCTCGTGCACGAACAAGGTGGCCATTATAGTTAAACCGATTACGGAAACTGCAACCAAATAGCAAAAAAAAAAAATTTATTTATAATTAAAAAAAGTGTGGGGGAGAAATGGATCAGGGAAGAAAGAGTTATTACCAAGAGCACCGGATTGGGTTTTGTGCAATAAGTGATCCTCTGCGCGAGGAAATGCGTCGAGGTTCTTAATAACTTGTTTCATCCCCATATTTGCCCTCTCCTTTTTGGTTTGTGTGATCAATTGAATTCACAAAGAGTTTGAAATGTTTTGTATGATGAATTGGAAAAGGGGAAATGAAATTGTTGGAATTGCAGAATGAATTGAAAGTGGAATTTTGATAATGAAAATGGAAGAGAGAGAGAGAGAGAGAGAAGGGAAAATGAAAGCGCTTCACCCACCCGCCCCCTTCTTCCAGGATGCTATTTTTCTTTGATTTGATTTTGGTCTGTTTTCAAATATATAAATAAAATCCCACGCCACCACTTCCCGTGTCCAAACAAAATTATGCGTGGGTAGTCAAATGTGTTCGTCAAAACCCATCCGTCCAACACCCATTCGTACAAAAAAAATAAATAACATATTTCTCAAATTTCATAACTCTTTTTTAATTATTTTTTTAATAATATCATCCGATTAATATTTACATTAATTATTTTTAATTATATGTTTTTCACCATTACATAAAAGTTAATTAAAATGATTATGAATTAAATAATATCTTTTTGATCTCATTTTAAATGTCTTGCTTAAATTGGATATAATTTATAAAAAAATTGATTAACTATATTGATTTCAATAATAAAATAAATTTTATTTACTCAAATATTTTTATTAATTATAGTTGATAGAGAATTTTGATAAATTGTAATATAATAAATAAAGATACATTATTGGAGAAAATTTTTAATATTGTTTTTATAAATTAATAAATAATTTAAAATATAGAAAAATAAAATTGAAACATTTATTTTGAGGCGGATAAGATAAAT
>JBBPBS010000276.1:15357763-15409943 GCA_037974835.1 Cicer judaicum
AAATAAGTTTCACTAAAAAAAAAAAACATGATAAATATTTTGAAACGACAATATCAATTACAAGAAAATAAGGTTTGAATTGTACCTCTTTTTTAAAAAAAACTCTTTATTAATTTAAAATTAGTTAACTCGAAATTAATATTGGTTTTTAAAACACAACAAAAGTATAATATTTTTAGTTAGAGAAATCACAAAATTAATTTCTTTACGTGATTTATGGTTAGTTAATCATAAATAAATAGAGATAAGATACAAAATATCACACAAAGATATATTCTGATTCATCCAAAATGGATTACGTTCAGTTTTTACAGTTGTGAGTTTTTTCATTAAAGTTTTCAAATAAGATCGTTCTTGCTTTTCACACGAACTTTTCAAATCAATCTTTATTTGTTACATTATATTACCTCTCTACTTAGCAAAGATTTTGAGCAGTTACCTTTCAATCTTATAAATGATTTTTTTTACAAATCACCTTTTTACCATAAAAATATATATATTTTTTTACAATTTACTCAAATTATTTTCAACACAATAATTTTGAGTTACAAATGAGATGATTTTAAAAAGGTTGATAAATCTAAAAATACTTTATTGAGTTTGGATTCCTAGCCAATGACTTAGCAAGATAGATCCTTAAATCTAGTAAAACGAAACTTGAGCATTTTATTTGATTTAAGAGCTTTAGTATTTTCAAGTATGATTGTATATGTGATAGATTGTTTGCACTTGAAACTATTGTCTTATCCTTTACCTTGAGATTCATTTTATAGGCTTCATAAAGGTTGATGACAGTCCATCTAGCAGTTGAAAATCTAGATGCCTTATTTTAGCTTTAGTAGATAAGTTTTGTTTAAAGCATGAATATTATTGCTTTAAAGACTAAAACAATCTTCGTTTATGTTTTGAGAAGTACTGAACTTAAGAACATTTGTTAGTCTATTGATGTCATGTTTTGCTCTATTTCGTGTGCACATTGCTAAGAGGTGCAGTTTTAGTGTCTAATCAAACCTCTCACGGAGGTATGTGTTGCTTTATCTTTATGGGAATTGCTCTTGCTTGATTGATTATGATGCATAACTTTTACATTTGTTTAAATTGTTTTGGAATAGATCTTTCTGATACGATCTTGTATACATTTGGTAAGTTTGTAAAGAATTGTTTATTAGCAAATCGAAATCGATCTTTATCTTATTTTTCTTTTAAGAACAAGAACATTATTACTTTGATTAAACCGAAGGCTGTGAAGAACGATATTCGTTTTTCCTTAATTTTGTTTTTATTAACTAGAATATTCTTCTTTATAAGGATGATCTTACTTCTTCTAACATTATCTCGTGTTGATATGCTTAATACATATTTAATTATTATACTAAAAAATACATTTTATATAACAAAATACTTTTTAGAATCATAATTAGAAGTTTAATTAACGTTGTTTGATTATCATCAAAATATTAAATTGAAGTTTTATCTCAATATATTTGTCATGTGATAAATATAAACAATTATGAAACAAATATTTGACACTAATACATAGAAAAAAAACACTTGAATAAATATTTATCATCAATAAATATTTAAAAAATATTGACATATATTTATTGATGATAAACA
The DNA here is from genome assembly GCA_037974835.1 of Cicer judaicum. Lineage (NCBI taxonomy): Eukaryota > Viridiplantae > Streptophyta > Magnoliopsida > Fabales > Fabaceae > Cicer > Cicer judaicum. Next base: position 15,359,381 of record JBBPBS010000276.1, read on the forward strand.
TTAAAAATATTAAATTAATATTTATTATTAATAAATAACATGATATTTTTAATTTAAAATATGAATGATACACTTGTAAAATATAAAGATCGTGTCATTTATGCGTTAGTATAAATTTCTTGCTAGTATAAAATGAAAATGCATGTTCATTGATTTTGTTAACTTATTTTATGTATTCCTAAACAAACCTTAATTTGTGGGATTTAAGTTTTATGTTTTCGATTTTACGAAGTTTTATATCTTATTTTGAGCACCTCCAACCATGCAACCAATTATGAGTGATTTAATGTAAGTCAAAATGCAGTTTTGGCTTCAAATTTTTATAATCTACGACTTATGTTCTTTATTTTGAAAATAGTAATTTGATCCCATTTTATCTTTATGTATAAAAATTTAATCTTTAATTTTGATTAGATATTTATTTTTTAAAAACTTATAAACGTAAAAGTCAAATTCAATTAAAAAAACATATACAATGTCACGTGATTGTTGTTCATAAAACAAAACTTAAATTTAATTTTGCGATTTCTATAGATAGAAGTTTTTAATATATATATTTTTTTGTTAAAGATATACAATTACATAAGTAAAGAATGATAAAGTTATTAATATCAAATTAAATTAATTTTACAGTGGAATATAATTTGGTTTTACTAATACCAAATTAAAAGCATAATATAGACAAGAAAAGTATAATATTTGACATTTTTAAGTTATTTGAAGTGTTGATTTTCCTTAACACTCAATTAATTTATAATTTTTATCAAACATAACATTATAGGCGAATCATATAAGTTGTTGCAAGCAAGCAAGGAACGTGAACCAAATCGTAAGTTGAAGTTGTTGGAGGATTACAACGTGAGTGTGTTTCTAAATCTATGTAAGCGATGTGGTTAAAGACATTAGCTACCTCTCCTCTCTCTGGAATCGCTCTTTTTGTCATTTTCCTTTCTCTCATTCTCCGATTTTCCATCAACTTCCACACTTCACAGGTCACTCTTTCAGACTCCCCACAATCATTGTTCTCTTAATTATAAAATTTAAATTATGGGTTTTGAGATTTTCATCGTGTTACTTCATTTTAGTGATTAAAGATCATATATTTTTTCGTTAATGCAAATATCTGACCTAATGAACTAAGTCAACGATTTTGACTTTGCATTATGTGTTTAGAGATTGTTCAGTACTGAAGAGCTTGCTTTGTTCAATGGAACTGATGAAGGGTTGCCAATCCTTTTAGGAATTCTTGGGTATCTCTCTCTCCGTTGCCTGTCAAATGCTATGAATCTAATTTGCAAATTTCTTTATTTGTAAGCAATGGCATAGTTGCAATTTTTGTTAACTCTAATCTAATGTGTGTATATATTTTTCAATTTTTATTTTCTTTTATAGATCTGTGTTTGATGTAACAAAGGGAAAATCTCACTATGGTTCAGGAGGGGGATACAATCACTTTTCTGGAAGGCATGTTCTCAAATCCTTTCCTCCTTCATCCTTGATTTTTGTTCTGATTGGATTCCTATGAAATATGTTAATTTTTAACATTTTTTTGGGTTGGGGTATCATAATTTCAGGGATGCTTCTCGTGCGTTTGTCTCTGGAAATTTCACAGGTGAAATAGTTATTTATTTGGATTGAATTTCACTTTAAATGGATGGACGCGAAGCTGTGTTGTTGGTTTTCTTGTGAATGTATGTCTTTGATCAGACATGAAAAAAACAAGTGATTTCAAATGTAAATTTGCCTTATGGTTTCACTGTTACAGAATGGAAGGCTTTAACTTTTTGCTTAAAATAATCTATGCTTTTGAAATTAGCCACTGGCAGATTCATTTATAGTTGTTGTGTCTGTACACACACTAGCTTGTATGTGACCAACTACTTATTTGTTTCTTGCATTGCATTTTGCCTTTCAACCTTCTTCATTTATTTACCGCATTGGTGACACTTTGTTGTTGAGAACTGATTGCACGTGTATGATGTTCTTAATGTGAAGTGATAAAAAACTGATTCAGAAGTAACCAAATCCAAGTGAATAATTTTGAGTAATTTTGTTATATTCTCTTTATTTCATTTGGTTTTTGCGAAGCCTGATCATATCTACTTTGTTCATGGTTTTGCAATTTTATTTGTTTCAAATTCATATAATGCAGTATACAAAATTCCGATTATCTCAATTTTCTAAACTGCATTTGGCACAATGGGTTGACTATATAATAAGAAATGATAGATAACTAAATGGAAGAAATATATTGCTTCAAGACCACCCTTTGTTTTTCTTTTCTTTTCAAGAACCCTAATCAGAATCTCAATTTCTGATTTAGTCATGGACTTTCTCCACTTCATCATGCTGGAAAACACACATAATGATCTTCATTTAGTTGTTTTTGTATCATACTTCATTTCAAGTTTATATTTCTACAACCTTAAAGGTACTTTTGATTTTCATAGTAAATAGAATTTGAAATAATGATGAAGTGTGACAAAAATTAGAACATGGAATGCTTTAAAATGCAACAGGGGAGAAATAGAAGAGAAAAGCCTGACAAAAATTAGAATAGTTTAACCATGGTTTGCAATTTATTTTGAAGTAAAAATCAAAAAGCCCTATCCTGTCTAGATCTTGTTTTGAAATGTTATATTATAATGTGGTAATACCCCAAATCTTTGCCTGCTATTGCTGCTCCTAGAAACAATTTATTCGTTGAACATTATAGTATGTTTTTTAATTCTTTAAATTTCTTTGTGCTGATTATGTAGGAGATGGTCTCACCGACTCATTGCGCGGTCTATCTAGCACTGAGGTTGTAATTTTTGTTAGCTCAGTTCTCAACTGTTTTCTTAGATTTCCAAAATTCATTTTCTGTTGTTGTATTTAATTTTGAAATATTCTCTAGTTCCTACGATAACTTTAATAATAATATTGATATGATTTTCATACTGGAATCCTTTTACTTTTTTATTTATATATCTATTTATTTGTTTATTTAAATATGTAGAAGTGTGGGTTTCTTGTTTTCCTTAGAGTATTATGTGGGTATCCTTTCACTTTTTTTAATTAGTCTTACCAGAATTCGTCCATAATAAATATGTGAACCTTACCCTAAGTTAAACTGCTTTCAGGTGAAGAGTGTTGTTGAATGGAGGGATTTCTACTTTAGAACTTACAAGTGAGTCATATTTCCTTCAATTTATTTTGCTTTAAACTTAAAAGTTAGTTTATTTCGAATTCAGTAATTTGATAATGGATTGAAGTCAATTTTATTTTTGATATGCATACAATTTTCTTAGAAGCAAATTTACATGAATCATTGTGATAGAAACTGGTAAATACTATAGGGATAAAGGCAGTTACTAACACATTGGTTCAGGAAATTTCCTAGAAGCACATTTACATGATTCATAGGTTTTCCTAGAAGCACATTTCCAGATCAGCACCTTAGGTGTTGGAAACTTTTACACTCTATGACAGCATATTACTTGAATGTTCACTGGAATATTTATCGTTATTTATGTAGGTTTGTTGGCAAGCTAGTTGGACGATACTATGATAGCCAAGGGAATCCTACAAAATATTTGAAAGGGGTTGAAGCAAAGGCTGCAAGAGGTGCTCAGCTTCAAGAAAAGCAGAAGATTGAAGAAGCTAAACAACCTGCATGCAGTTCAAGATGGAGTCAAGATGAGGGTGGTGAGGTAAACACCACCATCATTATTCTTAATCCTCTTTTCATTATTTTACTGCCACATGGTTTTTCTCCTAATAACAATTACATATATGATACATCAAGTTCAGGATGGTTGTGAGTCATGGATATCATATTGAATTTTCTTTGTTCTTTTTGGATACAATGTTACCCTTTCACTTTTTAAGTTGCCCATTTTTTCCCAGTCAAACTACATTGTTTAGCAAATAAAAATAATGTGGAAAATAAATGAAATATTACAGAAACTAAATGAAATAGGATGAACAATTTATACAAAACTTACAAGGAATCAACAAACTTGGTCATCTTTGATTAGATTAGAGCAAGTGTTGTCAATCTTTGATCGTAGAAAATAACGGTTTGTTCAGATTCTGCAATGCTACAATGTATATGCCACTATAACCTCTATTTGACAACACTTTGTATCACATAACGTATCACAGTACAATAGCGATTTGTTCAAATTGTGCTACACTGTAGCGCTATAGTGCCACTATAGCCTTGATTTGACAACACTGGAATGAACTTTGCAGTATGCTATTAATTGAGAATGAAATACAAGACATGCTATAGGCCGTTGCAACTGAAACTGTCAGCATATTTTATAATTAGAAGTTCAACCTACGTGGGTAAATGCAGATTATGACACAGGTTTACATGTTTTGGTCAGGTATGGTGTGATGTTGGCTACCCTAGGTTGGTTCAGAGACCTATAGAAATTGCTTTGACTGGGAAGATGAGTAAGCGATGTGCTTGCTTTGAAGAGTCTCAGTTAGGCCAACCAGGTTTAGAGGTATATCAAGATTGTGACTACCATGCTAACAGGTGCAAAGCTTAATCAGGAATCTAACAACAATAGGGGAATACTTTTTGTGGGGTATATTTGTGTTTGAATTTGTATAATTGAATATTAAAGCTTAATTTAATGAAGTTGGTAATTTTGGTGCTTCCTTGTTACACATTTGAGCAGTTGCTTTATGTTAACTTTTGTTAGCTCACATGTCACCTCTTATTGAGTCAATATGTTTGATGAATTGTCAGTACTCTAAATTTGGTGCCTCTCCTACATATTTGAATAATGGTTCACTATGTTGTTGGAACCAGCTCCTTCTGCTGCTCAAACATTGTTGGTTACGCTTATTATTTTTTATAACGAACAATCCATTCGAGGTTCTCTCATAGCAGATTTACTTTCACTTGAGCGTTGTTTGGATAATCATGAAACAAGAGGAAATAAAAGTGCATATTTAAAGAAAAATATTGAAGAAATAGAAGCAAGAGTTCTGATTTCTAACAACTCAATATAGAGTTGATGGCTAGTTAAAAAACAGATAGAGTTGGTTTATATATGCATATTTACAAGCATGGCTGTTTGCGTGTATGTATTGGTGAAAGGAAGAGTTCGTTCATTATTAAGATTTTAAGGGTCAGTTGTTGATAAATAAAGAGCATCCATTGTATTTGCAAGAATATGAAAGTTAGATTATCATAATAGAAAATTAAGCTTTTATTACTACTAATGAAGTTGTATGGGTTTTCAAGTATTTATCTTTTGCTTGTAAGATTTCTTGTGGCAACCTTAAATCTATTAACCTGTTTCCATCTTTACCTAGTCCTTGTGACCCTAGCAGTCTGGTAAATTTTGAGCTAAACATAGTCAAAAGCAAAACTAATAGAACAATTAATCTAGTACGCTTTTTGCTTGACTAGCCACTGACTAATAACAAACAATTCTCACTTGAACGCAGAAGAAAACATGATAAATGTGAGAGAGAGTATAAAAATTTAGGTCTTGGCTAGCCACTGACTAATAACAAACAATTCTCACCTGAACGCAGAAGAAAACATGATAAATGTGAGAGAGTATAAAAATTTAGGTCTTGGCTAGCCACTGACTAATAACAAACAATTCTCACCTCAACACACAAACAAAACATGATAAATATGTGAATATCAAAATTTAGGTAGAGTCCTTTCTTCCTAAAATATGCCAACACTCAACAACTTAATTCTCTATTAATTTATTCCTGTTTCATTCGAAGGTCTCCGAAACATCACAATATACTTAAGAGTTAATGTTTATAAACATGATGATAACACATGTTTTTTTGTTGTTGAAAATTTGGGCTACTTTCTTGATACATATGAACTATGTTTGAATAAACATTTAAGCTTAATTAATTCACCAATAGCTAAGCTAATTTACAGTCACGTATATAAGCATTGAATTAAGAATTAACTATCATTGTAGCTCCATAACTGTCTGATTAGCTTGTATCACAAGAACAATATTGACCATAGGCTACACAATTGCTTTTCAACCCTTCTTTCCCTGGAACTTAATAGTTGTTATCTTTGTTATAATTTAAATCAATTCTACAAGTATATAATTTTATGTTTCGTTAAAACACAACAAATCCAGTAAAGAGAAAAATGGGATGTCAAAGTATCCATCATAAATTCACAATTTTTTTTTTCACAGGACAAATTCATCATTTCTGGCAGAATGATAAAACTTCATTTTGATTGACTTACCATAGTCATGTTAAAAGTGATTTTAAATAAGTCTAACATTTTTATGGATGCAAAACACAAACTCATTCATCTTAAAAAACCATCTCTCAAAACATCACGACAACTTGGGAAAAGATACTAATTTTGACATCTCATAATTTAGCGTTTCTGCTCAATAACAACTAAAGCATTTACATGTCAAAAGAAAAAATGATACCACAATCGCCAATCAAGATCACATAAGTTCCTTAATCAAAATGACACATTATTATAATATAATAGTAAAACTCCATAAACCGTGATGATCCACTTGTAATATAGATGTCAAATTTTCATTCTTCTTCTCTTTCTGGAGGCAAACCACAAGGCAGGAGCATTTTCTGCATAAAAAACAGTATTGTTCAAATAAGGAAATTAACAATTACTATGTCAATTAGTAAGGATGCCTAATACCAATTTGTCTTAATCTACACTACAAGTACGTAGCTAGTATGATACGGTGGGCAAATACATTTTTCTCAGAAAGGAAAACTCTGATATTCTTCTATTTTGAAAGAGAACATAGCAACAAGCCTGTCACTGGTTCCATCCCATCTTTAATCTTCTAAACTAAAGATTAAAAAAAATAGGCTAGAGAGATTTAAGGAAACAGCCTTCCTAATTTCACTTGACTGGTTAATTGTTCACAATTCCAACTTTTTAATTTTTATTTTCAACAAGAGTTTATATTAAATAATATTTTAGTTTCCATGTATATAGAAAAATACACCCAACCCTCAGAAAAAGTTAAGAGAACCTCATATGAATCCTTAATTTTGAATATAATATTTATGACATTATCTTCTAACTTTCTAATTTTCATCTTTCAAGTGCCTAGATGCAACTATTTGGCAATTTAGAAGTATATATAAAAATTTGAAAGAAAAAAGAAAGTAAAAACCTGCATGAAGGTATAGCGTTGTCTTCCAATAGATTCGTTTTCAGCGATGGAAAAGTATGAAAGTAAAGGGTAGCGACCAATGTATGATGCATAGCTATCACGCTGAATATTGACGGCCCATTCAAATCTGTTTAAATCAGCATGACCAGTTCCAACATATTTAGCTTGAAGATGCTCGAGTTGTGAATTGATATTAAACCTATCACTCGCCTGCAAACACAAATTCTTGACTACTTACTCGTTTCACTCACAAAACTTTTGCAATTAATGAAGAATAAGGAATGGAAGAAAGGTTTACCTGCATATTGCGTACTTGTGATAATCGCACACACTGTGTTCGACGACGATGTGAATTGCAATAATGGATTTCAAAACAGATTTTGCGATTTTTGTTCTAATATAAAGAAAATTAAGGGCATGTTTGTTTTTTTAAGCGATTTATTTGGTAGAGGTTTTTCTTAAACCCTTGAAATAGTCAACTTTTGCAAGTATTTAAAAAAAAAATCAAAGTAATTTTTGTAGTTAGTTACCGTCTATAAGATTTTTGCTTAGAAGAAAAGAACCTTAGAAAATACCTTTATTTTTTTTATTTTTTAAATTTTAGATTAAGTCATTTAAATTTATATATTTATTGATCATTTAAATTATATTCATTTAACACTATTAAACTTTAAGATAGAATAAAATTTGCAATCTTTTTAATTTGAAAATCTTTTTAATTTAAAGATTAGTATTAGAGACATATTGTTTGAGCATTTGGTACAATTTCGAATGCTTGTAAACTTTCCGTTGAATTAATTATTATCGAAATTGAAATAAATGACTAACGTGCAAACAAAATGTGACTTAATGGACAAATCAAAATAAAATAAACTTAAATGACCTAAGCAGAAACTATTTTGTTATCCACACCCTCTTTTTGTTATCCACACTCCTCAATTTTTTTATAAAAACAAAATATCCAAAATGCTCTTGTTTATTTGCCTCATTCTATAATCTTAATTTGTTTCTTCATTACCATCATTAACCTCATAACTCATACATCACAATTCATTCATAACTCACCAATCATAACTCATACTCATTAAAAACCCACTCATTCATAACTTACACCCCATAAGTCACATCTTCATATTATGGTTAAAATCACTCAAAAGAGTATATTTACATAACTATGTTTGAGTTCGGTTTTTTCTTTCTTTCAAACTCTGAGAATTTTACGTGACCTCATTTCACATACATTGTAAATAATTCATGTACACAAACTTAAATCATTTATCCTTACGAGAACTGAATTCACATACATTATTCAATTTAAACAATCACAAATACTATGTGAATTGAGTTTGTGTATGACCTACTTGAACTGAGTTCATGTACGTTTCTACGCAATTTCAATTCACATAGGTTCCTACACAAACTCATTTCACGTATGCTAACTCACGTAGGTCCCACACCAAATCAGTTCACATACACATATTGAGTTCACAAAGAGAAATTCAGTTCACATAGGTTCCTAAGCAAACTTAGTTTGCATAAGCATGAAGATCACCATTGTTGTTCCAATATCAAATGTTGATTAAATGAGTTTCATTCTTACTAAGCAAAGTATATTTACAGTATCAATTTCAAGAATAAGATTGATGCAAATCTAATGTAAATGATGTTGAGACAAACTCTATATTTAAAGTTTTGATGAAAACAAACAAAGGTTAATTAAGAAAGTTAATTATGATTCTAAAAAAGGCTATTTGATCTCTAAAAGGCTATTTGATCTCTAAAATAGAAAGACTCAAAGGCTATTTGATCTCTAAAATAGAAAGACTCAAAGACAGATAAAAGTCATGACAACTTGTAAACTCCAAAAATCAAATGTCAAGAAAGTTCGATCAATCTTGACATATGACAAGATAATTGCAAAAGAAATCCAGAATGATTATTGAAGCTCAAGAAAGTTCATACTGACAAACCAAGAACGTTAATCATTCTCCGTTTTCTGCACAGTAACAACAACACTTAGTGAAAAATCTCACGATTGTGAGGACTGGACGTAACTCGATTTTGGTGAATCAGGATATATCGTTGTGTGACATCTCTTCCCTTATCTATTTACTTTTAGTTTGATTGATTATCAAGTTAATTACATAAACTGAATTATTGATTTTAACTAACCAAAAACGTTCTCTGTTTTCCGGTTAAAACCAAGAACGTTCTCCGTTTTCACAACCAATGTCAATCTTGAGTTATTTTCTTAAGTTTTTAAAATGGCAAAATATTCTAATCAAGTTCATCCTTGTTATTTGCAAAAGAGATTATATGACATTAAGCTAATAATATATCTGATGCATTTGAAATTAAGTGAATGATGTCACAATCAATTAGATAACAATTTATAAGGAAATAACTTAAAAAACATTTTACGATTCATAGATCATTTTATGATATGGACAAGTATTATAGACTAATTTAATACAATGTTATAATTTTAAAGACGAAATTGATTATGTATTTGATAAAAATGCCTTTTGGATCACTTCATACTCACAGCCTGTAGATATCTATGGATATAGTTATTACTTTTCTAAAAAAATGTTTTAGTGATCACGAAGTAACTTATGGGGAATATACTACTTGTATATAAACAATGTTTTATGCCAATTAAGAATAATGAATACAAGCAATGAACCTCATCAACAAAAGAATCAATATTGAGAGAACAACAATGACATCATTAGTTATTTCACAATCACATTCAATCTCCTAAGCCATATAGAATGAACAATCATATGAAACACATCATATCTCTTAGGAGGATTATTCATCACAAAATGTCTTTGCACTTTCTTAACTCCCTCATACAATCTCACATATTTCTCCTCTGATATACCCAACAAAATTTCCTTAAGCCTAGGAATTTCACTCACTTGAATCTGAACAGAAAAACAATCCCAATCAAGAACATCACTAAAAGGAAGCACATAATTTTGAGATATTATAACAGGCACACATTCAGCATAAATTGCCTCAACAATTCTTGGACTAGCCACTTCATAACCACTTGGACAAAGACAATATCTACTCATCTTCATTGTTTCATGATATGAAACATTTTCTGGAAGTTTTTCATAAACCAACACATCTTTGTCTTTGTTCTTCCAATGTTGGAAAAGCATTGGTCTAATTCTACCATGCATTTGTCCTGCAAAGAAAGCCAGAATTGTTCTGTTCCATTGTGGATAGCCACCAATTAGGCCTGTTGTTTCACCTGTTACTAAATTGATTTCAGGAAATGATGCATCTTTTTTTGGATTGAAATGCTCAGAGATATTTGCATTGCATAGTACTCGAATTGCAATGAAATATAACTCCTTAACATACCAAGTTGCCCTTGGTCCCTGTGCACAAAAACCATTTTTTTCACAAAAAATTTAAAAGTTAGTTAAACCATATTTAATAGATGCTAATGAACATTATATATTGAACGGTTGAAATTCATGGTTATTCAAGTATAGGTGTGTTTGGGTGCACATTTAAATTAATTAAGTGCTTATCCAATAAGTAGCTACTACGCAATAGGTTGTGTCAATCAACTCTGTAAGCCAATCAAATATTTTTAATGGCTCTCTTGAACTTAAGTGAACAACAATTATTCATACATACTCATTCAATTCTTAATATTATCTTTATATCTCTCTTTCTATTAATATATTATATATATCATATCATTATATTTCATCTCGTTATCTCTAAACATCAAAAAAAAAAAATTTAACTAAAAATATAAAAAAAATAACATTTGTCTAATTAAAAAAAAAAATCCTAAATCATAAGTTTATAGGCACTATAATTAGAGGAGGAAAATTGAAAAATGAGTACCCAATCATGACAAGAAAGCATGAAATGGTCAGCTCCATAACTTCTATTCCAATATGTATATTTATGGGATATGATATGAACATAATCACCAATAGTTCTCCCCAATACAGCTTTGTCACGAATAACAGGGTGAAACAGATGCTCAAGTATCATAACAACACTAAATGGAAGAAAGTAAACATGAGCTTCATCTGGATTCTGAGTCCTAAACTGTGTATTGCTTTCCAATAAGTTTATAAATATTCCTTCCATTGAATATATATTCTTGCAAGGACCATAATGAAAAAGTGGAGGCTCTCCCTCTTCATACACAAAGATTTTAAAGAGCTTCTCCATTAAGTAGTAACTCCTATATCATATATATATGTAATAAACACAATTCAAAAGAATGAAAACAAAATAAAGCATGACAATTAAGAAGACACAACAACTAAAAAAACTAACCCCTATTGCTAGAACTAAAGGCCTCTTTTAAAAAACTAAAGTATTTCCACGCACAATTATAAATTTAATATTTATAATTAAGTAACGGATATTTATTTACAGAATTAACCTATCTAAAGATATTTTTATATATGCAATAGTTAGAGATTGGATATTGATCTCCAATCAAATGATTAAACTACCCAAATATATATATATATATATATGTTACTTGTACTTACAATGTTGTAACTATGAAATCTTTTTGTTCATGAAAGAAAACCTTTTTGATATAGTATAGATGATTTTTAACTTAAGACACATAAAATTAGGTTGTTGGGTAATGATTAAAGTATATGTGTGTTTTGGTCTAATCTTTCCCAAAAAGATTAGGAGAATTTTAGATTTATTTATTGTTGTTTATAAGGAATTGAACCTAACACATATCCACCAAAAACATCAGATCATGTCAACGTGACTTAGGTGAGGTCCATAGAGTGTATTAATTTGTTCAAGTTCAACGCACCATAAACATGGAACTAGACAATTTTCTTTCTTTCTCTCTTTTGGCATCTTCTCACTCCTACAATATATGTTCAATAATTGGGAAAGAACAATGATTTACAAGCTTCCACGATGTCTATTGTGAAGTAGTGTAGGCAGATCAATTTTCAGCACATGACTATTGTACCCAAAAAAAGAAGATATTTTACATGCATTTAGCTATGTGGTGGTAAATGAGAAAGATAGGAATAAAAAAAAAGAGTAAGTGAAAGATATGATCGAGGGTTTCAATAGAAAAAGAGAGATAGAGAAAGAGCACTAGAGAAGTACTTGGAAAATTTAAAGTGTAAAAAAAATTAAAGTTGTTTTTTTTTTTTTTTTTAATATAATCAAATGTCTTTTTTTTCCGTGTGTTTATAGCAAAAGATTAATTTACTAGCAAATGGTGTTGAATTTCATCGGTCTAGTATATTGTAGTAAAAATCTTAAGATTAACTGAATATTTTAAAAAAATTATATTAACTTATCAAATCATTTGAGGTATAATCTCTTTTATCTTTTGATCTATTATTCCTTCAAATGAACAAAATAAATTTATTCTCACAAAACTATATATACTGTCATCATGTACATGTACTAGGAATAATTTAATATAAATAAAAAGAAATTATAAACAAAATGATTATCTCCCTCAATACCACATGGATCATGCCTTTTATTCTATAAAATAATTCACATAAGTTGGAAAAAAAAAAAACTTTTTCTCTTTTCTCTTTTTGATGATTAAATAAATCCTTGTCCCCCACTCATGATATTGTTCATACACCCATGCCTATGATATAGTTCATACAACCATATCTATGATACAGTTGAGTTTGGTTTTATCTTTTTACTTTTTCATATGAGATTTTAAATTAGATAATGTTGTTATATTTTGTTTATTTAGGTTTGACTTAGTATTTCAATTTTTTATTTAATATTAATAAAATACTTCAAATTATAAGTGATAATTTTAAGATCGATGTCAACATAATTGAGATGAGAAATCTATTCGCCAATGTTTTTTTACTCAAATTCCTGCTTAAGAAAAAACATACCTATGAAAAGCAAAGGCATTCCTGTAGATGTCACCTTGTGGAATATAATCATGAGAATCCTCAAGAGGCAAAGTGTCATTGATTCTCAACAAGGCTTGTTTTATCGAAGCTCTTGCTTTTTCAAGACTTGCTTCAACCTTCTCCACATTTCTATCTCCTTGCATTGATCTTCTTTTAGGCAATTTGTGTCTTCCCTCATCCTACATGTACAAAAAAACAATTCAACACAAAACAAAATATTCATGAATAAATCTTAGTTAACCTTTTGCTATGTGCACAAAACAAAAATCACATTCATGGGGGAAAAAATTATTATAATACAAAAATTTCATTCATATATACCTTGTATGATGAAAGGGTTGATCTTGAATGTCCTTTTTGAACCCTTTGATAATTTAATCTATACACCAATTTTACACCCTCTAATGAATCAAGACCAAAAAACACCACAAAGGTAGCGATAACAATTGCAACTAGAGTCAAGTGTATTTTGTTGAAGTGCCACATTCTTTCAAAACTCAATACAGACATCGAATCATTGCCATATCTCTCGTCTCATTCCTTGACGGAGTTTTTGTGGACAAGTATAATGTGAATTCTCCAAATTTTCCCACGTGGCTACCATTTTTTTTTTCTATATAGAAATAACAAAATGTATATTAAAAATATTTAGCAAAAAATTAATATTTGATTTTGACTTCACACCTTAAATTTTGGGTCCATCTGAGCCACTAAAGTTTGGTCCCATTTTAGAATATCAAAAAAGTGTGTCATAAATTATAATTTGATTATTTTTGAGAAATCTTTGTGAGTTGTGAATAATACAAATAATTTAATTCATATACACTTTTAATGTAAATAGATTTTATATTATTAGTCGATAGGTGAATAAAGATGTTTGACTTTTATAAAAATAAACTATTTAAAATCATTTTCATGAATAATTATGATGTACTTATAATATAAAAATGTTTTATATATATTATAGAAATTTATCATTGAAAATGCATGAAAATTTGTGTATTTTATTCTTTCACGGTTTAAATTTGTTTTTTCTAATATAAAATTTTCATTTATGATTTTATAACCGGTACAATCAAGATATTCGTTAAGAAGACTCATTATTTCATGCATTAATCTTAGGTAATACCTTGATAGTGATAAACAGGTCATTTATAGCTTATAATTATCATATTTCAAAATGCAAAAGCAACTTATGTCTTTTCAAGTCAAATATATGGTATATAAGTGAAATAAGTCTTGCAGCATATATAGAGTTATTTTTACGATTGGTTTTAGACTTATTATTGGATTAAATAAGATATGATAAGACTTATTAATTAAATTGTGAAAATTAACGATTTTTCTATCTTTTCAATGATTATTAATCAACGATTTATTTGTTTTGATTTTTTCTATCTTAGTTATAATATTTTTGTATGAATGAATTTTGCAATAAATATGATTCGTTGGTCTAAGAAGTTGATAAATATTATAGTGTAAAGTGATCCAGAGTATATCCATACTAATACTAATCGTTTTTAATAAATAGAAGTTTATTGTCTTTTTCGTAATCATAATTGAAATATTGATCTAATCTATGTCAATTTATCAATATTAAGAAGAAAAAAATTATATAAAATAAGTTTTAAGGTATAAAAAATACTTTTTATTTTAATTTTATTTTTGACAAACTAATTAACACTAATAAAGTCAATGTATCAAATATTACAACAAAGAGGGTTACAAGTTTCAAACGATTTTCACATATTGATTTAATGTAGGCCACTATCAAAATGGTATGTACATGAAGAACTTGTGGTATAGCAATATTTTATGTTTTTTTTTATGAATTTTATGTTTCTTGATTAGTTACGATTTGCCACAACTTTGTGAGTAATTGACATTAAAGCAGATGAATATAATCCTGATTTCAGCATCAAGGCATTAGCTGAGGTAAAATACATGTGCAAATTATGTCATATTTCTCAATAGAAAGGGTTGTGGCATATGAGCAGGTCCCCTTAGTGGTAACAATACTAGTACAAAATGAAAATTTTACGCTGTACTTCCTCCTTTATCTCTGTACCCCAAAAAGTAAAGAAAAATACTAAAACATTATTGTATATATAAAATGTTATTTTTTATTTGAACAGAAATAAGAGGCAAATTTTTTATTTTATTTTTTAATTTTTTTTTAAGTTTTTCAATATACAACTTCTACTCAGCAAAATTTAAAAGAAATTTTTTAATACATAAGGGAAGGGTAAATTTCAACCTAATATTTTCAGAAGCCACTAGAAAACTTCATCCACATATTTTTCGATAGTTGTTTTATTTTTTTAAAATAATTTTTAAAATAATTTTATTTTTTTATTATATTAGTATTTATTTTATTATAACTAATTTTTTTTTCCAGTGGATAGAAAGAATACATTTGATCTGGTTGGAGAAATAATTCGTCTAACAATCGACCACGATTTATGATGTATTAATTATTAATTATGGTGTATTAATTATTAATTACTATAATGTATTAATTATTAATTATTTATAATATATTATTATTTAAAAATATTTATAGTGTGTTAATTAATATTTATGATGAGTTAATTATTGAAAGAGGTATTATTATTTATAAAAATAATAAAATTAAAAAAATACAGTGTGTACCAGAAATTGAAAAAGTTTTTCAAAAACACTTGTAACGGAAATATTTTTAAACGAATAACATTTTATACCAAAAAATTTGAAAAAAAGTTTCTAAAAAAGTATGTATAGAATTTTTTTTCTGATTCCGAGAAAAATAAAATGATAAAATAAAAAAAACATTAAATTAATAAATTATGGAGGTATAGGTATAAAAATGGGTACAACGTTAAATTTTTCGTACAAAATTGTCTTATGGAATATAAGTCCATCAAATACAACAATCCTGCTCTGAAACTGGCTAGAACAGAATGATCCTAGAGATATTTATAGGAGGTAAGAAATTTGTTACACTCAATTTGCTCTGTACTCTGCAGAATATTTATATTTTAGATTCCTATATATGATTTTGATAATGATCAATTTAAGATTATTTTTAGTATCATTTAATTTCATTTGACTTTAAGGTTGATCATTGAGATAATTTATAGGAGGTAAGAAATTTGTTACACTCAATTTGCTCTTTACTCTGCCGAGTATTTATATTTTAGAGTCCTATATATGGTTTTGATGACGTGCAATGACCAATTTCAGATTATTTTTAGTTGCGTTAGTTTTCATTTGACTTTTAAAGAGGATAATCTTTAGTAGTTATAGTTATGATTATTTTTAGTATTATCTAATTTCATTTGACTTTTAAAGGAGATATATTAAAGTCAAATATTCTTTAGTAAAGGAGATATATTAACGTGTAATTTTTTTAAAAAAAAATTATTGTGTTTTTTTAACTGTATATCTACTTAATATTATTTTCATTACTTTTAAATTACTATTTTCCATTTTATATTTTTATGATATAAATAATACACCAATATTGATTAATAAAAAATAATTTAATAAAATAATTTATTAAGATATTTAATTTAAATAATTGATGGGAGAAAAAAAATTGAGTAAATATTAATAACTGATAGAGCTATTTACGTCAAAAGTTACATAAACTTAAATAATAAATTAAAAAATAACTAATTAATATAAAATAAGTAACTAGTTAACGTAATTAATTAACCAAATTAAGATATCTAATATATTGCTTTAATTTTTAATTTGTTTGAATTAGTTAAAAGTGATTGCAGGAGTACTGAGAGAGTAAGAAATATATAATATATGATAGCTCTATTGGAAAGTAGTGAAGGCATTTGTGCACGTGTGCGTAGAAAACTGAAAAACTTGGGCTTCACACCACACCAACCCCACTTGGAAGGAGGAATCGGACTTGAAGGCAACACTAGTACTTAGTTTGAGTGTACTACTGTCGCAACTATTCATTTGCTCATGCCCACATGAACGGTGTCTACCACGTGGCATGTGCCTACTTTTTCTATTTCAGCTACAACGTCGTCAAATATAACCCATGTGGTAACTAAGTTTTAGTTTTAGTGCTTGTGACTGCATTATATAGAGCAAAAATGAAAGATATATACATCACTCTATGTTAATTAATATATAGACAATATTACTATATAGTTTATTGATAAATACACTATCTATTTATTTAGTTTAGTTAAAGTTAGAAGTTTAGTAAAGAAAGTTATTGAAGTTGTAAATTACGAATCTCGTATGAAAAATTAGTTTATCTTATTTCGTATGGATGATCATGGGATGTTTCAAATGTATATTCACAAGTTTACTAATTAATTAGCAAAACAAACTAGATCCGTCTCCGAGTACTAGCCATAAGAAAATGCAGGTCAATATCACATGGTAACCTCCTCTTGATATAAAGTAAATGTTAATGGATCTTAAATTGTATTGTCAAAGAGTTGAACGTGTGGTGATATCATCTGATTACGGGCTATCGATCGCACAAATTTGCTATCTAGTGAAGGTAAGACTTGTCCTTGAAATTTCGAGTGCTCTATGCAAATTATGAATTTAGAGTTATAATTTTTATTTATATATAATTTTTATTCATATATAATTTTTATTTATAAAATACAAATAGTCTTCAATATACAAGATGTTCAAAAAATAAACTAATTGCTTAAAAAAATTAAAAGATTACATAAGTATTGAAAAGTTCACAACAATCCAAAACCATAATATAATTATGAAAAAATTAATTATACATGTATCTATCAATTTGAGCATATAGTAATAACATCCAACACTAACAATAAAATTCATCCACCTGTCAATTCTATATTTCTTTAGAATTCCTCTTTAAAAATATATGAAATTAAAATTGAAATTTTATAGTGGACGGTAAGATGATAAAAATAGTTTTTTTATTAAAATTATTTTAATATAACAGTATAATTTTTTATTAAATAATTGAGTCTAAAGAATAACTCTTTTTCATTTTTTTAATATATATATATATATATATTAAAAAAATAATTTTGGTTTCTTAGTCTTTGTTAAGTGTAAAATAAAAAAAAAATAAAAAAATCAGTTAGGTATGAAATATCTTTGGAAATATCACATTAACGGTCTTAAAAATGAAGGGCCAAAAAGTTATTAAAAAAAAGTAAATTGGGTACAAAAAACTTACATATATAGTACGAAATAATGGATTTAATTTTCGGAGCCTATGTATATGAATGAATCGCCATATAATTGTAAGTGGTTGGAGATTAATTTATTGGATTTTTCGGTCCCAAATATCGTACATAAACTCATAAAACACTTCCGGTGAAATAATAGAAAAGATAGAAGTAAAAAGGGTATAATTTCAATTTTTATCGTGTTGAATTTCATCACGTGAAAGAAATGGAAACACAAAAAAGACATAATGCATTGAGTGTGGTTACACAAAGAAAGCAAAGTTTCCATTAAGGGTAATTTCCACTTCTAAAGGGCAAGCAAATGTAGCTGCAAAGAAATAGGAGGCACGTGAAAATACACATTGAGTTACTGTGCGGTGTTAATTGATTTTTCAACAATACAAAGGTACGTAACTAATGAGAGCTACAACGCTATACAAAAAGTTTTTTAGCATGTGTAACTCATTTCTCACGTGCCTAGTTATTCAACTCACCTTCCCATTTTTTTTCTTTCCCCCGACACCTATATATATCACCTTTGAAATCTCTGTCTCATGCATTAATCAACTTCGTTATATAGTGCATGTGTCTTTTTAAATATTTTGTGTTCTTCAATATGTAGTGTATATTTTTCTTAAATTGTTTTTTTTTTCTTTCTTGAGTAACAAGAGGGTACATTGCATTACTCGAGTTCAAATTTGGCATCACGATGAAGCGAAATTGTTTTTTGAGTTCATCATCTCATAAATCAATGTAAGCAATTTTGGAGTTTTAATTTTTTTTTTCTTCTTCTCCCTCTTAATACAATTTGACTTTGTTATTATGAACGGAGTCTTAATTTCTTGCGTTTATGGTTAATCATTTTTCCTTTTTGTGAATTTTTTTAGGAATGAAAAGATGAACGTAAGGAAGGAGCTTGTTGCCATTGCTCATAATGGACACTTTATGTTTGATGAAAGTGAACTTCAAGTAATATATTCATATCATGTGCAATGCACGCCTATACTACTAGACATTAATTTAATAATTATTTTTCATAGTTTTTTGCATGGGGATAATTATGTAAGTGAAAACAAAAAAACTTAGGAAAAATATTGTTTTACTCGCTTGATCAATGTATATATGCACCATTTTTTATAATTAATTGAAATTGTTTGCAGGCTAGAGTGATAATATGGTTGGCAAGTCAAGAAATGGAAAGAAAGAATGGTAGCAAAGGATCACGTCCAATACTATCCCTTTCATTGCAGCCTCGGGCATTATTTATGCATAACTCCTCACAAGGTTTTTCCATTAAGAGATCTCTTCACAATTTTCTTCAAAAGAGAAAGAAGAGGACTCAAAATCACGATTCGATAGTAATTCATGATAATGATAATAGTACAACAAATTAGACCAAATATGAATTTGATCAAATCAATTCATACCATTTAGTTTGTGGGATCACTTGAAGTCTATGTATAAGTATTTTTGTTATACTTTTTTTTAATTAAAATATTGAGATATATATCTTAATATCTTAACTAGTGTAGCCATATGAATTGGATAGAATCAATTCATACCCTTAGTTTGTGGGCTCAATTGAATCCTATGTACGAGTAAGTTTATTTTTTAGCCACATTATTCTAGAAGTTCTTTTTTAAATGTGGCTTTTGCAAAATAGTTGTATTTTTATCATTGAAGCTCAATGTAGCATTAATTATTGTTTTGTAATGATACTCTAAATTCTATTTAAGCGATCTTATTATTTCAGTAGTAAAAATTTGATTTTGTAACTTCAAATGATATAATTCAAAACTCAAACATAATTGTAAAATGATCATTAATGTTGACGCTATTATTCATAATTTCCCCTTTCCTAACTTATTTGAAAAAACAATACTCATAACTATTATTAATAGTTATTTAACAGATAAAAAAATAGGCGAAGTTATGTATTACTAGTATATATATAGCTATTATAGGAAAATACTTATAATTTCATTAAAAGTAACATTTTTTTCCTTAGTATGTTTAAACAATTTAAAACGACAAGGAACATATGAAGTATATCTTGATCAATACAATCACGGTTGAAATTGAAATTTTCATTGCCCTCATCAAATTAAAAAAATGGTGCACTCATAATTATTGTATTTGTTTTCTAACATGAGACATTCACAAATGTACGCTTTAAAATATCAAATGTACATAGAAAAATATGTGTTTTCAATATCAATTAATTATAAATCAATTAAATTAAATAAAAGAAGTTGATTAATTCGAGTAGAAGATTGTGACTTTAAAATAATAACAAATCGAGTAGAAAATAAAATTAATCAATATCACAAGAAAATTGAAATTGATTTTTCTTTTAAATGAAATTGATTGTTATAATCATAAGAAAAGTTTCCAATTGATAGTTCAAAATTCAAAATTGACTACCTTTTATTAATGTTTAACTTTTTTGAAGGTGAATTCATCCTATAGAAGTCGATATTCAATATTCAGAAACAAATTTTGTCAAAAAAAGAATTTGAGAAACAAATATATGCTCAACTAACTCAATTATGATTATCGTAATAGTTGAAATTAAAGTGAACCAATAAACTGTGACAATTCATCGTCTCCTTGAGAAACTAAGCATGCTTTCGTGATTTAAATGTAAGTGTAAATTTTGTCAAAAAAAGAATTTGAGAAACAAATATATGCTCAACTAACTCAATTATGACTATCGTAATAGTTGAAATTAAAGTGAACCAATAAATTGTGACAATTCATCCTCTCCTTGAGAAACTAAGCATACTTTCGTGATTTAAATGTAAGTGTAATTTCAGCAATTAAGTTCACATCTCATTCTTATCTATAAATAAGTGATCAACAAATTCACATTAATAAACTTCGATAAAAATTAAATTAAAACTGTTCCATCCCCAATCAATTTTTCCACACAAACAGACCAAGTGCTCTATGCCCAATCTTACAATAGAAAACTATTCAGACATGGTAAATCAACGATCCTTAAAATTTAGTGAAAAAAAATAGTCCATAAAAATGTATATCGTATATTGATATCCAGCGACTTGATTTCGAATCCTTAACGAGAAATAAGGGACAATATAAGTAAATAGAATAAAAAAAAAAAACAGCGTAAGACAATATAAGTATATACGTTATACAATGTTTACACTAAAAATATATATTTTTATACCACATAATTAGTATACTAAATAATATTCTCTTTGCTATTTGCAATAAAAAATTATGTTTAAATATGTATTAGATATGTGTAAATATATTATTTTTTTATTTTAATTTTTGTAATTTTTTTTGGGTTAGATTTTAGTCTCTTTAAAATCAGAGATGATTGACTTTAGTTTTTAATGTCAAATCAATATTAAAAAAATAAAGAATTTTAAAAAAAATTCTTTAACCCTTTATCTTAATTTTTATATTATTTATAAAACAACATTAATTATTAAGGACCAAAACGACAGTTTATCACCCATAATGACCTATTTTCATTCGTAATGACAGTTTATCACTTCTTTTTTTAAGGACCAAAACGAATTTCTTTGATTTTACAAGTACTAAATTAAAAAAATAATATATTCGTAGAAAAAAAATTTTATTTAAACTAAAAAACAATTATATGGATTATAACAATTTAAATTATAAAATACAATATTTATTACAAAATAATAGACGAAATGATTTTCTTAACACAACAATCATAATTAATATGAATATATTTACTCTATTTAATTTTATAAAGTTGATAGATAATGCTGATCTATTCAATCCTTTCAGTAATTATGATTAGTAGCTTAAAATCATCATATTTTATGGTCAACAATTAAAATTATTAATATTTTTTAATAAGTACAAAAAATAATTAACGTATGCTGAATAGACTATAGATTATTCCATCGAGGTGGATTGGGCCTTAATGTATTCAGTTGTGCCCACCCGGCCCGATCTAATAATTCTATTAGACTTTAGAGGTGAATGTTGCTTCTTCTCGCTCGGGGCAGTACTGTAAGACTGTAGAAGAAGACGTAGTCATGGAAGACGCAGAAGAAGAGCAACGTCGTCGTTTGAAGCTTGAGGAAGCCCTTGAAATCCAATCCCTTAGACGCATCGTTAGCGCTTACCTTAAGTACAATCATTTCCTTCCTTCTTTACTCTTCAATTTTCATTCAACGATCCGTGAAAGTCATATTATTTCGCACTTTTTTCTTTTCAGTTTTTTTTTTTACTATTTTATTTGGTTTTTAATCATTTTTAGAATTTTTATGTAATCATCAACCAAAGTGACGAATGCACACTCGCCATGTAAATCCTCCAAAAAGCTATTGAATTCTTTAGGTGTATCGATTAATTTTTATGATCCTTTGTATTTTGCTTATTTAGCATATTCTAATTTGATAATTAATACTTGTTTTCATTCTTTGGTTTCTATCATAATATTTAAATTTCAATGTTTACGTATCATCTCTTCTATAATGATGTATTTTCTGTCGTATACCTAAACTTAGTGTCATAACCAGTTGGTCACTTGTCAGTTGGACTAATTAGTTAGTTAAACCAGTTATATATGCAGCTAGTTAGTTGAAACTTGAAACATAATGGGTTTAGCTTAGTGCTAAGTGCTAACTTGTAATTAAACATAATGATTTTATTATTCAATAATTTAGAGATTTTTGAGAAAAACAATAACTCTGTGTTTTTCTTTCGCATTGAAAATCACAAAATCTGTTATAAAAAATGATTTTTTGAAAAGCTATTAAAAACAGCTTTTCATTTGAAACCATTTTTAGATTCTCATTTTTTTGAAAAACTGTAACAAATGGATGAAAACTTTCAAAAGTGATTATTTTACTGAAAAAAGTTGTAACATTGTTTTTCAGATCAATTTTTCCTTGTTCACATTTCTCAAGTCCTAATAATAAAGTAAAACTTGAGCCTTTTCTTTGCCGACTTCTCTTGCAGTTATCCTGATGCTGCGGACGAGGATGTTAGAAGATATGAGAGATCTTTTAAGAAGCTTCCACCTGCCCATAAGGTATTTGTTTCTTTTGAATCTGCTTGATGCTGCCATATTGATTCTTGTCTGCACCGTTTCACATTGATGGATTGCGTGTTATTGTGTGCTTCTATTGTGTTATTGGGTCTTCCTAAGCTTGATCAAGACATGTACTCTTTGGTCATTTCAGACTGTAAGAATTGAGCTTTTTGAGCTCATCATACCCATTACTATTTGATATAAGGATGCAAAATAGGAGGGACATGGAAATTGGAAAATTCCTTATTGATCTTACCTTGACTGGGTTGCCACTTGTTCTTGATTCTGTTTGCATTTGAATGACTGGTTAACGGTTATTGACAACCTTTGGTAAAATATATGAGTTGAATGACTGGTTAACGGTTATTGACACCCTTGTGTGACTAATCAGTCTGTGGTAGCATAAATTTATTCTAATCTATGTACATGATTTATTAGATGAATTATTAAATATTAACTCTTATGGTCAAATTAATATAGTTTCTAACAGTTATTTTGTTGCTGTCACATAATTGCTTCTAGCCGTTTCTGTTAATTCTTATGTTCCCTTGTTTACTTTACCTTTTTGTTGTGTGTGCAGGCTTTGCTATCCCACTATCCTCTAAAGTTTAAAAGATTACGCTGGTACATTTTTTCTCTTTTTTCATTACTTCATAATCTCTCTCTCTCTCTCTCATCGTACATATTGAGGTAAATAAATGGTTAGATATTCTGAAGTTGATAGAATGGGGATGATTCGAATTTGTTGCTGCATGGCTAGTTTTTAATTTTATTCCCTATCATAAAACAACATCTGAAGAACTTAATGATTGAAGCTTTTAAAAGTCACATCAATATGCTGTTTTTAATCTTTAAGATTTTCTAGAAAAGCTTCTGTCAAAGCATGCTTTGGATTTTGGATAAAGTAAAGTTCATAGGAAGTCAGAAACACACACCAATACTAGAAATTAGTGTAGTATTAGGAACTGTTTAGGTTAATTGTATTATATATACATATAAATATAATCACTAGTAAATTTGTATTTAATACATTTATTTTATAAATATACAGTCTTTGCTGTAGTCAAAACAATGGGTTTTCAGCATATGGATGTACACACTCTCTCATATGGGGTTTATAGCAAAGTTAGAGGAACTGTATAAATCCGTGCATATTGATGTACCTGTTTTCCTTTTATGAAAAAATAGTTTACCTCATATTTTACTAAATAATAGAGAGGTCAAGTTTGATTAAAAAATGGAAATTAAACTTGAAGTTTTGAATTCTGAATTTTATTGTTTTTGGCACCTTCCAATGGAGCAGGTGTATCTCTATGAACTCTCATTTCATATTCAACATGCTTCAGGTATGGACCTACGCTTTCCGTGGCTTGTTCCTTTTTTTTGTGTGTTATAGTAATATTTGATATAGGCATAATGAACTTTTGTAGGCATTTGAACCTCCACTTGATATGAGCCAGGATGTAGATTTATGTGATGATCCACATCCTGAATATGGTCAAAAAGATAATTTAGTCTGTGAAGGGATTAATTGTTGTTCATGTGAATCAGCCCCGTTGAGAATAACATGTTCTGTATCTAATCAACACGGTTGTGTGGAAGGCAACAATGATTCATGCAGATCATCGGTACCGGAACATCCCAATGAGGTTTCTTCTGCATTCATGACACCATGTTTATTTTAGTTCAGTACATAAGAACTGTGATGTTTTGTGGTTCTGTTATGGTTTTTTTCATTTAGAAATTTGACTCTGTAGATAACAACAGGACGTGAACATTGAGAGTCACCATCAGTCAAATACTGGTAGCCACCCTTCAAACATGATACATACTAAAGATAATAGCGAATATGGTGGAAGTGCTATTGCTGATTCTAATGGAAATGTAATTTCTTCTTGTCTGTGTTATTGTAAATTTTTCATTTTTTAGAATTGCTGTCTAAGCTGGTCATATGATGTGCATTCCTTGTGCAGCTGTATTAATTTGGTGCTAACTGCTAACGAAACAAGTTTTCTTAAAAGTTCTTGATACATTTGAGAGTAATTGGATAACTTTACTAGCAGTGATATCTTCCTTCACTATGGCACTGCAGCACAGTTGTTTCCAAAACAAAGTTTATACGTTTCTCCTCCTCCTCTCTCTCTTTTTTCCCCTCTCACAAATCTGTTTGCGAATAATCATAGCTTAATCATTGTTTACAATTAAGTCATGGCATGGTGAGACCTTGTTGCCGGCAGAATTTTATTGCATGTTGACTATTTTGGTCGGTTGTTTTATGGAGAAAAGGAAGAGTTTCTATAATTTTTACCTGCTTTCTTTCGTCTTGATTCGTTCTTCTTGTGTGGCCATTTCTGGGCAATCAACAATTCCTACTTTTTAGTTTGACTGCTATTATATACCTAAGATAGAATGCTTTGACAAAAATGTCAATATATGTATCAAGTTCAAACTGCCAAACAATTTTTAGCAGAGTTGTCGTATATGTGCTAATTTGGTTAGGATTTTGGCCAAAAAAAATGGGAAAGGTTAATGTCCCCATGCACTTTTTCTCAAAGCAATGATTTATAGCTTCCTATTATGATAAAAATGATTTATAACTTCCACTCAAACTTCGTTTGGGAGCTTCCAAAACTTAAAATTGAATAGACTTTGTCTTCGAACAGGCTTAATTTTTTGTAGATTTTTAACCTTACACCCACCCTTTTTTGCCCCTGTTTCCTTCTTTATATCAGGTCATGGACACCTCACCACAGCAACAATGGTTGGATCCTTCTTTTCAGTTGAACGTTCCTTTAGTTGATGTGGATAAGGTATATTTTTGTTTCCAGCATCCATTCTTTTTTGTTGTTTTTTGTTCCAATGCGAGATTAGAAGGATTTGATTTTAATAGGCTGAGGTTTTCTTGGATGAATTAATGGTACAAAATAGGTAGTGTTGTAGTGACGTACAACACCTGTTAATTTATGATTTTGGGTTTGATGGGTTTGATGTAAAAGTCAACGGAAAATGAAGTAGAATTTTTATTAGGCAAATTCTCAATATTGCCTGAAAAGAAAATCCTTATTAGGGGTAATTGATAATAGTTGATGAAGTTTAAGAAGTAGGACAGAAGATGAGAACTTAACACCTATGATTTGAATGCTTGAAAGTAGGAGAGTTGCTGGCTGCAGACCTGCTGCTATTCATTAGTCTGCTCTTCTGTCTATCTAGTCTAGCTAGACTAAGAACTACTCCTGTCATAATTGACTTCTTATTTTGCATGAATCAGGAATATAGTATGAGTCCTTTGATGATTGAGACTCTTCCACTAGTCACCTAAACCCACAAGGGAAACTTGGATAAAAGTATAGTGTGATTATTTCCAATTTTCCGTTTTGATGCTTTGTGTTTTGCACTATTGTGTTAGTATAAGGGTTCTAGTGATGTGATGGTTCTCATATGGTTTTGCTGTTACTTATATAAATTTACTACTACTTTTGTCTCAGGTGCGATGCATAATAAGGAACGTAGTTAGGGACTGGGCTGTAGAGGTACTTTTTTTTTGCTACTTTATTTAAAATATTCTAATTATGGTCATCATATCCAACTTTATTTTCTTACTCACTATTTTCTTCCACCATTTTATCTTATTAGGGTCAAAAGGAACGTGACCAGTGCTACAAGCCTATTCTTGAAGAGCTTAATATCTTATTTCCTGATCGCAGTAAAGAAAGGTAGACTGTAATGCTCTTAATAGCATTGGAAAGTGCTTATTTGGGATGTGAAGATTGTTTGCATAATTTGTATATTTTTTGCTAAAACCAAACATTTCTCAAACAGTCCACCTGCTTGTTTAGTTCCTGGTGCTGGACTCGGGCGTCTGGCTTTGGATATTTCAAGTTTAGGTGTGTGTCTATAACCATGCTTACATATGAATTACATTTAGATGTGCTCTTTCCCTATGCCTAACTAATGCATTTTATTGTGGTGCAGGATTTATCTGCCAGGGAAATGAATTTTCATACTACATGATGATATGCTCAAGTTTTATTCTTAACAAGTAAGAATGATTGTCTTTTCCATGTTGATCTTTTTAATGTTACAAATGACCTAATGATAAGTCACAAAGCAAATATAACACTTCTGATTTTTTTGGGGGTTTTCTCTTTCTTTGTCTATCAATTGGCTCTCTGGATAATTTAAGTTGCCAAACTGCTGGTGAGTGGACAATATATCCGTGGATTCACAGCAATTGCAATTCACTTTCAGATAGTGACCAACTTCGTCCTGTTTCAATACCAGATATTCATCCTGCCAGGTAGATACATGGACTCTTTTAATAATTGAAAATTAATTAGAAGGCAATAATGAATAAAAAGAAAGGAACCATAATATGGGTTCCTCCTGTGGCATAAAACTAATGGGACAATTTTTCGGAAAACAAAACAGTACCGCTGAACAATTAATATAATTCGGAAATCTACCATGGACATTCCATAAAACTTATGAGCACCACTTTGAGATACAAATTGTGGTTGAATTCATGAATTAAATCTTATTATGAATCAACATTTACATTACTAATAACGTTGTGCCATTTTCATGTAAAAACAAAGGGACATAGCAAAATTAAAAGCTAATATATCATAAATGAACCTCAAAATCATTCAAGATTGAAGATTCATATCATAGACCAAATGAAAAACAGAAGTGCTTGGCTATACAATGTAGGCAAAAAAAGTGTCTGATTACACTTAGTTTAGACAGTGATTCATTAGAATGTAATGGGTTTCATCATAATGAATCAGAATTCAAAATTAAATTCATGTCCATAATAGATAAATACTAGGGGATTTGTATTGATTGATTCAGATTTGTATAATTGCGTCAAATCGAGATATGACTCGCATCTATTGTAAGATATTGATAACCATGATGAAGCCCCTAGAAGGAAATGTCACAATGATCTGTTGGCTAAATGTTTCTGACATTAAAATTTTAAGATACAACCCCCTTCCATTAAGGATTGACAACAAAGGAAAACATGTTATGTATCTCTCTTCTCTCTTCCCTAGATGGATTTTTAAGCTGAATAATTTTTATTTATTTATTAATATAAGAAGTTGACGAAGACAGAGAAGATGATTAGGACTTAGGAGATTTAAGATGGTTGCTAAGCTGGACAAATTTCAACATTTTTCCCACTAAATGATATTTTTCATTCTTAAATTTATATTTCTGCCACACTTAGTACCTGACAGTGCCTCAAATAGCGAGGGAACCTGTGGGGAGAAAAAAACTAATGTGAATTTTTCTTCTGTCCAGCTACCCTCTTTGTTTAAATTCAAAGTTTTTCTGTGATGCACTGGAAACGAGCCAAATGATTAGGCTATACAATGCACAAAATGCTTATAAAAAAATTATTTGATGCACAAAACTTGCTCTTGGGCACAGTATTTGATTTTATTTCCTTGTTCCTTTATTAATTAATTATTAAGCTAAAAAACAAGACCTATTCTAATGTGTTCCCATGATCACATATAGAAAAAGGAGACATGGATAGTTTGTAGAAATACTAAATTATCAATAGATTGTTTGATATAATATATGTATATATATATATATATATTTTAATTATACTATTATTTGTTACAATGTGCGAGAGCAGTGCAGGAATTACTGAAGGCTTTTCCATGTGTGGAGGCGACTTTGTTGAAGTCTACAGTGATCCGAGCCAAATAGGTAGGGGAAATTATCTACGACTAATTTTTTATTTATTTGTTACTTTATATCAGTGGCTCTGAACAGAAAAATGGAAAGTATTAGTGTTCTGGTTCTATTCCCTTATATGTAAGCTTTTTTCTTTGTTGATTCATCATGCACAAAACAAGAGCTTCACAGGATTTTAAATTTTAATTAAATACCCTTGCATTGCCACCATGATTACAAAACAAGACGGTATAAATGCTTGAGCGAGAGTCTATGAGTTGATTAATTTTAATAAATTTTCAACATTTAATCAGTAGTACTAATATATGATGTAGTGGTAGCCATGTTTTAGTGCACGGTGTGAGTTAACCTGGGCTGCTTCAAATATTTGAATAGGGTAGATTAAAATCATATATTCCCAATGTTATCCTGCAAGCACTAAATGAAATAACAATATTTATAGTTGCCTTCAGATTTCAAATTGAAACTTATTATTTAATTTCTTAAATTTGAACTTTCTCAGTTTCAATTTTAAGATAGACTGACTGCTGCATAATTTTCATGTGTAGTCTATTGTTAGACATCAAGTTTTAAAATACAACAGAGAGTGTGTGGCACATGGCTCACCTTTTTCCTCTATTAAGATAATGTTAAATACTAGTGAAAAATTATTGTGCATAAATTGAACTTGACAATCGACATTATTAATCCTATTGTAGACATTTGTATCTAATTATCTATAATGTAACACCCTATCCCTGTTGTCATTTCTAACAAGAGTTTACAATGGCCATGCAGGTGCATGGGATGCTGTTGTAACTTGTTTCTTTATCGATACTGCTCACAATATTGTTGAGTATATTGAAATTATTTCACAAATATTGAAAGATGGAGGAGTAAGTTCTTTAGTTGAAATTCTAAATAGATCTTGTGTATCTCTCTTTTTCCTTCGTCATCTGTTTGTGCTGGTGTTACCATTCCCGTTTCAATATTGTCCTTCTTACTGGATGAAATTGACATCTCACAGGTTTGGATAAATTTGGGCCCTCTACTTTATCACTTTGCAGATACATATGGACAAGATGATGTAAGATTCTATTCACATACAATATCACATCATATGTGTGGTCTGTATTATCTAATTTGTAATTTGTTTGTAGGAAATGTCCATTGAATTAAGTTTGGAAGATGTTAAAAGTATTGCATTGCATTATGGATTTGAATTTGAGGTAATCTCATTTAATTTGGTTAATGCACCGCCGATTTATAGGTGACTAATCATATTCACATTATCTTGTCATGGATTTCAGAAAGAAAGGACTATTGAGACAACATACACTACCAATCCTAAATCAATGATGCAAGTAAGCTTCTAATTTCTAACAATCAGAAGTGTTTCTCATCCTCCACTCTGTTGTGTATTCTTTTTTATTCACTTACAGTCCAGCTAAGCTTGTTAAATATCACAAGTTTATGAGGGAAGGATCATATTACATTTGTGTAATATTTGGGTAGTGTTACACTGTTCAATAATCTTTATTCGGGTACATATTTTACAAAATTCAACAGTTGATTGAAAGTTTATGTCACATAGATCATCTTGTAAATTTTTACGTAAATCTTAAATTATTTGATATGTCATTGGAACAAATCAAGATTAACCTCATTCAATAAAAATGCTTAAGATGTTAATCTTGACGCACTTTAATGACATATTAAATAATTTAAAATTTGCTTACAAATTTGCAGCGTTGATGTGTATGATTTAAACTTTCGATCTAATGATGAGTTATATAAAATATGTATCCATTAAAATGTTATTGAATGGTGTAACACTATTCAAATGTTACGTCGGTGTTCTTTGATCCCTCATCCATGTTTATAGATGGTTGTTTAAATTAAGAAATGTTATAATGGCCAACACACACACACTTATGAATTTAAGTAAATGAATTGTTGAATTGAAAGTTCTCATTTGGATCACGTCTACAAAATTTTATATCATTTGATGTATGCATCAATTTATTTTAATGTATAATACGTCGATTTAAATATAAAAGAAATTAGACTTATTTTTTACAATACATATTTATTAGAGTCTAGGTTATTTGAAATTATTGTATACATTCGCCTTCTGATTTTGCTTCCACACCTCAAATACACTACCAAAAGCTAGGATTGGTGGTGTATTTTACAATGCCGGAAGTTAGGATCCGATAAAAAGTTGAAAAATTGGGGGGTTGGATGAGCATTCACCATGATCAACAAGGTAGTAATATAATCTGATTCGACGATTGGGTTGATTAAGTTTGCATTCTACAAAAAGTTATTGAAGATCTATGAATGTCAAATTTTTATTGTGTCAATAGATCCTAATTCTCTCCCCCTCCCTCTCTAATATTTAGAATCCATTGACACTGTACCAAAGTTGACACATGTACACCTAAACCTTTCTATAGAATGAAAATTTAATACATCCAATTGTTGAACCATGTTATATTATGTTGACTATTTATGCAAAAGTTTTGATAATTTAGATAAGTAGTTTGTACTCCTAACATAGTAGCCTATATTGATTTATGTTTAAAATAGTGCATTGTTCTTTAAAATAAAATGATGTCGTGAATTATTACATATGTTTTATGTGAGCAGTTGAATTGGTTATATTAGCATTTCCCAAAAAATTATTTAAGGTGCATGTATGATTGTATGTTCATTTTGATGCCCAATCTCAGGCTGTCAGCTGATCCTCATTTAACACTCTTACACATCTCAATAAAGACAATAAAGAATTAACACGCTTCTACGCATTTCAAATTTTCATTACCCCTAAAAATCATAACTATCCATTCCTTTTATTGTTTTAGTTAAATCTGGTAAAAAGTAAAATAATAATAATAATAATATTGTCATAATTAAATGATTTTTATTTTCTTATATTTCAAATTCAAATAATCTTAATTTTGGTGTATTTTGATGAATTATTGAACGATTTTAGATTAATGGGATATTTTATTTCTAATTGTTGGAATATTTCTATCTTAGCAGTATTTTTTTAAATAAAAGTATTATTAATAAAGGTTATTTAGTGTTATACATGTTTATAAACTTGTGATCCTCTCTGCAGAATCGTTACTTTGCTGCATTTTGGACAATGAGAAAAAAATCCGCAGCAGCCTAGCAGCAAGTGCCCTGAGTATGGGGAAACCAGGCTTTGTACCTGTCTTTGATGAAGTCCAGAATATTCGTCATTGGTGAAATCTTGACAATCTGTCTTCACTGGAAAGTATAATTTGTGCCATTTGGTTTTAAGAATTCCGTATCACGAGTATTTGTTTTTGACAGTAAGATGCATGCCAAATTGTATGCATTGTTAGATAATTTAGAGAAAACAAAAACATTTTGGGTTGAACAATCCCTTTGCTTGCAAGTGACACGAGCATGAGTTTCATGAACATCAGAACATGCACTTGTAAGTGCGACTTCTATTGTAGTTATCTGAGTTTTGAGAAAAGTTTTTTATTTAATGATCGATTACAAAATGTCATTATTAACCAACAAAGCAGGGCATTGCATTATCTTTTGTAGTTGCTAGTAAAACAAAAATTAGAACATTTTTTCGGCACTCATCTAAGGCTACTATGAAATATGTCATAAAATTTATATTAATTAATTTTTTTTTAAATTTTTAAATCTATTAAATCTTGTCTTTAATAAAGATGTCAGCAGATTAATTTCAGTATTTCAAATACTATTAAAACTAATTTAAGTCTAATTCTATATTTTATATAAAATTAAATTATATTTTAACGTATTTACACACCATATTATTAGCTAAAGTTATAGATGATTATTATTATAAAAAAATTGATAACTATTATTAATATATGTTTTAATTTATGATTTCTCAAGTTATATAAGCATACAATATAGATAATAGAGTGTAAGTAATACCAATGATAGAACTAAGGAGCATTCTCAAATGTGGTTGGTTCATCACTTAACCTAATATTTTTGAACTTTGAAAAACATCACTTAACCTAATATTTTTGAACTTTGAAAAATTGTATATCGTGTAACTTTTTATATTTTAACTGGTATATAATTTTATATTGCATCTTATACAAAAAATATTATAATATAAAATTATTCTCTGTACACAAACTAAATTTTATATTTATACTTTATATATAGAATATTTTAATTTTGAAATTAATCTCCACACATACTAAATTAAATTAAATTTCTCTCAATTTTTATTTTTTTTCTTACTATTAGGACGACATCAAATGCCACCAACAATTCTATGATGGGGCGACAACAATCTATCAAGTGACAACAACCACTTATTTATTTTATTAATACTAAAAAAAAGATATTTTTGTAAATGGATATAGAAGAGTAACGTTAAAAACTAAAATTATGATATAATATATATGATTTTGGGAAATTTTAAAATATGTATTTAATAGAATGTATGAGTAGTTATATTTTTTAAGAATATATGATTTTGTGAAAATGAGTTTAATTTAATGTATAAAAATAGTTAAATTTTATATATAAAAAATATTTATATTAACAAAAATTAAAAAAAATAAATAAATGTGAAAACTAAATTATATAAAACATACATCGTTTTTTTATCAATTAATTAAAGGATGCGTTGTTGTATAATTCATATGAATCAAAGTTAGATATACAGTTAGTTTCTTATTGAAGTTAATATGTATTAATAAATTTGTAATCCGAGTGTATAAATATTTTAAAAACATTCAATTCAATGCATGTGTTTTTTAAATATAGGTGAAAAAGTCAAACAAAAGTTCTAATTAGAGGCTGAGGTAGTAGTACTAAAGGAGCACATTCAAAGCATTCTAGTGAGTAATTTTTCAATAGTTATCGATCGAATGAGTGTTTCAATGAGTTTTT
This sequence comes from Cicer judaicum, assembly GCA_037974835.1. Classification (NCBI taxonomy): domain Eukaryota; kingdom Viridiplantae; phylum Streptophyta; class Magnoliopsida; order Fabales; family Fabaceae; genus Cicer; species Cicer judaicum. Next base: position 15,393,294 of record JBBPBS010000276.1, read on the forward strand.
CTCTGACAAATAGTTGTTAAGGATAATTGATAAATTCACTATTTTTTTTTCTTATTTATATGTATATATATTTTTTAATTTGTATTATCTCTATTTCATAATTTGTGTCGTTTAAATTTTGTATATTATTTAAGACTTTTATATATATATATATATATATTAAAAAATATAATAATTAAAAAAAAAGTTATTTTATCAAATTATTTATTTTAATTATTTAATAAATTTTTCACTATTATTAATATAAAGTATAATAACATCTTAAAAATTATATATAAAATAATTATTTAAAGATAGTATAAGAAAACAAAAATTAAAATATATTAAAAATTAAAAATAAAATCCATTTTAATTTTTGAGATAGATAAAATATAAAATATAAATTTTTAAACAAATACTCTAAAAACAATTGTTAGGGAAACTCATTAATTTTTATGAACCTATAAAACTATCCAAATCCAATTTGCAGTGGATTTTAGGCAAAAACTTATTTGAGTCATGCTAATAGTAGGAGTAAGATGTAAGTTAAGGTTATAAATGTCATTCACCGAAAGTTCTATATAATAATTGACTCGAAATCCATAAGCTGCAAGAAAAACAACACAACATACCATCTCACTCTCCGCCACGCGTACATTCATCCACGTGGCTTCTCATCACTGGTTAAACCTTCTCTCTTTTCGGTCACTCCCACGTAAACATTACTTCTCAGAAAAAAAAAAAGAGAGTAAACACTCGATTTTTATCTATCATCATTAAACCCATATCACAACTCGCCGGAGAAACGACGAAATCACGTTCACTTCTCCCTCCACCTTCATTTCCCTCGTAACACATTTTCATTTCCCTTCATTTTCTCATCAACCAAACACAAAATTCCTCTAACAGAATGGCGCGGCTCCTCGCGAAGCTGGCGCTAATCGTGACGACTCTCACGTTCCTCTTATCTCCGTCGCACTCCGCCGTTTTCAGCGTAGATCTAGGCTCCGAATCGCTCAAAGTAGCGGTTGTAAACCTAAAACCCGGTCAAAGTCCGATCTCAATCGCGATCAACGAAATGTCGAAGCGTAAATCGCCAGTGTTAGTTTCATTCCACGACGGAAACCGTCTCCTCGGCGAGGAAGCGGCGGGTTTAGTCGCCCGGTATCCTCAAAAAGTTTATTCGCAAATGAGAGACCTAATAGGTAAACCCTACGCTTCTGCTAAGAACTTTCTAGATTCATTGTACTTACCTTTCGAAGCGAAGGAAGATTCTTCGAGAGGCACTGTGAGTTTCATAGTAGACAAAAACGGAACAGAGTATTCGCCTGAGGAATTGGTAGCTATGGCTTTGAGTTACGCGGCGAATTTGGCTGAGTTTCATTCGAAGATTGCGATCAAAGACGCTGTGATTGCTGTTCCACCTTATTTTGGACAAGCTGAACGGAAAGGGTTGCTTCAGGCTGCGGAGTTAGCGGGGATTAATGTTCTTTCGTTGATTAACGAGTATTCTGGCGCGGCGTTGCAGTATGGGATTGATAAGGATTTCTCAAATGAGACAAGGCATGTTATTTTCTATGACATGGGTTCTAGTAGTACCTATGCCGCACTTGTGTATTTCTCATCTTATAAAAGTAAAGAGTATGGGAAGACAGTGTCGGTGAACCAGTTTCAGGTATGATATATATTTTGGAAATAATCTGGTTGTTTTAGGTAGGTATCCATGAATATGTTTCCAGTTGGAGTTTTATTTTTGGTCTACTTTTATACTTGTTTAGCCATAAGGAGTCAATTAAGCATGCACAAGTGTATTAGAATGAAAGTTGAATAGTTTTAATATATGATGTTAATGAAGGATGAATTTAATTTGTATATTAGAATAGTTTTAATTTTTTTAAAAATGTTTTACACATTCATCCAATGGTATCTACAATTATGCCACTTTGTTATATATTGGATGCTAAAATGTCTTCATAATTATTTATGTGATGAAATCTGAATGGATATAAGTGTAAAACTTTTTTACACTGGTGGTACATAGCCTTGCTATATGTGTGTACTCGGAGCTAAATTTTTACTGCATATCTTATTCCTTTTAATTTGTTCACTTACTTCGTAATCCATGTAGGTCAAGGATGTACGTTGGAACCCTGAGTTGGGTGGTCAGCATATGGAAATGCGATTGGTAGAATATTTTGCCAACGAATTCAATGCACAACTTGGTGGTGGATTCGATGTGAGAAAATTTCCCAAGGCTATGGCTAAGTTAAAGAAACAGGTTAAACGAACAAAAGAAATTCTTAGCGCTAACACTGCAGCTCCCATTTCAGTTGAGTCGTTTCATGGTGAAGTGGATTTCAGGTAGGTAGTAAGTTCAAAGCTTCTCATTTTCTCTTTTAGTATTCCTGATTTCAAATGATTTGCGGGTATTAATTTCTATCGATGTGACCTAAAGTTGGTGGTTTGTACTTTCTAGATCATAGTGTTTGACCTTGTCATAAAGTCTAGTGAATTATGCTGTTTCACTTGTTGACATAGTCTTTTAAACAACAACAAGAATAATAACCAAACAATCCAAGGGTTATCCCAAAGCATTATGAAGATAATATGGAGAATGTTTAATCTAAAAGAGTCTTTTGGAAAATCAAATTCAATAGAGCATTTTTCTATTTGGTGTGTGGCACTGCATTTCTATTTTTGGCACATCCTACTCCATGGAGTGCTGAATGTGATTATAATTATTCTATGCTGCGGGTTTTGTCAAGGTTATGAGGGCCTTTAATTTCTGTGTTTGTAATAGGAGTAGACAACATTATGAAGGGTTGTCTGGACATTGCTATGTACAAAAATTTTCTGCACTGATTTCTTGCAAGTTCGATACCAGATGAAATGGATCATCTCTAGCCTGTTTTACCTTCTTCTTCATAAATTATCAGAGTATTTTATTTTAATTTTAGCAGTCACACGTGAATGGCCCACTATTGTTTAATATGAAAATAATTGACACATAATGTCACATGGCAGTGACCACTCAACAAGAGTAGTTTAGTCTTAGAAACTAGAGGTGTCCATTATGAAATGATAAAGGACCAAAACCACAGGAGGAAAATTTAAGAGGGATCGAAACAATAAAATGATATATTTGTAGGGACAAAAATCATATTTAAGCCATCTACAAAGTATCCCATGATATCATTAGTCACTAGTGTATATTTGAGAATAAGTAGAGTATGTTGGATGAGTTATTGGGAATCTGGTCCGGTATTAGCATAAACAGATGTTAATGTTTTTATTTTGTTATACATCAATATACACAAGGTAACACGATTGAAGTTTCTGTTCTCTGTTTTCTTCCTTCCGTTCCTAAAGTGTACTATGATTGTGACACTTCCGAAACTGAATAATTTTATCAAGATTTCCCTTTTTAGTGAGGAAAATTGAAGAAGTATGATAAAGGGCTTATAAATTTACAGAAAGGAATCTATTTTAACATAATTTGATGGCTAGGCTGGTATTTTCTCAAATCTATTGTTATCAATCTAGAGGAAGTTTATGTTTCAAATGTAATGCCAATACAAAAGGGAAGTTGGGAAATACATTTGAAGAATTAAATTTCCTTATATGTTAAAGCTTGTGAAGTGAAATGCATGCAATAGACAAAATAAAAATACAAACAATGACAAGGAAGTTACTATTTTAACTATCAAGGCTTGATGTATTTATACTTGTCGTGTAGCACATAAAAATCCTTCATTCAAGGCTTCTTTTCTTACAGGAGCACCATAACCCGTGAGAAATTTGAAGAGCTTTGTGAAGATATTTGGGAAAAATCTCTGTTACCATTGAAAGAGTTGCTTGAGCATTCAGGCCTGTCAGCAGATCAAATATATGCAGTGGAGTTGATTGGAGGTTCTACCAGAGTGCCAAAATTGCAGGTTTGATAATCTTTTTCATTTTACTCTCATGCTTTCTGCATTGTGTAGTAGTGGGATTAGGTCTGTTGGAGTTTGTACAATATCGCACTCCATGATTTATATTATTGGCCCTACAGTCGACATTTGTTTTCTATGTATCAACTATCATCTGTCACAAAATTAAGCCAGTTTTTTGACGCGTTGGTTATTCATTATTGTCAATCTTAGTTATTCACGCCTTTTAAACATGACCCTAATACCCTATTATATGTGAAGATGTGCTCACTATTTCCATTTTTTGGTTAACTTGATTGGCAGAAAAAAGAGGCTAGCTAACAGCTCATATATAAGTTGCATAAACTGTTTATATCAAATATAAATATGATCATCAAATTTGAATAGAAAAAATTCATGAAATAGTTGTTGACTTATATTTGATCTATTTATTGTCAAATAAAATTGTAGCACTTTGTCTTTTTACTATGATTGTTACATATTGTATTTGCACTTTTATTTTACAAATGAAGTATTTTAATTGACAGTTCTGCATTGATGTATAGAAGTTTACTTATTGTTATTCTATTAACTATTATTACAGGCCAAACTTCAAGAGTTCCTTGGTAGGAAAGAACTTGATAGGCATCTTGACGCTGATGAAGCAATAGTTCTTGGTGCTGCTTTGCATGCTGCAAATATAAGTGATGGAATCAAATTAAACCGTAAACTAGGAATGGTCGATGGTTCCTTATATGAGTTTGTGGTTGAATTGAATGGTCCTGATCTTTTGAAAACTGAAAGTTCAAGGCAGTTACTTGTACCGCGAATGAAGAAACTCCCGAGTAAGGTAAATTAGTTGATGTTTCATGCATATTATAAGAAAAGTAAAATGATCAATTATATTCTCTAATTTTACTAATCAATTGTTGTATGGTTTATTTAACAGATGTTCAGATCCATCAATCATGACAAAGATTTTGAACTTTCACTAGCTTATGAAAGTGAACATCATTTGCCACCTGGTGTTACCTCTCCCTTAATTGCTCAATACGAGATATCTGGTTTAACAGATGCAAGTGGGAAGTAAGGATATAAACTTCCTGAGCTTATATGGATATAATTGCTGACTTAAGCCCCTTAGGGAATTTTTTTCCATGCAAAATCTTTAGAATCACTGATTCCTTCCTATTTTTGTTTCTTTTGTGTTCTTATAGATACTCCTCTCGGAATCTTTCGTCCCCCATTAAGGCAAACGTACATTTCTCTCTTAGTAGAAGTGGAGTTCTTTCTCTGGATCGGGCAGATGCTGTTATTGAAATAACAGAGTGGGTGGAAGTTCCCAAGAAGAACTTGACTATAGAGAATTCAACCATTTCGTCAAATGTATCAGATGAATCTGGTGCTAAGAGCAATACTGAGGAAAACAATGAAAGTATGCAAAGTGATGGTGGTAATAGTAAGACATCCAACGTGAGTGCAGAGGAGCAAGCTGCTGCTGAACCCGCTACAGAGAAAAAGCTGAAAAAGCGGACCTTTAGGGTACCATTAAAGGTGAAAGTTAACTGACCACCCTTACTTTCTACTTTAGTGATTAAAATGACTGGTGATTTCCGTGTTGAAAAAGATTGAACAAGATCTTCTTGCCTCTTCCTTTTTAATAAAACTGTTTTGTGGTGGCAGATTGTTGAGAAGACAACAGGACCAGGGCTGTCTCTATCAAAAGATTTTCTTGCCGAAGCTAAAAGAAAATTACAAGCACTAGACAAACAAGATGCAGAAAGGAAAAGAACTGCCGAGTTTAAAAATAATTTAGAAGGATATATATACACTACTAAGGAAAAGGTTGGTAGAAAACATTATACTTATGGTTTTTTTTTTAATCTTGGAAGGCCTTCATCTTTTTTACAATGTAAAGCATTATTTTTTAATTATCTTTCAAAGATTTGCTTAAATATTGGCCTTTAAATAGTTAGCTTTAAGTTTATACTGAATGGTTTGAACTCGTTATATCTTGATTATTTTTATAGGAAAAAAATGTCATCAGAATACAATAAAGAAATGAAGAATGATACATATTTTAAAACGAAAAGTACCTGAATCTCTAGGCAATCTAATCTTCATATTTAATCTTGTTCTTGCAATCTCCATAATCTGCATATGTTTGTAGTATTTTTTTTTATTGCCATATCGTTTTCTACAGGGAGAGGGTGGCATTTGGGAATGATCCTCCATTCCTCCCACTCTTATTTTATTGTTTTTTAGGATGTTATAAATTTAACTTTTGTTTGTACTTGATAAAGTAGCTATTTTTTTCAACTTCTTATTGCTTTCCTTATTTTTATCAGATTGAAACTCTTGAGGAATTTGAAAAAGTTTCTACCAGTGAGGAACGCCAGTCCTTTATTGAGAAGCTTGATGAGGTTATAACCCTTTTCATTGGGCAACCGACAACAAATGTCATTGATAAGTATTTTAACTTGGGCTTCTTGCATTCTATCAGGTGCAAGATTGGTTATATACAGATGGTGAAGATGCTAACGCTACAGAGTTTCAAGAGCGTCTAGATCAGTTAAAATCCGTTGGTGACCCAATTTTCTTCAGGTCTGTTGTATTATCTGTTACAATATAGCTCTATCACTTTTACCTATACCTTTATAATATGATTAAGTTTTTTCTGAAGGGTTTAATGTCTATTTTAGGTTAAAAGAGCTTACCGCTCGACCAGAGGCTGTTGAACATGCCCATAAATACATTGATGAGCTGAAACAGGTTTGATCAACAAACTTCTGATTAGTATGCTTTGGCTTCTTTGGCTATACAAAGATGTTCTTTTTGTATTTTTTATTTTAACGTTGACAAACCAAATATGTACAATGGGATATTAATTAATTTTCCATACTTGGAAGCTGTATCTTTTGATTTATACAATTTTTTACTTGAATTAGCTATTAGGTGATGTAGCATGAAGCATTTATATATAGATCTTTTTCTGACATGTGCAGATTGTGGAAGAGTGGAAAGCAAAGAAGTCTTGGCTTCCAAAAGAACGAGTAGATGAGGTATTTGACTTATCTTGATTTCAGTATTCGGGAATCTATTAAAATCATTTTGTTACCTATGGAAAAGTAATTTCTTTTTGGGGTTGCTATTTTGCAAGGTGATTAATGATGCGGAAAAGTTAAAGAAGTGGTTGGATGAGAAAGAAACTGAGCAAAAGAAGTAAGTTCCTGTCAGTAATTAGTCGTTCTTGTAGGTTTAATTTAATTTTGGGTTAAATATAGTTTTTGTCCCCAAACAAAATACTCTTTATTAAAATTTAATCCCCACAAAATTTACAAGGACTACACTTAGATGAAGAATATTTTGTAAGGATTACAAATATATTTAATTTTTTATTTTTTTACATTGTCATGCTCATGCACATAATTTGCCAAGAGTGAAAAGAATTATCTTCATGAGTAGATGCTTGTATAAACAATTAGCTCAAATTTTGTTGTTGGTTCTGCTAGAGTTCTACTACTAATTTTGCATCAATTATTATGAAATGAAACTTCATGTGTGTTTTGATCTAAGGTAAAGAAGTTATTATCTTTAAAAACTGTTTCCTTTCATCTTGTGTTATTGAGAAAGTTCCAACAAGTTAAAAGAGGAGTTGTGTACGTGTTGAATACTTTTTTTTGTATACTTCAGATATATCTAATTGTATTTTGCAATTTTTTCACTTTTTTTTTGTACTTCTATTTTATACCAATAATAATGAGAATATTGCAATAACTCGATAAATGATATATCATTTTATCTCATGACTCATGTTGATTTTAAAAATATCAATCCTCTCTTTTGATTTAAGATCAATGTTTTGTTCAATTTATACTGATAATACATGTCCTATTATAGCTAAATGTTTTTCTTTTTGTATCTTATCTGTATTGATTCTGTGCTTTTTAGTCTGTTATTCTTCTAAGGTTGAATGACTAGATGGATTCTGACTTGCTTCAATTTATAGCATAAAATATGATCAATGAAAATGGTCTAGATAGTGAAATTACCTAAAATTGAGTTTATTGTCATATTATAGTTTCTTCTGCCAATGGTATGTGGATGTAATGCAGCGTGTTGTGCTACCAATGAATCTTTAGTATTGTCGAATCACCAAATCCAGACATTTAAAATAAAAGTCTTTCTAGATTCCACTTGTTTTGAGCATTACGGATTGTTCTCGTTCTCTGAAAGCTTTCCTTGTTTGTTTTGTTATTCTCTAGACAAAAACTTTCTTAAGATTTTTGCTGGGAGGGTGAGCCTCTCCCTCATGGCTCTCTCTCTTTTCATGGACCATTATGATTTCAAGATGACTGGTTCATCTGAAACTATGCATTTGTGGCTTTAAAGTTTTAGATTATTTCCAGAAGACTAGTAATTTATTTTTCTTAGTTCAGACCACATTGTATTTTTTTGACATGCTTCCACATATTTAAGTGTGACACTTGAGGCGGACAAAGCCAGGGCGTGATTGCCGATGCACGAGGCGTGCAAAAAGAGTGGCTTTTGGCCTACTTCTAGATAAAGGGACACGTGAATGAACTAAATTGACATTGGAATTAGAAGGGTCGTGATCTTGTACAATTGAATGAGAGCTTATTAAAATTGATTAGTTCTACCTATACCAACAATTGTACAATTGAATGAGAGCTTATTAAAATTGATTAGTTCCACCTTCCTGTAAAGCGTGAGGGCAAAAACATGCTGTAAAGACTTGATTGGTTTATGGGGATAGTTGACAATCCAATAAACAGTCCTAGTTGTTACATCATGTGCTAGATACAATCAGGCAGGAGTCGTAGTAGTTACATCAAGACTAGATACACTCAGGCTGGATTCGAAACTGTCTGTAACTGTAGCTGTTAGGATTAGTTTGATAATTTTTCAGAGGGTGAGGGGGTCAAGTGGGTATAAATAGGATGGGAAGGTAGAGTGAGAGAGGTCGTCTTTGTTTTGAAGAGGAATTGTGCCTGGGAAAGACGAGGCTCCAATGTTGTTAAGTAGAAGCCATGACTTGATGTATTTTGTGCCAGCCACCATAAGCTATCTGTGGAGCGCCACTCTCCATGGCAGTCCCTTAGTTTATATGGCATAATAATTTTTGCCATCTGCCTTTCATTACATTTCCATCCACTTGGAATACTTGGGGTTCAAGGAGGTGATACGTTTCCATCTCCATTGTTCATTCCTGATCCAGTTTTATCATCCAGCTTTGTAAAGCTTTCATTTTCCCCATATTGCTGACTATTGACTTGATTTGCTCATTAAGTAAATTGCACATGCACGTAATGTTTCTCAATCTAATGTAATTGATTATTAATTTTTATTCTGTTTTTGTTTGAACTTTTGAAGGACTTCTGAATTCAGTAAGCCTGCCTTTACATCTGAAGAAGTACATTTAAAGGTGTTTGGTCTACAAAGCAAGGTACCATCTCTTCTGTTTTTCTTGTTCAAGACACTGTATTGGCACATGATTTACATGTCCGTGGAAGTTGTGCGATTCATGTTGAGGTTTTCAATGTATATTTACAGGTTGCCAATATTAATAGAATCCCCAAGCCCAAGGTTCAGAAGTCCACAAAGAACGAAACTGAGAGCAATGAGCAGAATACTGATAATTCTACCTCACCTGATAGTTCCTCTCAAAGTGATCAATCTGCTAATCAATCAGAAAGCCAGAGTGAAGAAACGGTTGATGAGCAACCCAAAAGTCACGATGAGTTATGATTTAACTGGGAATGCATGTAGGTCCATTTTTTTTTTTTTAATATCATCTACCTACAAGTTTTAATTAGTTAAAGGTCTAGCTAGGCTGGTAATGGTAGAATGGGTAGGTGAAAAGGAGGGAATGCCAGTTTTCCGCAAGCAGGAGAATAGAGTTGAGGCAACATTTGCTTGATGAATGAATGCTAAAATTTTGAGGTTAGATGTACTACAATAGATGTTTTATAATTGATTTCCCTTTGCTATTCAAAAAGGGTAAGTTGTAATTTAAATCCATATGAAATGTGATATAGGAAGAAAAAGAAACTCAGTCTAATAGATTTGCTCAGAAACTTCACCAGAAGTTTTGCTGGAAAGTAAGCTCACATAATTGATAATTATAAACGATATTCTTTTATGAACAGCAAATACACGTTTTATTCTATGGAAATTATAATTTTCTGCTAATGCTACCTAGGTGCATGATTTTTGTTGGAATTGTTTTAGCATTTGATATACGAGATGGTATAAAATATGATATAATATTGAGCGAACATGTAACTTCACACATGCTTGGTATGTTGGGGTGTTTCTTGGCATTTTCTACTTATGTGATTTTAATTTACAATTTTACTTTGCTTCAATTATAATCAACCGGTTGAGGAAAATCATAAAAACTTCAATTATAATTGTCAAATACAATTTAAAAGCATGCTTAAAAGTCTCGAAAATTAGGCTCACGATTGATTTATATAAGAATCCTCTTTGCTATTTGAAACTGAAAATGGTTGATTTGAATGATACAATCTCCGTGTACTCGTCTGTTTAAAGCACGAAGTGATCTCATTGCTGATGAAAACTATTGATTTATGGAGCATAAGATATTAATACCTATTACTACTATCATTGAGCTTGGGGGACATAAGGTGGCTTTATGTTGGGCTGTGATGTTATGATGCAATTTTTAAGGAACAACAGTTGAATGAAAAATTTACCATGTACTCCCATTTTTATATCTATACTCCCATAAATTTTTTGACAATGTCAATTATATTATTTTACTAATTTAATATTTTTTTTTCTTCACCATTTCATCTTTTCTACAATATTTCCGGTACATAAGTGAAAATTGTACTGGAAAACTTCGTTGAAAAGATTTCTGATATAAAGTGTTTTCAAAAAAATTTATAAAACTTCGTTGAAAAGATTTCCGGTATAAAGTGTTTTCAAAAAAATTTATAAAAAATATTTTCGGTATACCATTTTTTTAAATAATAATATATTATAAATAATTAATAATTAATATACTATAAATACACTATTAAATAATTAATACATCATAAATACACCGTAAATAATTAATACACTGTAATAATTAATACGTCATAATTAATAATTAATACATTATAAATCGTCATCTTCTACGTTGTCGGAAATGTTAAGCCTCGGAACAAGCCGTTTTTTTGGAAGTGTTCTCTACTGGAGAACTTCAAAAAATTCAAAAAATATTTTCCGGAAGATGTTTCTGTATCGGAGAACTTCAAATAAGTTTTTCAGAGTGTATCTTGTGTACCAGAAAATTTATATTTCAGTTCTTCGCAAGTTTAAGAAAAAAAAAAAAAAAAACTCTTTCAAAAAACTTGAAATGAAAAATAATAATTTTTTAAAGTTTTATCATTTAAACAAGAACAAAAACGTTATTTTATTTATGATTTGGGAGTATAAGTATAATTAGGGAACATGGGGTAAAATTTTCCAGGGCTAACAACTATTGAACATGATGTGACAAGAGCAAAGGATAATTTAATTGAATTGAGAAGATGGTTGAAATAAATTTGTCAATAAACAATTGTATGATATGGAACAATAATATAGCAATGAATTGGAGGATAAATTTATGGACAAATAAGTATAGGGTGTTACTAAGTACTCCTTATGTTCATTTTTATGTCATACTTTTCAGAAAATTTCGTTTTTATTTAACTGTCGTTTTCAAAGTTCAATAAAACATTAATTATTAATTTTTTAATAATACTCTTAGTTATTTATTGTAGATAAAATAAATAATAATATCAAAAGAAGTAAAATTTAAAAACTAAAAAATAACATGGAGTAAAAAAAAGAAGTTTTGCATTAAAAATAACAATTTTAAACTTTAAAAAAACTAAATACATTGTTTACAAAGTCACAATACAATATTTTTGTATTTAGTTATAGGACTATGTCTATGGGCACTTGATAGCCATTGCAATCACAAGCATATCACAGTCGCAAAAGAACTTTTTGGCATTCATTTGCTCATCAAATTTCTTGAAAATATGTTACAGAAGGGTACTAATGCAACAACACTTTTAAATCTAGATTGTTATACTTCCACATCAACACTCAACACAACCAAGACAAAGCGGAAATAAATAAATTTTACACTCTACTTGTCATGAAATCAGACTGTACAATGAAAGTTTAAATAAATTCATCGAGTTTAGCTATGCTTAATGAATGTAATCTGTACAAATATGATAATTTGCTAAATATTATGCTTATCCGTTATAAACTCAGTGCTTCTCATGATTTCTTAATCTGTCATCTGTCTAGAAGAGCCAATACTTTTTCTTTGGTAGTCTAGAAGGAACATCTGTAAATTCATTGAAGAAAAAAACAAAAAGCTTATTGTTTGATAGAGCAAGCAAGAAGGAAAAATCCATTTGAAAATTATCAGATACATCACCTCCGCTTGTGTACAATGAATTATAGTGCACTTCACTCCAAAAGCTTAGCCATAGCTCTATAATTCAAAAACGAGTCATAATCACATATTAATCAGTATGAAATTATTATAAAGCTGAGAGTTAGGGATAAACTAAAAACCTAAGGATGCATTTTGTTTTTTCGTTCTGTTCTGATTGATAGTTAATAATTGAAGTACTATAAAGAACCAATTCGTTCAATTATCAAGCTATTTGAAAGTTAATGATTTTGATTGAATATCCCTACATGCCTTTTGAGCGAAACACCACTATTAAATAGAGATGGCGCACTATCGCCATATCAAATAGTCTTTGGTTAAATGTAACTTATTATGCTAATTGGAGAATATCGAGAATGAGTTAAATATTCCAAGTTATGTGTTAGAGATAATGATTCCGAAACATTATGATACTGTTATTTCATGGCACATTTCACTTTTTTTCCCTCCATTATTTTTTACTCTATTGTTAAGATGGAAAATTTGTTGCTGACCATTTTTCCGTAATCATGAAATCAGGCAACATGACAACTGACTAGCTTAGGGATCCAACTATAGTGGTCTTCACTGTTACAGTATTCATAATTCAATACACAAACTAAATACATTGTAAACTAACTGAAGAATACAGTATACTAGTCGACAGGAGAATTTCAAGATAAAGATAAACAAAACAAACCATCAACGAAGAAGCATAAACAATACTTGCCTCTTTTGGGACTTTTGTTAGTCGGAAGGATCTCAATATAGCAAGTGTCTCTGAAAGAGGTCACTAAGCAAATTTTGGCATCAAACTGAAGAAAAACCATGTGTCAGAATACAACTTTAGCAGTAAATGAACAGATAAATATGTAAGTATGGAATATTGAAAGAAATTTTTTTGTAGAAATTAAAATTAGAATAGAAAGTAAGCACACACAAAAATGAGCATCTGCAGTTGCTCTCAAAAAAAAAAGAAAAAAAAAAGAAAAGAAAAACAAAGATGAAACTTCTTAAGATTTTAGCTAAAGTAGATATGTAGAATTTAGATAACTCACACGGTCTGCAGCTGCTTGTAGAGTAACATGATCTCCCCACTCTCCTGATCTATTGCAAGACACCATGCAAATACCGAATTAGTGTTATCATTAATACTATGCTCTCTAATGAAATCAAAGTAAAATTGATCACCACTCATATCTAACTTTTTCATCCTCTTTATGTAGCTTTTGTACTCCATTGGTACATAAGCTTCGTACAATGTTTTGTGATTCTTTAGCTGGGAGAAAAAATACAAGCCAAAAAAGAAATAACATATCAGAATCTGAAAATTAGGTAAAGAACAAACTTTAATCTCTCGATGTAACACTGTCCAATCATCAATACACTTAAATAGCATTAAGTAAGAAAAACGGGTAAGGACCATATAGTGTTTCGTGCAAATATTTCAAATGACCAAAGAAATTAGTGCACTAAAAAGGCTATGCCAGTAACAAACCTACCTGCTTAATAACCTGCCTCCTTACATGCTTGTGGTATTCAGGATTGCGGAATAACTGGTCTGCTAAGGCTCGGAACTGTTAAGTAAGATTTTCACAGATATTAGACCAACTATATTGAATATAACAAAAGTACCATGTAATGGGGAAAAGGTAAGATGGCATATAAGTTTTCTTTTCAAGGAAAGGAACCTAAAAACCTGGCAATTCCCATCACCCTCCATTTGTAGTTCTGACAAGCCATATGTAACCAACCTGTAGAAAATGGCTCAGCATAATTATCATGCAAGTAAAACAGAATACATTAGGAATAAGCACAAATAAGCATTTTTTTCCTCATCAATTATGCTCCATTCCATGGTTCTAAACCATCATTATTGACATATATACAACTCTCTATTGCACAAAATTCTCGATCAAGTTATAGCTTGATTTTAATTTTCCCCTTTAAGAAATATGTACAGAAATGTAAAATTCTCACATAAAATGAAAAATAAAAGGGGTTTAATAAATAATGTTCTCAAAGAACATACTATCTCTCTATCTTTCTGTCTCCCTCATCATTGCATTAATAAGATTGAGGAAAATATGCAGAGCTTACAATGTACAAACAGGGAAATATTAATTTCATTTAAAATACAGAGACAGATATGTAATAAAACATTTCATTTATGAAGTTTTAAACAAAACAAAAATTGATAATTGTACATCAAGGTAGTGTTTGCAACCTTTCTGACAGTGTCTCATGATCAAGTGTTGCGTCATTGACATCAGGAATCTCTCCATTAACACGGGGAGCATGCTGCCAACATACTGAATTAGTATTCTCATCTTAAATTCAGCATGTAACAAACAGTATACTATACACCACAAAAATTGAACAAAAGGTTGTGTAAAGTAGGTAGCACTTAGCATGGAAAATCTGTATTGGTAGACTGATTACATGAAAATTTGGAAATTAGAATAAATAATCCAGATAAGTTACAAGTATTTTAATGATGTTAGTTGAGGCACCAAATTGATAAATTTTGACAACTGTTAATTACAAAGGCGATATTTAGTTGGTTTCTTCATGATTAAGGAAACACTAGTTAAAGGCAAAAGCAATACATACCGGAATTGAATCTAAGTGGGAAAGGCGCTTCCCAAGCTGCCTGTTTCCTGAGTTGAGAGTTTCGTCTTCTGCCAACATGTTTGCAATGGTTTGGTCATCCTCTGTGTCATGAAAGCTGCTGCTCAAACTGGAGCTGGAACTCCCACTTCCATTCCTAAGGTTCTCACTCATACTTTCCTCAAATCAATCAACAGCAATTAACACCTACAATTACAGACACAATAATAATCAATGAAAATAACTCTAAAAATAAGTAACTAGATATATCAATATGGAACAAGATAAGTAAATAGAAATTCCCTACCCCTAAAAAATAGTATAAGTTAATTTGGATTAGAAAAAAAAAAACAATATGTTGAGGGAATTCTTCATCTATTTGTTAACTTTAGATTAAAATTGTATTCTAATTTGAATTCTATTATATTTTTTCTAAACCAATATCTTAAACAAATAGAATAGAAGTCTTCATCAAATATAATAATGTTGAATCATTAGTTGTTTATTTCCAGCAAAATTAAGGGAAATAAAATGAATAAAAGGAAGTTAAGCTAAAAAAATGGGCCATAACCAAAACCTAAAAAGTAAATAAAGAAAAGAGTAGCAAAATGATTACAGTGAATTTTCCTAAAAATAAAAATACCTTGGTTCGTTCCTCCCGTGGGTAGCAGTAGTAGTAGTAGTATCAAAATGGTGAATAGAGAAGTAGTAACAAACAATTAATGAGATATGAGAAAGAACTTAGAAGAAGGAAGGAAAGAAAAGACTAGAAGTAAAGAAACGTAGGCGTGTGAAGGAAACAGTTCAAACAGTTGGCTGCTTCCAGAAGGAAATTAATAAGTGATGCGTTGGAAAATAATAATAATAATAATAATAATAATAATAATAATAATAATAATAATAATAATAACAACACATTCAATATTGGTTTAGTTAAGAAGGAATTGGTTCGTACCTACGAATTTGTGGCTTAAAGATGTGAGGATCCATGTGTCATAAACTCCGAAATACAATTCATCTATATTTTATTTAATAATAATAATGAAAAAACAAACACGGTTGCTTTGGGTTGAACTTGTCTATTAATTGGTGCATATTTGACCGAAGTCTAGTCCTATTTTCTCAAACAAAACCATATCATCATGGTATTTGGACATGTAATTTGGAGACAAATTCAATATTTTGGTAGTACACCCTAATTGTTAGCAGAACTACTAGCCGCCCCTACGGTTAGTCCTATCATCTATACAATTTTTTAAAATTTCATTTTTGCTCTTTTCGATAATTTTTAACATTTTTGAATTTTTTTCACTTAATATTGTGATGTGAGATTTCTAAAAAAAAATATCTAAAATATTTAGAACACACATAAATATTCCAATTTTAAAATATCAAAATATAAAAAATTATATTCTTAATGTTTCATATGTTTTAAAATTCAAAAATCTAAAATATTGATAAAAAAATATATTTATTACATTAAATAAGTACACTGATAATTTTAAAAATGACTTTTGAACTTTGTAATATAAAAACATGGAACATTAAGGTCTGTTAATCTGTTGACGAATATAAGACAAATTATTGTATATTTATTTTGAATTTAGTATTTGATAAATCAATAAAATATATATTTTTAAATTCTATCATCATCTTGAATATGAGATGTGTTATAAATCATCA
>JBBPBS010000276.1:15411872-15423367 GCA_037974835.1 Cicer judaicum
GACCAACTCAAAAAAAAAAAAAAAACTAAAACGTTACTTAAAATTAAATTAAATGACTATATATGAATTTAGTCCAAAAATTAATATATAAACAAAACAATATAATAAAACAATAATCAAATCAAAATACACCAAAAACTATTTGTGTGGAGGTTATATATATATTATACATTTATGGTATTCTAAAATGTTACTACTATTAAACTTCAGTTTAAAATTTATATTATGTAGCTTTAGTTGTTATATGCATGAGATGGAACATAAACATTTGGAAAATAGAGGTTAGCCAAGAGCAGAAATAAACAGTAAGTGGGGTTTAGTTACCGAAAGAGACAGCCATGAATCAGAAAGGACACGCATTCCGAAAGAAACCGTCCGTAATCACTAGTACGTTGTTCAACTACTCACTCGTAAACAAAACGAATACTATAAAAATGGTTACTATCTATCTCTTTACTTGCCGCTCAAAAGTTTAATCTTTGATCCTATCCTTTCCAATCATTCACGCGCTGTGCCGTCCAACCTTGTTTTCTTCGCCTCCATCTCTCTACATATATAACTATTATTCATTATTCTTATTTTTCAAACTATCCTTCAATTTTAAGATGCCTTCCACAGGTAAATTAATCAACTCATTCTCCTACTCCATACATATATACTAGCTTCATATTAATCTAATTTTATTTTCAATTTAGTGTACCCTCCACCTTCAACTGCACCTCCTCCTCCTGTTGGTTATCCTACCAATCAAGATCATCCAAATTACCCTCAAAATGTTGCAGGGGAAACTAAATCCAAGGGTGATGGTTTCTGGAAGGGATGGTAATTATAATCACTCCTCTTCATTTCTTTATCACATCAAAATTATTCTCTCTCTTACTTGTTGTACAATTTCATAATTTTATGCAGTTGTGCTGCATTGTGTTGCTGTTGTGTCTTGGATGCTTGTTTCTAATCATTCAGAGATTGCATACATAGGATTTTCTGTTGTCTCTTCAATACTAATAATGCTTAGTTTTTGTTTTCAAATTTCTTAATGTACTGTGCTTTTTTGTGTGTGTTTATTCCAAGGAATTGTTGCCAATCAGTACGGGGCTTTTAATCCAAAAAAAGGATTTTTTTTGTTGTTAGTAAAACATACAAGGACAAGCTGCATAAATAAACTAATGTTCATATGTGCATGGCTTTTTTGAAGGTAAAGCAAAAGAAAAAGAAACAGAATTTGGACACAAAAAATACAATACAATATAATACTGAAACAAACAAAAAATAATAATCATACATAGACAAGATCAGTCTCATCTATGTAAAGGGGCAACAATAACACAGTACTAGTTTTTTTCTTCTTCACAATTCAACAATAGTACTAGTTAAGGACAATCATGCAAAAATAAACTAATGTTCATTTATGCAATGCTTTATTTAAGGTAGAACATAAAGAAAAACAAACGGAATCTGAACAACAAAATACAATACAAAACAAACAAAGGATAATCATACATAGACAAGATAAATCTCTCATCTATGTATGTTATTGGAAGGTGCAAAAATAATACTAATTAAGGAAGACCACAAACACAACTCAAGGAATTTCTTAGATAGAGACACTGTTGGGAATTCCTATGCAAGTCAAGCCTTCTTTATTGGTAGGACAAAGTGAAGTATAGGGAATGTGAGCTGGACCAAGTCGGTTTAACAAATCAGGATCTTTAATAAGTGCCTCAGTCTTTGGTGTGATTGTTCTCAAATAAGCCTTCTGATCAGACTTAACCATCTCTTCATATTCTTTTGTCCCTTTTTCAGGAACGAACCTCCTTGTAAGAGTTGGTCGGTTCAAGATTAAACCACCATAAGGATATTGAGTTCACAGCTGCATGGAATGCAGAAGCAAGCCATATGATTATAGAGCAAGATTCCACCAACTCTTCAATGGTCTTCATCTCTGGCCACCAAGGCTTATTTCTATGATCACCATGACCAACCTCTACAATTTCTTTCCACCATTCTTGGAGCTCAGGGTCTCTTTGAACTGCAACATATGTCTTGTAGTACAATCTAACATAGTCATTCACTCATGTCTTAATAGCATCCCATATTTCTAACTCATGAGTTGATGATAGCAAGAGTCATTTACAACTACATAAGCCTTAGTCAATTGCCAAATTGTTCTTTTAACACCTTGTTCATCTGGAGGCAAAATCACTTTGCTAACAGATCCAAAGCGATCTCCATCAGGACGTGACAAACTTAGTTCAATGGCTAATGGTTTTAAAGTCCCATCTTCTTTCAAGAATAAAATTGTCCTAGTGGCATAAGCCTTTGGAACAGGTTTGTTTATCACCTTCAAGTATATGGCATAAATGCATCATGGATTCATGGTGATCTAAAATATATAACCTCAATTCATATATTTTCCTTAATTAAATGCATAATATAATTTTAATTTGAATCACTACTATTTCAAAATGTGTTGTTGTGCTTCCCCAAATACAACACACATATATGTACCTTCTCTACTGATAATCCATCCATGTTAATCTCCGAGTCTTGTTTGGTCATTGTACTAGTTTAGTTACCATAGACATGTGTGTCTAGCTTGCTTTGTGGTGGAAAATCCTGTCATTCATTCATTAAATAAACAATATCATGAGGCAATAATGACATATTTAATTTTGGTAATAAAATATAAATAGCTTAGTTTACCTTATTAGCAAAGAAAATATGGTCCTTGCGATATTGTTTTGCATTGTAAACCCATGAGTCACAAATAAATGTAATGGAGTCATGGCCTGGAATGTCTTCTAGAGTTAAACTCACAAGGTAGAATTCAGATTGCATATAATTTTTAATATAAACCTATTATTTGAAATTTTTTAATTAAATAATTTTTTTTCGATGGACAAAATAGATTTAGTTGTTCAAAATAAATTATTGAGTTTGAGTATTCTCAATTTATATGCCACAATTCTCTCAATCAATACATCTTTATATCAATGAAATAAAAATGTATGATGACCTGTGTTTGATGAAGTGGAAAGTTGGTGAAAAAGATTAAGACAGATAGAGCTAAAAAGTAGTTGAAAATGGGGTAGCCATATGAGGTGTGTTGTGTAGGATGGCACGGTTTTGGCACAACTTGATCAAGAAAAAGAAAATGAAGAGAATCACGAACAAAATTACTTTGACTTTTAAATGCACATATTATATATTTTGTAATCTAATTTTGTGAAAGCAAACAAAACAAAACAAAAAGAGGAAATGATTAATTTTAGTGTCACGGGCAATAACAGTGTCACAGACATAAGTAGAATAACATGGCAGAAACCGACTTCGGGTCAATACAAATACAATATTGATACTTCGTTTTCTCAAAGATTAAATAGAATGGGTACTACAATTTGTATCCGTGACAACAAAGTAAACTTTGTGTTTTGCCAAAACAGAATCAACATCACATATTTGCTCTGTTAACATAAGTGAAGTGACCAGCTTGCGCTATGCATCGAAATGGGTTTATGAACTCCAATTGAGACTTGATGATTTTGAACTTGACTCAAAAAGCGTAGTTGATTTATTCTACAGTTCACAGAGAAATATTACTGAATTCAGTGCTATTATTGATGATTGAATACGTCTTTTTTTCTAATTTGTATACAAACTTAGTATTGAGTTAATTTGTATACAAACTTAGTGTGGAGTTTATTAAGAGACACGTCAATTGAAGTTATTCATTTTCTTGTTTAGTCGGCCACATCTATAACTAGTTTTTACTTTTCTAATTTGTATACAAACTCTAGTGTTGAGTTTATTAAGAGATAAGTCAATTGAAATTATTTATTTTCTTGTTTAGACGGCCACATCTATAACTAGTTTTTACGTCTTTATTGAAGTCCTTATAACATATTATCATGAATGAAATATTATAAGTTTTTTTTAATAAAAATAATAATACAACTTGATAATGATGATATTGAACTATCGTACATATGACAAATTCTCGTTAATAAAAATTGAAAAATAATGATCATACATAAGACAAATTGTCACTTATTATATTAAACTATCATACATGAGATAAGTTGTCATTTATTATATTGAACTATCATACACATGACAAGTTGTCATTTATGAGATTAAACTATCATACACGATTTTACCGATAATTTTTTTAAAATAACTAAAATATATGACACAAATTATTATTTATGAAATTAAACGAGATAAAGTTATCACTAATAAAAATTTCAAAATTGTCACTTCTGATATTGAACTATTTAAATAACACAAGTTATCAACAGTAAAAATTTTAAAATAATTATCATACACAAAATAAGTTATTACTAATAATTTTTTTAAATCACTAACATATATGAAACACGTCAACGATGAGATTGAACATTTTATTATTTTTTTCTCTGCAATTTTACTTAAGTTTGATTTACTTTACCTTAGTTTATAATATATTACAAATAAATGAGAAAAATTGTGCAGTCATATTTTGCAAGTATACATCTACTATTGCTTCTAATGTTTTAAATATTCACAATTCAACTTATTTTTTAATTCACAAAGAGAAATAATGTCAACCTTATATAAATTGGTCACACATATGCAAATCCGTGCTAATGCACCAATATTTTGCTAGTATCTATAGTATACCTGTCAGAAAACTATTGTGGTCCCGTTATTGGTACTAGGCAGTTCCTTTTTGGTAAGTTCCTGCAGTTCGTGATTTTCAGGAAGCCATAACTTATCAAATGGTAGTGCCAGATTTAACATTTATAGCTCAAATGATTGCCCTGCAATTGAAATTAGTTTCCCCTTGTTTAATCATTTTCGTTTAATTTGTTTTATATTTGTATGTGCGCTCAAATATTTGTGCCTAAATACTGTGCCAAACAAATATTTCTCTAGACTTTATGCCATATCAACTATCTAACTACTTAAAGTTAGCACCCTGAAAATGAACCATAACACTAGTGTTTCTTCAAAGCAGACACTAAATAAAGCTGCAACATGCAGACAATTTCTTCCTATTAAGCCTCAATTTGTAGTTTAGAGTACATCATAATAGCTATAAGCTTAATTAGTTCATATTTATTGTATGTTCTTTTATGTGATGTTCATATACACCCAGAAAATGGGGGGAAATTAGGCATAATTAACAGCCTCTATACAGATAGTACTAGAACCATTATTCATCATACATATATGATATATTGGCTGAATTTCCAATCTTCCTCCACCATATTCGTTGCTTTATCTTTGGACCCTCTCTACAAGTCCAAAGTCTTCATTTTCTATTTTCTTCATAACTTTATGTTGTTGTATTGTCTTTAATTTCTACCACTTTATGCCGGTATAGCTTTGAAAATGTCATTGAAACTATTCTGATCTGCAAAAATGTCAAGAAGAGACAGTGCCTGAAAGCAAAAAGAAGACAAAGTTTAATTCAGAGAGAGAGAAAAATAAACAGAAAAAAAAAATATCCTCATAAAAAGAAAGATCAATATTGTGCAAGTAGATGATGAAGTTACCTCAGACACACTCAGTTCAAGACGAAACTTAGGACCATCATAGTGGTGAAGAATTGGTCTAAAGGAATCCTCTTCCAATGGCTCACAAACTTTTCTAGTGATCACTTGTACCTACAACCATCATGTGTGCAAATTCATAAGCTTTGACAAAGTAAAGCTAAGAAACATAATTTATTACCATACAATTGTTTTGGTGGATCAAACACAATATATAGTTTACCCGTGGATCGATATTTAAAAATCATTTGAAACTTTAATATTGATCAAAGATATTTTTTAGAAGTAGAATTTTACAACCCTCCTCATCAAGATGACACAATAATTTGATTGATATTCGTTTGACAAATTCAATTTTGAGGGTCACATATTTGTTTTCCCTTGTTTTTTTTTATCAATAGACATCTATCAAGTTACTAGCATCTAAGTTGTGAGAATGAGAAGGACCCTAAATTTCTACTTCTATTTTAGAGTTTTGAATAATTTTCAAATACCAGTCCAGTCCATGTAGACTACTTATCCACCTTAGAATTTGCCTATGATCATATGAATATAGATAGATATGATAATTAGATTGGAGATTATACCTGAGCAGGGAAACGGGATTCACCAGGGCACTTCTTATCCTCCCAAGCAGTTGGATCAATATTAGATCCTCCAAAACTTGCAGCCTGAACAAACCTCACATAATATTATTACATGTAAATTCAAATTTAAACACAGCTGATAAGTTTACAAGCTGAAAATCCACAATTTGATGGGAGAAAACTAATTCCAAAAGAAATAGTCACCCTCTATTTAATGAATCAAGTATATGGTTAATTATGTTCGTTGAATGTTTTATGAATATAACAAGTTATTACAACTCATAAACATCAACATAATACAATAACCTTGATTTTGATCGTTGTTAATCACGATTTTCAAAAATATATTTAAACACAGCGGAAAATTAACATTCAATAGATAATAAATGATTTGCGATATCTAATTATTTTCATTAATTATCATCTGATCATTGAGTCAAAATAAAATATATATTGACCGTAAATAATCACATATTTAAATTTCGTTAACCACTCAAATTATTGTCAATTTTGTGAGTAAAAAAAATTATTTCTAATGGAAGACATACGCAGAAAAATAATACATACCTCAAAAATACCATGGAGTTGATGGGTGGAATAGTTGTACAGAAAAAGGGGTAACCCTGGAGTTATTGTTCTAACAGAATCTCTGTATCTTGGAGGCAGACCTACAAAAATTACCAACAAAATCAATAATTTAAGTCTCTCTTATCAACACTAACACCAAAGACTAAAATTCCCAATTACAAAGCTAGGGAAGCAAATATATAAAAAATGAAAAATGATTAGTGATAATAATGATATCATAGAGAAATTAAATAAATAAATAAAGGGATAGAGTGAACATACCAAAGATCTGTCTTTTGAGATTCTCTGCCATGGTATCATTGTTGCAAACAAAGATATATCCTCCAATGGTTTCATTCCTAGGCAGGGCCTCAGATGGTGGCAGGGTTTTGAATTTCTTGTCAGCAGAAGTTTTGGTGACATCAGTGTTGTCTCCATGCTTCTTGTTGTTGTTATTGATGTTGGGATTTTTCTTGACACCTTTTGGTATTTGAAACTCATCACTACCCTTAAAACCTGACTTGTAACCATTGAGATTGATGCTATTAAGGTTGTTGTTGATATTGTTAAGGTTGTTGTTAACATAAGGGGATGAATAAATTCCCTTATTGAAGCCACCAAGAGAGTTATTATTTTGTGGCATGGAGAAAAAGGTTCCATTAGAAATATTATTGTTCATTTTCCAACCATCATTGAAATCACTTGGTTTTGAAGTGAAATTAGTGAAGGTGTTGTTGATATCAGAAATTCCATTGTTTTTCACATCAAAGTTTCTCCTTTGATCAGGTCTCTTGTTGTTGCTCCAAATGGAATCGTTTAGAGAAAGATTCGCTAAATTTGATGCTTGATGCCTTAGTTGGTCACTGAATTGCCAAAAGGATTGTTCATTGTTGTTGTTTTCGTCCATGGCTACTCCACTTCTTGATTTTTTTTTCAGTTGATTTCAGAAATTAAGTAGTTGATAATTTGTGCAAAAATAATACAAGTTCTAATTTTGATTGAAAGATTAGAAAAATGAAAAATAAAAATAGTTAAATAAAGAATGATAAGGGGAATGAACCTTCTTCGAAAGTTAATTGGCTAGGTAAAGGGTATTGCGTGTGTAATTGTCAAAGGTTGAAATTGACTTTGTCATTCATCTGTGATTTGATGGACGGAAAGATAAATAAAATTTAATGTTTGGTATTCTTGGGTCAAAGAAATTTATTTAAATTTCTATTTGAAATTACTTAGCATGAAATAAATTGTTTTAATAAAGTTGTATTTATATGAATTTAATAGTTTTATATTGTCAATGTAAAAGAATATAATAATAATTTATTTCAGTTAATTTTGTGTAATTAAATTAATTTATTATTTTTTCTCATTTTATTTTAGTTTATTTGTTATTGAATTTAATTAAATAGTAAAGTGAAAGTTTAATTTATTTCTTAATAAGATATTTAAATATTCAAAAGGTATTATTAGTTGGCTATTATTCTTGTAGTTAGGTAGGGACGAGTGAGGAATGAAATTGCAATTTGCAAAGCGCGTATACAAAAGACGAGACCGACATGCGAAAGTAAGATGGGACCACTTGGGGCAGTTGGTAATTTCTGGGTTTGATTTTGTATCCTTTCTAGATTTCTAGTTTCTAGAAGGTGTAGAAGACTTCAAGTCAAGTCACACTCATCGGTTACCATTCACCAAAGTATTACCAATATTACAATTTAATATTCCATCCAACTCATTTTAATTTATTTTTATCTCATATTATTTATTGTTTTATATTATTAATAAATATTATTTATTTAAAATTTAATTGTACTTTTAATTATATTAATTTATAAAATTAGTTTTTTTTTATTTTAAATTTTAATAAATTTTAATTACTTATTATAATTTTTTAACTAAAAAATTATACTCTTATATATTTTATATGATCGACATATAATACACCATATATAATGAAAAATTTTAATTTTAACTTTTGATTCTTTTTATTTTTATAATTTATTTATTGATATATGAATATTTAATATATCTAAATAATTTTATATCATAAATTATATGTTAAATTATTTAAAATATATTAATTATCATTATTTAGTATAAATATTCGAGAAAATAATTGAATTTGTCGACTTTTAAAATAACAAAATTAATTTTATGAATTAAAAAAAAAATATTGCAATTAAATTTTTAATGAATATATTTTTATTTAATGTATTCATAATTACTATTGATAAGAATATTTTAATAAATAAGATATATTTTATAATTAAAAATAATACAAGTGGTAATTTAAAAAATTGTGAAAAATTGAATTACACTTTATGACGAAATAGAGAAAAGTATCATGTAACTAGCATGTGTCCATTTTTCTCCGATTGAAAGCATAGTCATCATTTATCGTAATAAAAATTAAGTTTAAAGTCATGGAAATAATTCCATTATTTTGTACAGTTAATTTTATTTTTATTATTATATTTTAATTTGAATTAGGATTAGTTTAGATTTGATGAAGTTAATTATTTAATTTTGACTTGTTTTTATAAGTATTTGTGTATTATAAAAATCATTATTAAATGAGGGATTAATTCACATTTAAGAAATTTATCTTCAAAAATAATTTTCTAAATGGACAATAATGGAATTTTGATATTTCTTTTAAATGGTGTTTGGTTAAATTTTATTGTATTTATGGGAATAACCTAAAATAAAAAAAAAATATATATATATATATAATCTATAAGTTTCTTTTATGGATGATAATTAGACTCAAACCCAGTAGATACAAAAAAAAAACCATAATGAGTAGGGTAAAAATCCGCATAATAGATATAGACACGGGAACGGTAATTACCCGTAAAATTAACGAGAACGGGTACTATAGTACCCATCCCGTCCCACACTTATATAAATATATTATTTATTCATTTATTATATTAATATTTAGTTTAATTAATTGTTTTTCTTTATATTTTAATATCTATTAATATCATTGAACTATTACAATATTTATAATCAAATCAAAAGATAAACGTTTGCAAACTTTTTAATAATTTGATTATGACGAATAGTTAAATAATTGTGACTTTATAACTAAGAGTTATATCTTATTAATTGTGTCTTTATAATTATACTTGCAACTTCTTATAAATTATTTTTACTGATCTCAAATAATATTGTTGTAAGAGTTACAACTTCATAAAATATTATTATGCATATTTGAATCTGTATTATAATGAGTGTTCATTTGAAATGTTTTGAGTTAGAAAATATTTTGATTTATAATATTTTATGATTGAATTTATGATATTTGAATAATTTTAAAATTTAATCACAAAATAATATTTATTTATCGATCTATTTTAGTTAAAGTGTGGGTAATAGGTAGTTAAAGTGTGGGTAATAGGTATGAGTACGAGCACTTAGGTGGGTAAGGGTACGGTATTAAAGTTGATACACAAGAGGGTACAGACACAAATATAAGTATTTTTTTAAACTGCAAGTATAGGTACGGGTAGTACAATATCCTACCCAAAACCTACCCATTCTTATCCATAGTTTCCTTTTGGAATATAACATAAAATTTATATAAGTTATTTTTTTATTATTGAATTGCCACCTTTTGAAAAATTATTATGCAATTGTCCTAATTTTTAAACACAGTGAGAAGTTGCTTCCCCATGTAACGAACACTTGAACTAAATTTTTTAAAAAATTAATAGAAAGTTTTTTCCAAGGAGCGACTTGCTACTGTATTTTTTTTTTATTTTAACATTTGTTTTAATATATTATTTTAAATATCTTTTGAGTTTATAATTTATCATTATTCTGTCAATTCTATTCATGTAGTTTTAATTGGAAAAATATAATATACCTTAAAATATATAAGCTTAAATATAAATTTAGTTTTTTATTTTTTATTTAGTATTTTTTTTTGTTGTATCTCTTCGTTCTTCTTTCTTATTTTTTCAACCGTGGCTATCATATAAAATTGTATAGAAGATTGAAATCGATATTGTTCTACAATATTTTTCTCCTCTGTTTTTCATTGAAAAAATAATAAATAAAAAATTACAAAAAATTAAAAATGTAAAAAAAAAATTAAAAACATTTAAACGGGAAATTTCAATTTTTTGATAATATATTGTGTATCTGAAGTATCGAAAATAAAGTTTTCGGCAGTTATGTTCAAGTAAATATTATTATACGCAATATAACTATCGAAAATTTTGAAAACTAAACTTTCTAATTAATAATAACTACCGAAAATTTTAAAAATAATTTTTTTTTATTTGAAATATAACCATAGAAAATCTCATTTTCAAAATTTTTGGTTTGAGAGATTTAGAGAAAAAAGTACTTTTTAGAGAATTTTAAAAAGTGGTATATGCTCAATCATTCAAATTTGTTTTAAGTTTTACTATTTACTAAGGAACATTTTAACAAGTTAAGTGATATAAATTATAAATGGGATACAAATCTATAATTGAGGATACAAATGGGATACAAAATTCAATTCTCTCAAATACACTATTAAAAGTTAAAATTGGAAAATATATTTTAAACAAGTCTCTTAAATATACTATTTAAAACAAACATTGGCGTGTCACTTTCTTATAATCTTGTCAAATCTTATGTAGTAATAATATTAAAAGAATTCATTTTAATTATTGTAAGAGAAACTCTTGCAAACTAAAGCTCATGTTATAAATAGTCTTTAATTCTAACTTGATAAATGATAATATTATTAAATTAAATATTTGTTCGGATATACATTAATTGTGAAAATTAATTATAGAGAAATCTATTATTTTTT
>JBBPBS010000276.1:15437846-15449386 GCA_037974835.1 Cicer judaicum
TAATATTTTTTAATATTGTTATCATAAAAACCAAAACATGTATAATTAATATGTTAGCTATAACAATTTTACACTTCAACTTTTTTAGGTTGGTTTTTAAAACGAGTCACTAAAAAAGTTGTTGTAACATACAATTCATAAACAGAATAAATGTTTGGAACTATTTAATTAATAAGATTTAGTATTTTTTTTAATATTCTAAATAAAAATAACAATTAATCTAATATATTAATTATACATTATTAAAATTAGCATATAAACACAAATGCAAAATTCAACTTTAAAGCAAACTTCATTAATAATCGAACTCACACCGAATCCATGATATCACAATAAAAAAAACTATTTTCATAATTATTAAAAAAGTTATTAAAGTACAACTAATTTTTAAAATTTTATGTAAAATACAAGTCGAATTTACTAAATAGTTATTTTTAGTATCAAATATTCAACTATATACATTAAATAGTTTTGAAATAAATAAAGGATATATTAAAAATAATAACATTTTAACATTCAAAATTAGTTAATTTTTATTTATAATTGTGATAATATTCAAAATATTTTTTTATTTGTAACAGTGACTAGAGTATCCACTTTGATTCTTGCTTCAAATATTGTAAATAATTTTTTCACTAAGTTGAATTTCAATCGCGTATAGGTTGGATCTGGGTGAAAATTAAAATAATTGATAAAATAGAGTATGTTCATTCTTCTCTGTATATATTTATTATTTATCTTTTTTGTTTACATTTTTTGTGTGTAAGTAAGTAACGAATTTAAATCTTGTGATCAAACGAATCTTTCTCAATTTTGTACTCTCAACTGCATTTTAACCCTATAAATTAAATCGATAGTGGATTCCTCGGGCAAATAACATAACATTCATCTCTTGCAAATTATTTTTTTGTAGTAGTAATATCTGCATGTTATTTTGAAACCAATATTATGCTTACTAGTCATTTTTCTTTGGTTAATAAAAGTCGAGAACCTATTATCTAACTTTTCATTATCCATTAACTAATGTAAGTAGAAAAACTTATGACACGTTTATTTTGTGAAAATATATTTTATTTTTATTTCTTAAAATATGTGTTTATTTTATTTTTGATGCAACACTCGCTCTTTAAATAAAATATTGTCGTAAAAAGAAGATTACATTCTAATTAATGAAGATATATTTTCAGAAATAATAAAAAAAAAATTTAAAATTTTTTTCATTGTTTTTATAAAAGTAGATAATTGTCTACTTCATAAAATATATTTCTTCTTTATCAAAAAGTAAAATAAAAACAATTTTTTTTCAAAGTAAAACAGACTCTAAGTTTTTCTACAACGGGAGTATCTCATTTCCTATTTTCTTCCCTTTGTAATAAATAATTAAATGTAACTGAAAAACAATACTAATTAATATTGGATTGAACTTAATTTATGAGCAATAACTAAAGGGGATTGATTGTTAATAAGTATCCTAATAATATTTATTAAGGAAACAAAAATCAACTTTTGAGCGAAAAAAAAAATCCAATTTACAATTACAAGCATTAAATGCTCAATTTCCAAAATTTCATTTCCACATTTAAATTCTCTATAAAAATAAATGTAAACGAAACTAAATATGAATAAAATTCCAACACTTAAGAACAGAGGAGTAGATTGGTCAAGTACTCAAATTCCTCATAAGTGAAAATTCAAAGCTGGAGGAGTTTTGGTGGGAAATCTTACTTTTATTTATTGATCATTGTAACCTAGGATTCAATAAAGTGGTAAGATCATAATGTCTGCTTTTTAAGCAACCGTTTTCTTTTGTTATTCCTACACAAGCGAGAAAGAAGCCAAAGAACTAAGGTAAAACACACTTTTTTTGTTACGACGAGAGAATATTTGGTATCAATAAGTTTGTCAAAAATGATTTTACAACAGCTACAAATTAATATTATTTGTAGACCAACAATTCTTAGTACTATTTGATAATGACAAAATTACCTAATGCACATTGATTTATTCGCACATATTAATTACTCGTACACTTCATCGGTATACCCTTACTTACAAGCAAAAAGAAAATTTCTCAAGTAGAAATTTTATCTACATTCCACAAACTAAATGAATATTCCGAGTTACAAATAGAAGGGATAAATGTTTATTTCATAAAGTATTGGTTTTTGATTTTTAAATGTAAACTTCCTCCCTTAAAATCAAAAACCATAATTGATTATAATCAAAATTATGTATCATTCCCTTGATACAACGTTTGAGGAAGCACCAGCTTCATCATCAACATCTTCTATATGAAGTGACAATGATGATGGAATTTGTAATGGAGAATCTGAATTGATAGGACCTTGGTGGGGTGTGTCCGATATAATAATATTAATTGGCGGTTGTGGGTTAAGGAACTTGTTGGTGGTAGTGGGAATGATGGAACATCTACAAAGTGGACAAGTGGAATTTGATTGTAGCCAATGATGTATGCAATCGATGTGAAACACATGCTTGCAATGTGGAATCTGTAGTACCTCTTCTTTCACCTCAAATTCTCCCAAGCAAACACAACATCTGTTTTTTATTTTTTTGACATCTTGTTAGCTTCATTATAAAACATGTATTTCATGTTATCATATCATATATATAACCCGACAATCATATATTAGCATATCAAATCAATTGAACTCAGAGATTGAATAATGGGATTTTGAAAAGAAAAAATAGGGGGGCCAAGCATGTTGAATCCAAGTTATTTAGAGCTTCCAAAGTGCTAGATGTGTCTCATAATGTATGATTTATTTGACTATTATATATGTAGTTTAAATAAATTGTATAATTATAGTATAACGTGTAATATTTTTATTAAATTATTCTTATTAATTATTTGTTATTAAGTAAAAAATAATAAATTTAGAGTGATGTATTAGTTTTAATTAAAAGGTATTTCTTCCGTCTTATAATAATTTTCGTATTTATAAAAAAAAAATTATCTTAAAATAATTGTTGATTTTGGATTGCAATCCAACTTTAGTAGTTTCTTTTTATCAACTATATTCTCTAATTAATACTACGTGTGTTCACTCTCAATTTATTATTTCACCAATTTGCATTATATTATAATTGTAATCAACTAAAAAACAACTCTAACGGGTTAATTCTTAATAACCATATTAGGTATCACAATTTTAATTTATATATTAATATTTAATTTATTATAACTTAAAATATTAATTTTAATATTTTAATTAATATTATTATACATTATTTTAATTTAAAATAAAATTAAACTTAAATTTTTATAACAATTAATAATAAAAATAAAATGTTAAATACATTATATAAATAATTAAAAATGATAAAAAAATAATTTTAAATTTTGTTATTGTTAGTAGAAACTTAAAGACAAAAAACTGTGTAATAAAAATTGTGAAAGAAAAAGTAAGAGTAAGAAAAATAAATTGTTCTAAGTAATAAACGGTAAAAAAAATTAACGGTGAACTTGCTCTAAGTAATAAACAGTAAAAATTAACGGTAAATAAATTATTCTAAGTAGTAAAGCTCTTATGTCAATTCGAACGGTGAACTTGCTAAAAACTGAATTTTACCTAACTCTTAATTCTAAACTAGTTGAGTACAAAAATATTTTACAAGAGTTGGAGATCCTCTAATGCTTTATAAGGATAATTCAATAAAATTATTTTTCTCTCTCTTTCATTTATTATATTGCATAATACATGTTAAATTATTAAATGCGACAATTATTTAAAATTATAATTAAAAAGAAATAATTATTATAATATTAAAAATTAAGAAGATGATTCAAAAAAGATCATTAATTTTGAGAGATATTTGTTTTTCTAATAAATCATTCAATCTAAGACGGAAGGAATATTCAGCCAATGTGGGATGAGGGAGTATTAAGCCAGCACTCTGTGTTCTATGAAAATTCCTAGCAATCAATATGATGAGCATAACTCCTATCGTTGAAATTTTGGTTCTAATCAACTTGGATCATACATGCAGAATTTATAAATTTCTTTGATGAATTTATTCTACTTTGAGACATAGACCCTTCAAAATATAGTACTTTCTCTAGTGTCAAAAGAAGAGAAAAATCATTAATTCATAATAGTATATATTCTAGTTTTTTTTTTTATGACTAAATACATATATAGTACGAGTATATATTCTAGTTTACTCTTTTTACTACCTTTCCTTTCATATGGCACTTTTTTTTTTAAATAGTGGATGTCATTATATATTCTAAGTAATTCATGAATTGAAGATTCTGTAAACAATTGTTCAGCTTTCCAAGAAAAACATCCGTTGAATATATGACAAATCAAGAGGTGATGAAAGCTACAACACAAAAACGTTGAAGAGCAACAAAAAGAAATTAAAAATACGAAGTATACTTCAACTAAAAAGTGATAAAAAAAAATTTTAAAAAAAAAAATCTTTGGCAGAAAATATTCAAACAAAAAGAACAAAGTGTAAACACAAAGAAATTAATGAACATAGACAAAATGAAAAGAGAAACTTACGATGAATCTCTTGCTTGTAAATCCTCATCAAACAAAATTCTTGGAAGTTTGTCCAATTGTACGGTCAAATCCAAACGACGAGGCTACATACGAGATTAACAAAACAGAGAAGTAGATATCCATTAATATCATATATATAAAACGTATCTAATATACTACTCTAATATCAAATATATAAAAAAAAATAAAATTGTCAAAAGCAAAGTTGATGTATTTAAAGTATAATATATATATATATATATATATATATATATATATATATATATATATAATGAATGAGGCAGAGAAATATGTAAATAAATATTTGTGTTTGGAATTATAGAAACTAATTAATTAAACTTACAGAGGAAGAGGAATAATAACGATAGGTAACTGAAGGAGGATTGATCCTAGGAAGTAAATGTGGAGAGAAAGAGGAAGCTCTTCTCTTGAGGTAGAACAAGTAAAAAAGAAGAAAAAGAATAATTGAAAAAAGTATAGGAATTGAGAATATGAAAGCTTGGTATAGCTTAAGCTGAAGTTCCTCTGGATACATATGTGGAGGAGGAGAACTTGTAGTTGTAATTGTAGTTTGTGGAACACTTCCCATCATCATATCATCTTTCTTTATATTCATAATTAATCCTCCTCCCACTGCCACATTTATAAAATTCATTAAATACATATAATACATTTCTATAAAGAAATTAAACTTTACTTGAACTACATTCATAGCTTACCAATATGTATATGGTATGGTTGTGGTTTGCTATTCTAAGAGTTTCTTTGACAAAGTGTTGTTGGAACTTTGGAAAAGAGTCAGAAAGATCATTTATAGCAATTAGCCAATTAATTAACATTGTTAATTTACAGTGGTAGTGGTATATGTTCTATGGAAATAGATTTCGTGCTACATATAGTTTACACATTTGGAATGTTTGATATGTGATCAGTGATCAATGGTCTAGATTATATCATTGAGTAACCGTCTGATCACAAATTAATGGTGAAAAATAATTAACGTGTGTAACCGCGTATTATGATTGAGTAGGCAATCCGGGTTTATATTCTATCTTTTTGAAATGATGATGGGACAAGGGCATGACCCTCCACTATGGTACATAGCTTCTAGCCAACG
Organism: Cicer judaicum; assembly: GCA_037974835.1. Classification (NCBI taxonomy): domain Eukaryota; kingdom Viridiplantae; phylum Streptophyta; class Magnoliopsida; order Fabales; family Fabaceae; genus Cicer; species Cicer judaicum. Next base: position 15,443,496 of record JBBPBS010000276.1, read on the forward strand.
TCTTAAGCCCATTGTCTTTTTTTGTAGGCTCGTAGGCCCAAACATCTGGGTGCATTCTCTTTGCGTCATTATACTAGTGCTAACTTTTTGTGAACAAATTAAGAACCGCCGAATTGTATCCCATACCTATTAAATTATACCTCTGTCCTACATTTTTGTACTTAAAACTACATATTTTACTCTTTTTTTTTCTTAAAAAAAGAATAAATAAAAAATTATTACTAAATTCAATTTAAGATTTAAAAAAAAAATTAAATTAAATTTATCAGAAATACAAATAATGTTAAACTCTAGACTTGATTTATAATGTACTTTTAAATATATTTGTAAAAGAACTTCTAAAAAATTTAAAAAGTATATAAGAGTTGATTTAATAGCAAAGCTTAAAATTGTTGACGAAATTCTTTTAAGAAATAAAACTACTAATGAAAAAATTTTAGGAACTAAAAATCCGAGAATTTTTTATATACATTAAAAATAAAAATTTAAAATTTTATAAGTACTAAAAAATTATTTAGTATTTATTTTATAATAATCAGATGATATAACATATCTTATACTCCCTTTAAAATTAAATATAAAAAGTTAATATATGTAAACTAAAATTTAGATCACACATATCACTTTTCATATATTTTTCTTATATTCCATTATGAGGGGGTATTTTATAGTAATAAAATTAGTAGATGTTATATTATTTTAGCTATGAACTTTCCTAAGTGATGATTTCTTTAATAACCACGAAACGAAAATGTGAACCTTTCTGGGGTTATATTCTTCATTGAAAGGCCAGGAAGAAAAGAAACGTTTGCAACTTCAAACCCTTTTGTCAACATTAGCATGATGAGGAACATATGCTTTTTTATTATCTCCTTTTTCTTTTTCTCTTCATTTGTTCTTTCATTGTTCGGGTCAAGGTTACTTGTTATTATGTCTACAAAAGATGGAAGTGGAAAATGGAGACCGTGGAATTAATATTATTTTAGTTTAAAATTAATCGAGGTTACTTGTTAAACTTGAAAGGTAGTGGAGGTTTTGATTAATAATTGTGAATATAAAAAGTATAGAATTCTTTCATCCATTGTGATTTTTTTAACTTTTTCAAAGAGTGTTAAGTGTGGAGTTATGTTTTTCTATATTATTAAGGGAAGGTGGTTATTTTATCGAGTATGGTGGTGGTGTCGATCTGAAGAAAAAAAAATACTTGCCAAAGACACTAATGCTAAAATTAGTCTAAGAATACTATATTATTTATGTGTAAAGAAATAAGAAATACTTGAATTAAGACAAACTATGCTCTTTTATATAGGAAGTGAACGAGAATCCTTCATGGACCTTATGGCTTTGGACTAAAGAGCAATGAGGTCATATGTTCATTCGATCGACCAAACATCCTAATAACTCAACTCTCAATTTAGATTAGCATACTTGACAACTTTGTGCAGGTGTGTTCAATCATACTAAATCATAAAACATATGTAGTTAATTAGTCTCATTTGATTAGGTTATCCTTGTATAGTATATAAATTTGATCTTATGGACCAAAAATATTTCGTATTAAACATAATCGCCGAATGCTGAGTACAACGATCGAAGACACTCTAAATAATTCAATAACTAAAACATTTGATACTAAACACATTTATCGACCGTCCAACACTCCAACCTAAAAGACGAAGACAAATGATTGAGTAACCAACTGAATAGTTTTGTTCGATGCACTAATTTGTGTAGATACCACGATCGTATTATAAAATTGCTTCTCAAAACACAATTTTGTATTTAGATAGAAATAAAATCAAGGGAGTTAATGATTTCATCTTTTCATGTTAAAATTATGAAAAAAAGCTAAATAAGATTTTCTTTTAATAAATTAATTACTTAAATTTGTGTTTATTTGAATAGGACCTTCTTACATAAACTTATATCATATCATGAGTTTAGTACAAACTAATCTGAATAACAATAAGACCGTAATTTGAGAGTGTTGATGCAAAAAGAAATGTGAGGATTTGAAACATACATACTCCAAACAAATAAAATGAAACTAGGTTCATCCAAATATAAAGCATATTTACTCCACGACAAAATTAGTACTGTAAGAACTAGTAAGCAGCATTGGATGATTCTAGCATACATTTCAACTTTTCTCATCACTTTGTGCACTATGACGCAATAACTAGGTTTCTTTTAGCATCTTTTTCCAACTTAATAGCTAGCTAGCTAAATCAGTGTTGAAATAGAATAATACAATTTGATACGAGGGAAGAGTCATGGTATAATATTTTAGTTACTGTTGTCTGTGGAAAGTGAAGCAGGTTAATATGTTTCTCTTGCAAGTGGGAATGGAATCAAATCTAAATTCTCAAACTCCACTTCTATGTCATGCTCTCTCACACTCACACATCAAAACTCAAAAGGTCATTCTACTTTTGTTGTTCTTGGCAATCTGCTAAAGCAGAGAGCTAAGATATTTATATAACCTCTGTATGATAATTTAGGAAATTGGCTTATAGTTTATATGAAATTTTTTCAAAAAAAAAAAGAGTTTGATTTATTTTATCTTTTATTATAAAAAAATATGTTGGGGCTAATTATAAGTGATCATATAGACTAAGAGTAACACACACATACATTAGGATCATTAGATTTAGATGATACTAGCTAGAGGAGTACATCAAAATATTAACCATTTGGCAGTAGGAGCATAAGTAGCCGCACTTATCTTGTTGATGTTGTCATTAGCAATAGCAACCACCACTTCTGACAGATTCTTCTGCCCTTTTCCATTCCTTGCTGCTATTATGTTGCATACAGAATCAGTTGTACCACCGCAAACATTGTCCCAATCCCATTTGGTATCTGAAAAGTCAAAATTGACTTTTATAAGTATAAAATAATTTTACACAGACACTCAATTTCAATTATTTACATTGCAAAAAATTGTGGTCCGTGGTCACTATAAGCATTGTACTAATCATAATTAGTTTTCTTACAGCAATGAATGGATCCAAAGTATGAGAGCATAAATGGTCCAAGACACGCCATTGCCAAAGGAAGCCAAAGAGAGGTAAAACAGCATGAACTCGACACTTTTGGTCTCTATCAAATGTGAACACATCTTTATGTGTATGTGTAAAAAACAATATATAAACTAAGGTTAACCTCCGTAGTGCGGAGTATATTTTAATTTATTTAATTTAAGCGAATTTTTAAAAAATATCAATATGAAGTTTTATATTTTAATTGTCAAATGATTATCGATAAGGTAGTTATATTAATAATATATATTCAATTTTATTAATGTAATTTATAGAAAAGAAGTACCAAACAATAAAAAACACATATAAATAGTCGAAATATATTTTAGGGTAAGCAATAGAAATATATGTACTATTAATTCAGAAGAATTTGAAGAAATGTATCATGTAATTATATTTAATATTAAATATTCTGAAAAGATATATACAAGTGCGAGCAAATAAGTAGATTGCACTGAAAATGTAAAGTTAATTAATACAAACAACAAAAAGTATAGAGTGGTAATGTGGAATTAATCTGAAAGATGTTGGACAAACATTATGAAATAATAATGTGACGTTATGAAATAATATTTAAATAAGAGATATAATATAAGATAGTGAATGGTATATAGAATTTGTAGAAAAACTATTTAGAAATTTAGTAGAGAAAATTCTATTGGAAGACGTATATGTATTGAATATTTAAAAATTATAAATAATTATATTTAAATTTATAATTAATTACATTTAATTAATAACTAATGAACCAATGGACAATGACCACAAGTATGGACATTATGTTAATTGTCATTTTATTTGATACTATTTTCTCATAAGCTCCAAATTTTTATTTAGATGGATTAATTTAAACATAGTTGTTTACTTTCTTCAATTCCAATTATAAGAAGAAAAATAAATAAACACATTAATACCAATGAACTAATTATTATTTTAATTTTTTGAATATTTTTATAAATAAACTCTTCCTAAAAAAGTGTAAGACATTATATATATTCATTAATATTTAAAAAATAAACATTAAATAAATATAAAGAAATTATTCAAAAGATAAATATATCGTAAAAATCACAATTTTTTTTATAAATAAAATTAAAAAAATCGCTAAATTTTTTCAAATAATTAATACAAAAGATAGTTTTATGATTTGTAGAAAGAGGAAAAATTATTTTCTTTTCATAATCATTCATATTTAAATCACAATCATTCATACATTGATGAATATGATTAAACTGTCACGTCATAAAAATTTCAAATATTAATTGATATTAATTAGGACATAATTTCATCACAAATTGACTGACAGAGGAATAACATCAACTTTATTTTATTCAACTTAAAACACTATTGTCAGTATACAAACCAATATAGTCTTTTAATTTATAAGCATTTTATACTTAACATTCAATATTTAAGCATATAGTTTTGTATCTATAAAAAAAATATTATCATTTAGTATATAAGACATTTCAAATATAATTACCTTAATAGAGAAACTTAAATCAAAAGTTTCTTAAATCGGGTGTTGTAGAAGTTTAGGTAGTGCTAACAATTTTTCTTTGGTCCAGTAAAAAACAATTATTAAATATAAAGAAATCTACTAAACCCAGTGTTGAAATTAAGATTCGTAGAAAAAGAAAAATCTATTTTTTCGCATAATCATTCATATCTAAATCACAATCATTCATACCTTGATAAATATGATTAATCCGCCACATAGTAAAAATTTCAAATGTTAATTGATATTAATTAGGAGATATTGTCATCACAAAATGACTGACTGGGGAATAGAATCAACTTTATTTTATTCAATTTAAAACACTATTGTCAGTACACAAATCAAGACAGCCTTTTAATTTATAAGCATCCTATACTCAACATTCAATATTTAAACATATAATTTAGTATCTATTATCATCGGAGTTGACATATGAGAACATATCAGACTCTTAAAATGTATTAAATTTGAGTTTAAATATCTATAAAAAAATATTCTCATTTAATATATAAGATACTTCAAATATAATTACCTTAATATAGAAACTTAAACCAAAAATTTTTTAAACCACGGCGCTGTAGAAGTTTGGGCGATGCCGACAATTTATCTTTGGTCTATAACAATAAAAAACAATTATTAAATTTAAAGAAATCTATTAAATCCGATGTTGAAATTAATAGATGTTTTTTTTGGCTTTTGATAACAATGTACGACATATTTTCTTCTCTTATTTTTATTTTAGAGTATCTAAATATTATTGGTATAAATCCTTTGCTCTAAAAAAATTATTTTCTCCTTTTCTATATTTTAAATTGAGATTGTCTACTTTTAATTTTTTAATATTAATAACTTTATTCATATTTTTCTCCTAACAATTATTAACTCTTCAGTTTAAATAATTTTTATTAATTTATTTTAATCTTCAAATACACTTAAATTATCGAACATCAAAGTTAAGGAATGTATTTTCCAAGTTATACCATATATGGCCGCAACAAAGCAAACAAACCTACCATAAATGGCCGCAACAAAGATATTCAAAGATTGTATTTGACAATTTTCTATGTCAGTCTCCAGTCCATATGCAAGAAAATGCTTAGCTACGAGAATGGAGTGATTGGACCATGACTTATAAAATAATAATGAAAGATTGATTCTAAACTTGTTAATAATTCATCTAAAACTAAATAATTATTATAAAAGTATGATCTATATTAACAATATATATGCCTAAACAAAATACTAAACAGTAAAAAATGGGTTTCGGTTCGTTTAGTTATATTTTTTAGATTAAATTATATCAGTGGTCTCTTAACTTAATTTCAGGTAACATTTTAGTTTTTTTTTTTTTT
>JBBPBS010000276.1:15461099-15508184 GCA_037974835.1 Cicer judaicum
TATATATATAATCTTTTTGAAGAAATAAGAATCAAAATAATATTTTATTTTATATTTGTGAATTCGATTAGTTTTACTAAATAAATTAAATTATTTTCCATATGAAAATTGATCATTTGATAACATATAATTTAAAATATTGAAATACATCATATTTTATTTTCTATTTTTACCTTTCTATTCTTTATGAATGTAGGGAGATCTCATTAAGTATGATTGGAGGAATACGGATCACCTCAATGCTATTAGAAATCAAGATACAGGAAGTAAGTTGTTTAATTTATAGTTGTTTAATAAATTTCTCTAGTTTAAAAAAATAATATAGGTATATATATATATAGGATAGTTAATATACACATACAAAAAAATTAAAAGATGTATGTATATTAGTAATTTACACATTTTTTTATTTGGACACAAAATTCTACCATCTATTTTACAATATAATTGAGGATTATTACAGTAACTTGTTTTTGTTTTTTATTTTATTCAAAAAATACTAATTTTTTTTATTTTTATTAATTAAGATTAAAAGTATTAAATTAAGATTTTTATTTGAAAATTTAAACATTAACACTCACCCAACTTCCTTTCTCATTGTATAAAGAATTTCTTCCTTGAGGCTTTCATCTTTCCGCTAAAATTAAAAAAATAAAATAATGTTTCATTCTTTCTATAAAATTTTAAATAATTTTTATGTATGAGTTGGATTGTGAATTTATAATTTTCTCTCTTATTTTTTATGTATGAACTGGATTGTAAACAAATAATTTTCATGTTCTAGCTTAACATATTTCCACATGTTAATTGTGTGACTTATAGTTCTTTTTTTGTTTTTTACATTTCAACTTCTCATTAATATTACTTATAAGTTAGTTTTATCTTACTATATTATTATTGTTTCAATGCCTATCTTAGTCATATGTATGCTTTAGTGATGCTGACTTTAATTAATAGCATTGATCAACTACTAAAAAATTGTTAGAATCAAATTGTAGAAATTAAGAAAATGGATTTGTAATATTTTGTTTAAATTAAAATAAAATGGACAAAGTTATTTTTTATTTAAAACTGTTTTAAATAAATGAAAAATATTTTTGTTTTCAAATAAAAAAATTGTGTAAATGATTAATATACCCTATATATATATAATATATATATTTTTTGTTGGTGGTTTAGGGAATTTGAGGGAAAGATATAAATATATATTTATATATAAATTTTGTAGATTGCTGTTTTGCTTTTGCAATATGCGGTGTACTAGAGATATTACACCACATAAAAAGTGGAAGTCGAATTATTTTGTCCATATGTGGGAACCTTTATGCCACCTGTTCTTACGCGCAAGGTACTCTTTTTCATTTTCAACTTTTAGTATTATACAAGTTATCTTGATTTTGTTTTTCTCCTATTTTAAATCTTTATTATTATATAATTTATTATGATCTTGATTTTGTTTTATGTTACCATATATTTAGCCTTTTCTAAGAATGACCACTGATCAAAGGGATAAATCTAGGGATAAATCTGCTGGGAGAAACATCATTGAAAGAAAAAAAACAAGCTGCTGGAATTGGCGATTAGGAATGCACCTGTCCTGGCACAAATGGTTATGAGAGAGCGACTGGAATTGGCGATTAGGAATGCACCTGTCGTCGCACAAATGGTTATCAGAGATGAGTGTATTGAAGGGGGTAAGTCTAGTTTTTGAATTAATTAATCTATTTATTAACATGTCAATTTAAAGATTGGTTAATTTAATTTTAATATGTAATTGTAGGATGTTATATACTCTAGTCCTAAACATGCATAGTAGGATACGGCCAAGAAATGAGAGAGGGTAAATTGAAAAAATACTAGATAGTGAGAAATTGTCATAGAGAAGGATGGGGTAATCAAGGTTATGCAAAAATTGACAGAGCACCCTCTCATCGACGATTATCTGTCATGGACGATTATTAGTTGAGCTTGGATCATAGATGGCATAACCTATGAAATATAGATATGGTGATTGTTTTACCATCTAAATTGGAAAACTTTAATTTGTCTTTAGCCATACATTCAGTTTGTTTTAAGTATCAGTTTGTTTTAAGTATGTAACAATTTAGATTTGTTGGAACTAAAACTTTCTTTGGAACTGAAACTTTACTTTGTAGTTAATGAAGTAGTTTGAACTGAAACTTTGCTATTCAGCTAATTCAATCAGTCTTATGAATTTTATTTTATTTTCTTTTTAATAAAAAATCTTTACATTGCAGATTTCATTCTTATCTAAATTCATATCTACTCCTAAAAAATGTAAATCGACGAAGCAGGATGCCATTAAAACAAACAAGGCTCTTTAAATATATATGCACAATGTTATCGTTTGGAATAATGACATCGACTTTATTATTTATTTTGATTTTTTTAAGTGAGGGTCTATAAGAAAAACTAAGAGAAATTGTAAGATAAAGTATAATATAATATTTACTTTCTAAATTAATACATAGAACTTAATTGGTTGTCATAAAAATTCATTTTTTTACTCAATTATATAAAATGTAAATTAAATTAGTACAAAAAAAATCAAACAATGGTTATTTATGAAAATTAAATTAAACAATGCTTTAGATATTCAAATCACTTACATTCTCCTTAATAATATTTTTACTTAAATAAATACATTTAAGCTATTTGAACTTAGTCTATATAAACTATCTAGTAATTTTCATTCGAATAATAAGACAGACAAATATGCAAAATTATTATGAAAAACTATCATGTTACACAATAATCACATTGATCAAATAACAATTAGAGAGATGTCTAACTTTCTTTTATTGTTTAACCGGACTGGAAAAATACTAGTAGAACGTAGAAAACTAATTACATCGGTATATGTAAGACAACAAACACATTATGTGTTTAACTTTGATTTTTTAATATTATTTAATATTAATTTTACTTTTATTTTTATTTTTACATCTTCATTCTTTTATTAATGTAACGATTAGAGAGACGCTCATCACCTAAATTCGAGTAGAGATCAATGGAGAGGGAGTAAATTGTTTTATTCATCGTTATTTACTTTAATTTTTTCTAGATTAAAACTAAATAAATATATATATATATATATGTGTGGTAGTTCCTACACACATAAATGAAAGAATAGAAGATATATTACACATTTTTTTTTATTTGGACACGTAATTCCACCATCTATCTTACAATTTAACGGAGGAGTGTTATTGTTTATGTATTGTCAAGTTTTCCTATTTGAGAATTTCAGCATTAATACTCGCCCAATATATAAAATAAATAAATAAAAGTTATGCACAAATAACTTCCTTTCTGATTATATAAACAATCTCTTCGTTGAAATTTTTGAACTTTCATCTTATTGTTAATTTTAAAAAGAAAAAAAATGATGTTTTTTTTTTCTAAAAAATTTTAAATTAATTTTTATCAATGGGTTAGATTTTAAATTTGTAATTTTCTCTCCTATTTGTTTTAGAGCAACTATTTTTTTGATTTTTTAAAAGTCTTCCTTTTATATTTTTAGTTGATCGTTCTCACACACATGCTCATTGTTTAGCTTATGATTCTTGTTTTGTTTCTTCATTTCGATTTCTCTTTAATATTATTTCTAAGTTAGTTTGATCTTGCTATTTAATCCTTGTCTCAATGTCTATCTTATTCATATGTATGATTGAGAATTGGTCTCTTGTTTTTTGATAAAATTATTCTTGCATAGTTTATGAGAATTTACTCATATTATGTGATTGTATTCACACTAAAAAACTCTTGAATATTATCTGTCGTAGTTTCTCTAAATTATTTTCTATTTATTTTTGTAATAATTTGAATTAAAAATTCCATAATAAATATATATATATATATATATTTTTTTTTATTTTTATTTTTTTATTCAAGAATTTTATTTTTATTAAACCTACATTTTTATTTTTTATTGTAATATTATTATAATTTTCAAATTATAATTCTTATTATTGTAATATTTTATTGACTTAAATTTCACAAAATTTCAAATTTCAATTAATGTGCAATATTTTTCTCTTTTTTTTAATCTGTCGATTTTATTTGTCTACACCGATATATAGTCGCCGATATATAGCCGTATTTAAGAAGTGATAAATGTCAGGAAACAAGTATTGTTTAGAGAGAAAAACAAAGTGCTCCACAAGCTGACAAAAGAGATGAATCACTTCAAGTTGTTGAGACAAAATCTCTCTTAATTGGTTTTAATGATAACAAAATTAATTAAAAGATTATGATTATGTTTAATGACTAATCTGTGCGTTTGAGTGCATTCATATAAGAAAACAGGTTTTCATTCATCAAGGAAAAAGAAGAAAATTTTGAGTTAAAAATGTCAAGTATGGAAAGGCCGAAGATGGTCTCACAAGCTGAGAAAATTGCAGCCTTGTATTCTCACGGTTTTGAGTCCATTAAACAAGGGCCCAATAGTATTATAAAATGAATTATTTGAATTCATTCAACAAGGGCTGAATGGTATTAAAGAATGAATTGTTTGATTCATTCAATAAAGACAAAATACTATTAAAAATATTCAAAGAAAGTCTTGTGAAGAAAAGTGACAAGAGTGCAAAAGAAAGGTACAAGGAATGATGATAGTAGCATGTGCCTAAAGTCAACATTTTGAAATGCATCCCAACACTTTATGAAAGCAACTCATCACATCTTAGGCTTCTTAGGCAAAAGGCTAAATGTACCTTTATGTGATACAAAAGGATTTAAATTCAAATATTCAAAAAGGTAACAAGAAACATGCCCTAAATAAATGGATCGCGTGTCTTAAGGCAAGGCAAGAAGCATTCACGTGAAGCCTTCCCATAGTCTTGAAGGAAGGAAGAGAATAGGACATCACATGTTGGTTGAAGGCATTAAATGGAGGAAAGAGAAAAAGCTCACATGTGAAGCTTTAAAGGCATTGAAGAAAGAGAATGAAAATCACTACACACAATATTCAAACCTTAAAGAAAGGGAAGAGAATAAGACATCACGTGTCCCCAAGTGCCAAGAAAATTGCTACCTCGTACTAGAACATGAAGGCATATTTCAAATGAGCTGAATGGCATTTTCGTAAATATGAAGAAAAACCTTGGCATTTCTCAAATGGATTTTTCAACGGTCATAAAAGGCTTGGCTTATGAAATGAACATGACAACAACTCTATAAATTACAGCAAGCTGTTCTTCATCAATACACAACACACTTGCATAAAAAGATCAAGCATCTTAAAGCTAATCAAGAGCAAAAAACCCTCACTTCTTACTTTCCTTGATCCTACACTATATCTTTGTAAATCTTGTGAGAAAGTATTAAGTATCAATCACTCTCAAATCACTTTGTAATTTCCTAGTGAGTCACACTTGGAAATATTCGGAAATTGATTGTAAGCTTGGTGAAGCTAAAGAATACACGATTTGTAATCATCCTCGGGTTGAGGATCGATCTGTTTGAAAGTTAGTGAAATCTCACAAGGGTGTGAGGACTGGACGTAGCCATCTTTGGGTGAACCAGTATAAAATTGTGTGTGTGTCTCTCTTACTCTACTCCTATTTTTTTGCTCAACTTAGATCTAAAGATTTGAAAAGTTGCATCCTCGAGCTACCCATCCTCAGCGAGATGATCGTTTTTTTAAAACACTTAGAAATTATTTTTAAACAACAAAATCCCTATTCAACCCCCCTTCTAGTGATATTTAGCTACATCAATTGGCATCAGAGCAAGGTTCTCAAAAAAAAAAATACACCTAACAGTGTAAGAGAAAAAGATCCAAAAAGAAAAATGTCAAAAGCTAAGTACATTCCTGAAAGAGGATCATCCAGCCGACCTCCCTACTTTGATGGTACAGATTACTATCATTGGAAAAGTAAGATGAGGCTATTTCTCATATCACAAGACAACAACATGTGGTCTGTGGTGGAAAATGGAGATCATGTCATTAGAACCAACAACACAGATGCAACATCTGAGGTGAAACCTCAAGCACAATGGACAGCGGATGAAAATGCAAAGGTACTCCTAAACTCTAAAGCTCATTTATTTCTAACGTGTGCTTTGAGCAGGGAAGAATATGATAGAGTTGAAGAGTGCAAAAATGCTAATGAGCTTTGGGATACTCTAAGTATCCATCATGAAGGATCAAGCCATGTAAAAGAAGCAAGGATAGATATGGGAGTAAGAGATTTTGAACTATTCGAAATGAAGGAGGAGGAAACTATTGATGAAATGTTCTCAAGGTTAACAATCATATTAAACAACTTGAGATCTCTTGGGAAAGTATACTCCATTCATGAAAGGATAAGAAAAATCCTAAGAAGCTTACCAAAAGAATGGAGGCCAATGGTAACTGCCATTTTAGAAGCAAGAGACTTAACTAACATGAAATTAGAAGATTTGGTTGGAACTCTAAGAGCTCATGAACCATTGTTGTTGGCGGACAAAACAAACAAAAAAGGAAGAATGGTTGCTCTAAAAACCAGCCAAACAGAAAGTTCATCTTCCAAGAAGAATGAAGATGGCATAACAAAGGAAAACGCAGAGTACCCTCTGTCTGAGGATGAGGATGAACTCGCTCTGCTTTCTAGAAGACTACAAAGGATGATAAACAGAAGAGGACAGAATAGAGCATCCCCTCAAAAAGAAAAAATTGACAAAAGTCAAATAACTTGTTATGGATGCAACAAAATGGGACACTACAAAACTGAGTGTCCTCTCAACAAAAGGAACTCTAGAAAATTTCCATAAAAAAACAAATCCATGATGATTACTTGGGATGATAGTGATGAGTCATCCTCGGAGCAAGAAAAGGAAGAAGAAGCCAACCTATGTCTCATGACAAAATCAGAAACTGAGAAGGTAAGTATTACTAATCTATGTCCTAATTGTGAAGAATTAGAAATTGAATTTGATAGCCTCTTAAATGACTCACACACTTTATCTCAAACTTGTATATTTCAAAAAAACCAACTTGTTGAGATAAAGAGACAAAATGAGGAGCTTCGGAAAAAGAATGATGAATATGTTAAAATCATTCAAGATTTGTAGCAATCTCAATTTCAAAATTCTGAGAAACAAAAATTTTTAAACAAGAAAATAGTTGAAACTCATCCTCCTGACGAGGATGCAGAAAATGAAATTTTGAAAACTGAGGTTAGGGAACTTAAAAATGATATTTCCAACTTTGTCAAATCTACTGAAACATTTCAAAAGATTATGGGGTCTCAATCTGGAATATTTGACAAGGCTAGTATTGGTTTCAAAAGCTCTCAAAAACAAAAGTTATATGAAAACTTTTTCTTGCCTAAAAAACTAGAGGATAGGCCGAAATGCACATTTTGCAAAAAACTTGGGCATACCTCCAAAATTTGTCATGCTAAGAGGAAAGCTAACAATATAAAGTCAGCTTGTTCATTCTGTGGTAAACATGGGCATCATGATTCTATTTGCTATCATAAAAGAAATGTCCTCACAAGAGGAAAAACTAACCAACAAGGACCCAAAGCTATATGGGTACCTAAGTCTCTTCTAAACTCTAAAACAAGTTCATCCTCTAATCAACAAAAGAAAGCCTTGGTACTTGGACAGTGGTTGCTCACGGCATATGACGGGAGATAAGCACTGCTTCATGTCATTAGAAATAAAGGATGGAGGATCAGTCACATTCGGTAATAATGATAAAGCTCAAATAAAAGGAACATGTATTATTAGTAAAAATAATTCTGCAAAAATTGAAAATGTTCAATATGTGGATGGCTTAAAACATAACTTGCTAAGCATTAGTCAATTATGTGATAGTGGTTTTGAAGTTATTTTTAAGCCTACTCTATGTGAGGTTAAACACTCATCCTCGGGTAGAGTTTTCTTTTCCGGTTTTAGAAAAAAGAATTTATATGAACTTTATCTTGATGATTTACCCTCTGAATCTTGTTTTGTTTCTATTGAAAAAGATAAATGGATTTGGCACAAACGAGCGGGTCACACAAGCTTAAACACTATTTCTAAATTAGCTAATCTAGAATTAGTAAAAGGTCTTCCAAAAATTAATTTTGAAAAAGACAAAGTTTGTGAAGCTTGTGTAAAAGGAAAACAAGTCAAAAGTAGTTTTCACTCAACAAATCATCCTCTTGAACTTATTCACATTGATCTTTTTGGTCCTATCAAAACTCCAAGTCTTAGTGGAAAAAGATATGGTTTTGTGATTGTTGATGATTTTTCTCGTTTTACTTGGGTTCTATTTTTAAAACATAAAGATGAAGCCTTTGAGGCATTCCACCAGTTTTGCAAAAAGATTCAAAATGAAAAAGGATAAAAAATAATCTCGGTGAGAAGTGACCATGGAGGTGAATTTGAAAATGAATCTTTTAAAAATCTTTGTGAAGAAAATGGTATTTCTCATAATTTTTCTTGTCCAAGAACTCCACAACAAAATGGGGTAGTTGAAAGGAAAAATAGAACCTTACAAGAAATGGCTAGAACTATTTTAAATGAAGCCAACATTGAAAAATATTTTTGGGCCGAAGCCATCAACACTGCTTGTTATGTTTCTAATTGTGCATCCATTAGAAAAATTTTAAACAAAACTCCATATGAATTATGGAAAGGGAGAAAACCAAATATTTCCTATTTTCATATATTTGAGTGTTATTGCTACATTCTAAATAATAAAGAAAATTTGGGAAAGTTTGATCCAAAATCGGATAAATGAATTTTTCTAGGATACTCCACAATGTCAAAAGGTTATAGAATATAGAATCTTAGGACTCAAACTGTGGAGGAATCCATGCATGTTATTTTTGATGAGTTTGATGACTTGTGTTTAGAAAAATTGGATAAAAATGAAGAAGATGAACCGTCAACTTCTCAAGTACCTGGTCCTCACGAAGAGGATGAGTCTGACCAAATCTCTCAACAACTTCCAAGAGGATGGAAAACAGTCACACATCATCCTCCAAATCTAATCATTGGGAATACGGAGGATGGCGTTAGAACCAGAAATTCTCTAAGGGAAAGCACTACCAACATGGTCATGATCTCACAAGTTGAACCCAAAACGATTGATCAAGCTATTGGTGACAAATCATAGGTTGAAGCTATGATGGAAGAACTCTCTCAATTTAAAAGAAACAAGGTATGGAATCTTGTACCCCATCCTCTTGAAAAATCCATTATTGGAACTAAATAGATATTTAGAAACAAATTAAATGAGGATGGAGAAGTCATTAGAAATAAAGCAAGATTAGTGGCTCAAGGTTATAATCAACAAGAAGGAATTGATTATGATGAAACGTTTGCACCCGTAGCAAGACTTGAAGCAATAAGAATCCTCTTGGCTTATGCTACTCATAAAGGTATAAAACTATTTCAAATGGATGTCAAAAGTGCCTTTTTGAATGGGTTCTTAAATGAGGAAGTGTATGTTCGTCAACCTCCTGGGTTTGAAGATGAGAAGCGGCCAAACCATGTGTTCAAACTATCAAAAGCTCTTTACGGTTTAAAGCAAGCTCCTAGAGCTTGGTATGAAAGGTTAAGCTGTTTTCTAAAAGAAAATGGATTCATTAGGGGTCAAATTGATACAACTCTTTTCAAGAAGACTCATGAAAAAGATTCATTGATTGTTCAAATATATGTCGATGACATAATATTTGGATCCACAAATGAAAAGATGTGCAAAGATTTCTCAAATCTTATGCAAAGTGAGTTTGAGATGAGTATGATGGGAGAATTAAAATTCTTCCTTGGCTTACAAATTAAACAACGAGATGATGGTATCTTTATATCTCAAGAAAAATACACTAAGGATCTACTCAACAAATACAATATGAGCTCCGCTAAAAGTATGGGAACTCCTATGCATCCATCCTCCATACTCCACAAAGATGATGAAGGAACTCCAATTTCTGAAAATGAGTACAGAGGGATGATAGGATCCTTGTTGTATTTAACAGCAAGCAGACCGGACATAGTATTTGCAGTCGGTCTTTGTGCAAGATTCCAATCCTCTCCTAAAGAATCTCATCTCACAGCCGTAAAAAGAATCTTTAGATACCTTGTTGGAACTATAAATATGGGAATATGGTACAAGAAGTGCTCAAATCTTGATCTTAAAGCCTATTGTGATGCGGATTACGCGGGAGACAAAGTTGAAAGAAAAAGCACATGCGGAGCTTGCCAATTTCTTGGAAAATCGCTAATAAGTTGGTAATGCAAAAAGCAAAATACCATTGCTCTTTCAACGACTGAAGCAGAGTATGTATCAGCCGCTCAATGTTGCTCACAACTACTTTGAATCAAAAATCAACTTGAGGATTACTCATTAAGGTACACAAAAATTTCCATCCTATGTGATAATACAAGTGCAATAAATCTTTCTAAAAATCCCATTCAACACTCTAGATCTAAGCACATTGAAATTAAACATCATTTTCTAAGAGATCATGTGCAAAAATGGGATTTAGAACTGATTTTTATTGACACTGAGAATCAACTAGCTGATATTTTTACCAAACCTCTCCAAGAGGATCGGTTTAAATTTATCTTGGAAGAACTCTCAATCACATATTTTCCCAAAGATATTTAAATAATTTAATTTTGTTGTTTTGAATTTATTATTTTAATATTTTTCTGGTATTTTATTATTTTAATTTTGTGAGATAAATATATGGAAAATCTGTTCCCTCAAATTAAGTCAAAAATTAAAAAGAAGAACTTTAGGCTCTTTAGGTGAAACGTCCTCTTGCCAAGGCCATGCGCACGCTTCCTTTTACCCAGTGGACAAATGACTGGCACGTGATAAATACTCCACATAAATGCGCAGACTGTACAGCCCATGAAATCCGCTTCATCATCCAACGGCTCTCCTTCTTTCTCTCTCTCACATTATTGCCTTCCTTTCCCGTTCTCTCTCCATCAATCAATCACATTTTTTTCCTTTCACGTTTCCAATCACTTCTCTCATTAAAATTAATTCTCTCTCTCCTAATTATTATTTTTAATTCAAATTTCCTTTCTCTCTCCAACTTTAATTCTTTCTCTCTCCGATTTATTAAAATATTCTACAAATTAATTTCTTTCTCTCTCCGACTTTAATTCTTTCTCTCTCCAAAGTTCAATTCTCTCTCTTCCATCCGGTTCCCTTTCCAAAAGCCTTTCGTTTTCATCTTCACGAAATCCTTTCTCAACTGGTATCTTCTTCTCAACAACAATGGCACGTATCAAAACTCTTGCCAAACGGAAAATGCGCACTTTTGATCCAGAAACTGATTCTGAAAACTATTCCAGTTCTAAATCTGCTGGGGAAGGAGTTAAACAAAAATCTGTATCTCCTCCTAGGGCATCTAGTAATCCGCCTCAACCTTCTTCCAAAACACCAAAGAAGTCCTCAAAACTCACTACTTCCACCAGAAGGTCCTCCAGAATTCAATATGGGGCTGTTCATTCAAACAAAGAAATTCCTCAAGACCCTACTGTGCATGTCATTGACTTGGAAAGTTCAAAAGGAAACCCCTCTACTAAACTGAACCCTAAGTCTTCCTCCAAGCCTTCCTCTTCCAAAGGGCCGAAAACTAAATCTCCTAAAAAGACTCCAAAGAAATCTCGGCCATCCAAACCACCTCCTGTTTCTCTTTTTGAATCCACAGATTCGGAGTTAAACTACACCTCAAAATGGATTCACAAATCTGTGGTTCATGGCAAGCATATTGACCTTATCAACTTGAAAAATGGTGGCTTTGATGTTATAAAATTTTTTGATAAATTTGGTTGGACCTCTTTCTTTAGAGTTAATGAACCGCAATACCCAAGGCTAGTGAAGGCTTTTTATGCAGCATGCAATGGCTGTAAAGGAAGCACAGGTTTCAGTTTTGTACTTAAGGGAGTACATTTGGACGTAAACCCTACTTCACTATGCAAAATCCTTGACATACAAGATGCTAGAACACATTGTTTTGCTGAGACTTGGTATATGCAGTATCTGGTCACTAAAAACTCAGTTCTTCAAAACATCCTAATAGATCCTAAGAAACCGCTCATAGCTTCCAACCTCCCTTCCATGTGTCGGATATATCACAACATTTGTGTTCACTCGATAGCACCTCGAGCTGGGAGTTATGAAAAGGTAACTGAACTTGACATTTTAATCCTTCATCACTTGTTGACTGAAACTCCTCTTCATCTGGGCAATATCATATTTAGCTACATGCTAAATGCTGCAATAGTGGGTCGATCCGCCCCCTATGGTATGATATTAACCAAAAAAATTAAGTTCTTTAAGGTACCACTTGATGATGAAGAGAGTATTCAGTGCAATAATTTCTTTTCTCTAAAAAACATTAAACAAATACGTATTCCTTTGCCTGAACCGAACCCCATCTCAAAGAAAGAACAACTTGCCTCAACGAAACAAACGTCTGCCTCGCCACTGTCTCATTCATGCACCCTCTCTTTTAACTCGGCTAGCTCAACACTTCCAAATTCTCCACAACTCAGTAAGGATTCCTCAACCCATACGGCTACTCCTCCAGCTAAGAATGGTGATGGTGAGGATTTATTTTTTGATCTAAATGTCTTATACGATCGTCACTCTTCCAAAAGTCCTCATAGGAACATGCATAAGAAAGAATCCACAGTTCCATCTCAAGTAAGTTTAAACTCTTCCCCTATCTCTCCGAATATCGGTTTATCTAATTCTGGTCCAGATTTACACAAAAAATCAAAATCTTCTGTGGCACCAATTTTTGAAAATTTCTCCAAGGATAAGGTTAAAAAATCAAAATCCAAAAAGGCCCGTGATCCTACCACCAACATGAAATCGGCAGAAAACAAAAAGGTTTTAAAGCTACTCAAAACGATTAGGAAAGATCAAAAGTACTTATTGACCAAATTTTCTCACTTTCAACAAACCATCACTCAGTTTGGGCTCATTTTGGAATGGGTTACCAAACATTTGAGTTCATCAGCTTCTGCAAATGATCAACCTCCTATACTACCGACCCAGTTCTCTTTTGCCCGCAACTCTACATCTTCATCATCTGAAGATTCTTCTTCCGCTGAATAACTCTGTTTTAATTTGTTTTAGACTTTTTGATGTTGACTTAATTCAGGGGGAGTAAGATTATGGATTATATTTTGTCTTATGTTGATTAAACTCTGTGATAACTTGTTTAAACTCATATTATGTTTTGCTTAACTGAAGTTATGACTGAATTAATCTGATGTTATGATTGTTTAAATTCAAATTATGTTTGTTGATGTTATGGCTGAATTCATAAACCTGTTATATTCTGCTGGAATTTGTATTAGGTATTTATGAATGTTCTATTTACCTCAATGTTGAATAATTTCAAAAAATTGCTTTTACTTAAATGTTAAAAGGGAAATTTTTCAAAATTATCACTTGTATGATTGAGGGGGAGTTAAATTATTTCATTCTTACATAATACAAAAATCATAATCTAAAGAATTTTGTCATCATCAAAAAGGGGGAGATTGTTGAGACAAAATCTCTCTTAATTGATAAAAACAAAGTGCTCCACAAGCTGACAAAAGAGATGAATCACTTCAAGTTGTTGAGACAAAATCTCTCTTAATTGGTTTTAATGATAACAAAATTAATTAAAAGATTATGATTATGTTTAATGACTAATCTGTGCGTTTGAGTGCATTCATATAAGAAAACAGGTTTTCATTCATCAAGGAAAAAGAAGAAAATTTTGAGTTAAAAATGCCAAGTATGGAAAGGCCGAGGATGGTCTCACAAGCTGAGGAAATTGCAGCCTTGTATTCTCACGGTTTTGAGTCCATTAAACAAGGGCCCAATAGTATTATAAAATGAATTATTTGAATTCATTCAACAAGGGCTGAATGGTATTAAAGAATGAATTGTTTGATTCATTCAATAAAGACAAAATACTATTAAAAATATTCAAAGAAAGTCTTGTGAAGAAAAGTGACAAGAGTGCAAAAGAAAGGTACAAGGAATGATGATAGTAGCATGTGCCTAAAGTCAACATTTTAAAATGCATCCCAACACTTTATGAAAGCAACTCATCACATCTTAGGCTTCTTAGGCAAAAGGCTAAATGTACCTTTATGTGATACAAAAGGATTTAAATTCAAATATTCAAAAAGGTAACAAGAAACATGCCCTAAATAAATGGATCACGTGTCTTAAGGCAAGGCAAGAAGCATTCACGTGAAGCCTTCCCAGAGTCTTGAAGGAAGGAAGAGAATAGGACATCACATGTTGGTTGAAGGCATTAAATGGAGGAAAGAGAAAAAGCTCACATGTGAAGCTTTAAAGGCATTGAAGAAAGAGAATGAAAATCACTACACACAATATTCAAACCTTAAAGAAAGGGAAGAGAATAGGACATCACGTGTCCCCAAGTGCCAAGAAAATTGCTACCTCGTACTAGAACATGAAGGCATATTTCAAATGAGCTGAATGGCATCTTCGTAAATATGAAGAAAAACCTTGGCATTTCTCAAATGGATTTTTCAACGGTCATAAAAGGCTTGGCTTATGAAATGAACATGACAACAACTCTATAAATTACAGCAAGCTGTTCTTCATCAATACACAACACACTTGTATAAAAAGATCAAGCATCTTAAAGCTAATCAAGAGCAAAAAACCCTCACTTCTTACTTTCCTTGATCCTACACTATATCTTTGTAAATCTTGTGAGAAAGTATTAAGTATCAATCACTCTCAAATCACTTTGTAATTTCCTAGTGAGTCACACTTGGAAATATTCGGAAATTGATTGTAAGCTTGGTGAAGCTAAAGAATACACGATTTGTAATCATCCTCGGGTTGAGGATCGATCTGTTTGAAAGTTAGTGAAATCTCACAAGGGTGTGAGGACTGGACGTAGCCATCTTTGGGTGAACCAGTATAAAATTGTGTGTGTGTGTCTCTCTTACTCTACTCCTATTTTTTTGCTCAACTTAGATCTAAAGATTTGAAAAGTTGCATCCTCGAGCTACCCATCCTCAGCGAGAGGATCGTTTTTTTAAAACACTTAGAAATTATTTTTAAACAGCAAAATCCCTATTCAACCTCCCTACTAGTGATATTTAGCTACATCACAAGTATGGGTGGGGATAGACCAGGTCATGTCATGCTTTGAAAGGCCTAAGCCTGGCCTACGATAATTTTTTAGGCCTACGGGTTATCATAGGCTTTTTTTTTCCAGTCTAAGTCTGGCATACGGTCTATCATTACCTGACTTGTAAGTAGGGGTGAGAATAGGCTAGGCCAGGCCAGGCTTTGAAAGGCTTGAGTCTGACCTACGATTTATTTTTTCGGCCTAAGCCTGGCGTACGGCCTATCATAGGCTTTTTTTTCGGCCTAAGTCTAGCCTTTTTAATAGTTTGGTCTATCCTGGAAGCCTTTTTAAAAGCCTTTTTAAACGAATCCATTATTACTTGTTAAACAAATAAGGAACAACTACTAAGTGATTGACTAATTAAACGGTTACCGAATATAAAACGACTACCAAATATAGAACTGCTACCGAATATGGAACGACTACTGAATATGGAATGATTAGTAAGTGATTGCCTAATTGATAGAATTTAAAATAGAAAATAATATTATTAAAATAATAATAAAAAATAATATTAATAAATAATAAATATATATAAGCCGGCCTGGTAGGCCTAACAGGCTTTTTTATGAGCCTGAGTCTGACCTCTTTAAATAAATAGGCTTTAAAAACAGTCTGAGCCTAACCTTTTTATTAAATAGGCCAGGCCAGGCCATAAGTAGGTCAGGCTATAGGCCCCTACGGACGGCCTAGCCTATTACCATCCCTACTTGTAAGTCTATTTAAAAGTCTTATTTACATTAAAATATTTAAATGTTATATTTTATATACTTTTTTAAATAGGCTAAACTAGGCCTTTATATACAAGGAAAACTAATAAAATTATAATTAAATCTAATAAAATAATTACTAACAAGTTTGTAATGCAACAACCTTTCAAGAAAACAAAAAACAAAATCTCATAATTAACAAACTCTAAAAAGTTCTTCAAAAATTACAAATAAAACAAAATAAACCCACATAAATAGTTACACATATATCAGCCAACAAAACACATTCAATCAATGACAAAACTATGATATCAAATCTTATTGTATCTCTTGTTTATGAACCTTTAAAAACAAAAGAAAAAATACATATACGTTAGACACTGAACTAAAAAGTAATTAATAAATAAATAAGCAAATTATTAAAAAAAATGATTTTTTAAAAATATGAAGAAAAAAACACCCTTTAAACCCTAAAAAATGATTTTTGATTTAAAAGAATAAATTTTTATTCAAACAAACGCACCCATTATTATCTCTCAAATAAACTCAAATTATTACTCTCAAACAAAATAATTATATATATATATAATATAAAGATAACAAATAAACAATTATCTATATCTACATAATGCTTTACCCATATCGATTTCTATGATTCTCTAATGTACACACACACATACATATATATATATTAAATAAAAAATATTTTTTTTAACAAAATAATTTTTAAAAAATATGAAATAAACACCCTTTAAACCCTAAAAAATGATTTTTGATTTAAAAAAATAATTTTTGTATTGAAACAAACACACCTATTATTATCTCTCAAACAATTAGGAATATTACCTCTAAACAAATACTCCCAAACAACTCATAATATTACCTCTAAACAAATCCTCTCAAACAAACTCATATTCAGTAATAACAAACAATTACGATTTCCAAGTTTATATATTAATATAAAGATAACAAAGAAATAATATTGATTTTTATAAAATATAAAGGTAACAAATAAATAGTATTGATTTCTATAAAAAAAAATATATGTTGCTTACATACCTGTTTGTTGGAGTGTGTGCAATGGAAATTAGAAGAAAAAAACATAGAAAATGGAAAAATAATAATATATATATATATATATATATAAATCGGTCTGTTAGACCTAATAGGCTTTTTTATAAGTCTGAGTCTGACCTATTTACATAAATAGGCTTTAAAAACAGTCTGAGCCTAGCCTTTTTATTAAACAGGTCAGGCCATAGACCTCTACGGACGGCCTAGCCTATTCCCATCATTAACTTCAAGGATTTTTGAATTAATTTATTAGAATCTACATTTAAAAGTAAGTGTCCTTAATTTAATTTCACTACTATATAATTATAGGATGGCCTATTGTACATTTTAATACATGAATCTATGTCGTTTTTCTTTTATGTTCATTAAAAAAAAAATCATGTGATGATAAAATGAAATAAGTTATCTTGTTTAAATTCATAGCTACAACTAGGGATGAGAATAGGCTAGGCCGTCCGTAGAGGCATATGGCCTGACCTGATCTGGTTTATTTAATAAAAAGGTTAGGTTCATGCTGTTTTTACGGCCTATTTATTTAAATAGGTCAGACTCAGACTTATAAAAAAGCCTATTAGGCCTGATAGACCGGCCTATATATATTTATTATTTATTAATATTATTTTTTATTATTATATTAATAATATTATTTTCTATTTTAAATTCTATCAATTAGGCAATCACTTAGTAATCATTCCATATTCAGTAATAGTTCTATATTTGGTAGTCATTTCATATTCGGAACCGTTCAATTAGTCAATCACTTAATAGTTGTTACTTATTTGTTTAAGAGGTAAAAATAGTTGTATTTAAATAGGCTTTTAAAAAAGGCTTACATGTCATACCAAACTATTAAAAAGGCCAGGCCAGGCCGAAAAAAAAAATCTATGATAGGCCGTAGACCAGGCTTATACCAAAAAATTAAATTGTAGGATAAGTTCAGTTCTTTCAAAGTCTGGTCTGGCCTATTCCCACTCCTAACTACGACAAAATGTTTAAGATATAATGCAAGACGCAAGGATCATTTTAAAGCATGACACTAGCTTTATTTTTATTTTTTAATTGAGGGTCTCTTTAATGTGACTTGAAGTAGATCTAAATGAATGTAATCTTGTGTTCATTGTAAATTTTTTTATAAACTAAAAAAATAACAAAATTTTGAGAAACTGTGATGAAACTAAGAAATTTTAGGATATAACAAAATATAAAAAAAATTATTTTTAAAATTAATAATATAGAACTTAATTAATTTTCACAAAAATTTATTTTTTATACTTAGGTATATAAAATGTAAATTAAATTAGTGCAACAAAAAATCTGATTATAGTTATCTTTGAAAATTGAATTTCACAATGCTTTAAATATTCAAATTGACCTTCTACTACTAAATAAAGTAAAAAATTATTTTCTTTTTCATATAAATAACTAAATTATTTGCAACAAACACCTAGTCTAGTTTATTTATTAATTTTGTCTTAATAGTTTTTATTGCTTACAAAGCTCTCGCTAGTTATTTAGAGACTAAAAATGACAAAACAAGATAAATTAAGTGGTAGGTTTTTTACTTTTCTATTTTTTTTTATTAATCTTTGGCAAATAAATTTATTTGAAGTAATTAAATATATATGATTGTGTTAATTTGGTACAAAAAATTAAAAGTATACTTGCTGATTTACTAAAATTTATTGTTTTCATAAAACTGATAATGCTTCCCTCCTGAAAAGAAACTTACAAAAGAAAATTAAATGAGAAACGTGATGAACCACTGCTACACCAACAGATTAAAATACACCATGTTCACGCTTTCACCTGGTCAGTCTAAAACAACCAAAGCCAGTTTCACAACATGTGGATGCAATGCAATGGACATGATTTCCTGCAAAAGAAATAAAGAATCAGTAAAGTAAGCTATGGGTTGCAACTCGTCGAAGATGGATCTGGAACTTGCATTTGATTACTAGCATTTGTTACATTGCATAACCTGTATTGTGAGCTGTGACTAGTTGAAGGTAGAGCTAGTAACCTGTGTTATGTATGTAGTAAGCCATGTACTTAGGTATTATAACATTCATGCACTTAACTAGTAGTAATATCATTAATTTTCTTGTAAATGCAAATTTTATTTATCATAAATAGTATATAGATAGAGAAAATGATGAATGCAAATGCAAATGTTATTTATCATAAATAGTATATAGATAGAGAAAATGATGAATGCAACTAGCTCGAGCATTTCTCATTTTCCTCAATCAAAATCTCCTAAATTGTTCTCCTCCACTTGGTATCAAAGCGGGTTTGATCCCACTCCAACTTTTCTTATTGCGCACTATTGTCACAATAAATCTTGGTTGTGTCTGACAATCTGGCAGCAGTTTGCTGTCATCCGGAGTTCTTGGCCTCCATCTGTATGGTGCAGTCATCCGTACAATGATCAGCCTCATTCAGTGCAAGTTCGTACATTTTTAATAATTGTTTATAGGTCCTTTGGTCATTGTCCTACGTGGTAAAATGATTTACAATCAGCATAGTCGAGGAAACAGACGACCTCAAAGTTCCTATTGCAAAAATAATTGGTGATACTCAAAATACTTGTTACTCCCTTAATGAGTTCCAACAAAATCTGTTAATATCTCTAAGATTGAAAAATCAGAGATAAGATTTTCAGAAGCAGATTATCAAGAGTATCTTAAGCTAAAAACAGCCAAGCAATCTCAATCCTCCATCGTCACTAGTGCTCATAAGGCCATTGCATGCATCACTCAATTGGGTAATAAAAGTCCGTGGATAATTGATTCATGTACCTGTAATCACATTGCCAATAATAGCTTTTTTTCTCATCAGTTTCTGCACCTAAATTTCCCCATTTCATTACTTAGGTGGATGGTTCTACGGCTGCATCAAAATGAACCGATCAGGTCTCACTCACTCTTTCATGTCTTTAAACTTTGTATTATTTATACATATGCTTGTCCTTTTAATTTAATATCTTTTAGTCAGCTTACTCATTCTCGTGATTGCTCAATAACCTTCGATTCAAATTCATTTGTCATACTCGAACATGGTATGGGTCGGGTGATTGGAGTAGGACATGAATCTCAGGGTCTTGACTACCTCCAATCAACTCCTGCTTTAGCTTGTATTGTCGCACCATCAATAAATCTCCTTCATGAACGTTGGGAACATCCAAGTTTATCTAAATTGAAGCAAATGGTTCCAATTGTTACAAAAATAGACCCACGCATGTAAGTCATACCAATTAGGAAAGCATGTTCATTTTTCTTTTCCTAGGCAAATTGAAAGTCGTTTTGATTAACCATTTTCATGTAATCCATTTGAATATATAGGGTCCAAGTCGTGTGACATCAATGGGTTTTAGATATTTTGACACTTTCATTGATGAATTATATCAATGCACATGAGTTTTTCTGATGAAAGAATGATCTAAATTTCCATCTTCACTTCTTTCATCAATGAATTTAAAACTCAATTTGGTAAGACAATAAAAATTCTTAAGTGACAACACTGAAGAATATTTGACTTGTGCTCTTCATTTTTATCACACATGGTATCCTTCATCAATCAACTTGCCCACAAACCCCTCAGAAAAATCGAAAAGTAGAAAGGAAAAATAGATACCTGGTTTTGCTTGTTTGTTAATTTAATCAATTGCATTCTTCATCCCTAAACAATAGAGTTCCTCACTCCATCTTATACCCCAATGAATCTTTGTGTCACGTTGTTCCAAGTGTTTTTGGATGTATTTGTTTTGTTCATAAGCGACTAGAGGATTAGATAAGTTGTCTTTGTCTGTCTGTCAGAACCATCAAACATGTTTTCCTTAGATATTCTAGATTCCAAAATGGATTTCATTGTTACTCTCATATTCACAATAGTTATTGTGTCCCTACATACGTAAGATTCTTGGAAGAAAATTATATTTCTTACCATTCTCAATTGAGACTCATGTTATTCACGATGTATAACCCATTCCTTATTATGGTCCAACATTTTCTCCTTTGCAAGAATCAATTTCTGGTATAGATTCAACCCGAAATATTCTTAACAATCCTCCACCGGAGCCATCTCAAAGACCACTAGATACATATCAACGTCGTCTCAAAGACCACTCGATGCATATCAATTTCTGTTATAGAATTTGAACATAGTGAAAGAAAAATTGAATCATATCATACTCCACCAGCCAAACCTACTACGGACCTACCTGACGAAGAACTTGATTTACCCATTGCTCTTAGGAAATGTACACAATCAACACAATTCTTATCCTATAGTAACTTTTTAAGTTATCATTGTTTCCCTCCTCATGGTTATTTGTGAGGCACTTGATCATCCAGGATGGCAACAAGCCATGATTTATGAAGTGCAAGCTTTGGAGCATGATGGTACTTGAGACCTAGCTCCACGTCTCCTAGCAAGAAACTTGTAGATTGTTGATATGTATTCACTATCAAAGTTGGGCACGATAGACAGATTAATTGTCTCAAAGCTCGACTAGTGGCCAAAGGTTTATACCCAGATTTATGACCTTGATTATGGTGATACTTTCTCCTCTTTAGCAAAAATTATTTATGTCTGAATATTTATTGCCATAGTTGCCATTTAACATTAGCCTTTATACCAGCTTAGCTTGATATTAAAAATGCATTTCTTAATGGGAAAATAGAAGAGGAGATTTATATGGAGCGATTGTCTAGCTTTTTTGCTCAAGGGGAGATTGGTCTAATTTGCAAACTAGGGAGATCTCTCTATAGGTTGAAGCAGTCTCCAAGAGCAAGGTCGAAAGTTCAGTTCTATTGTTAAAAGATGACATAGTCATCATAGTAAATGACCATGGGAAAATTACATAACTAAAGAGGCACTCATTTAGCTTTTTCCAAACAAAGGATTTGGGGAGTTACAAATATGTTATTGGAAGTGAAGTTACTTATTTAAAGAATAGGATTATCATTTCACAAAGAAAGTATGCATTAGACATAGTTAAAGAAACGGGTATGTGGTTGTAGATCAATTGATTGCCCCATGGATCTAAACCAAAAATTGCTAACAAGTCGAGAGAAGGGAGCCTTATTCTGATCTTGGGAGATATCAAAGATTGGTTGGAAAACTCATCTAACTCACCATTACAAGGCTAGATGTTTCTTTTGCGGGTAGTCTCTTTATGATAGTAAGTTGATAAAAATCAGCTTTCCCAAATACCACTGTTGTCTCTATTTGCATTTCCTAATTCAAATCTCACCCTTGACATGCTCTTGAGGAACAACCACATTTGGCTCCCCTGCTTGCGACAAATTGTGACTCATCTTGATGGTCATAGATGGTGATTTCAAAATAGATATGACACTAGAAGAAATGGTGTGAAGAATATAGGATGGAGAGTTGTTGTCGGAGCTTTGTGTTTCACTAAACGATTAAAGATGTGTGGGAGAGAATGGTTAGGGACCATAATATGATCATGAAAATGAATTTAAACGAATAGTTGAAAAAATTGGTTCACAATGGACGGGCACTTCCCAACTCTAGAATTTGTGAATTTTCAACATTGTAATCAAATACCAGCTCAAAAGAACTATAAATTGTTGCCAATTTTAAGTCTCTAGACTTTTCTTTTAAAAAAAATTAAGTCTCTAAAAAACTGATTATCCTAGAATAAAATGTATGCGATTGGGTGCAATCACAACCCTAGGATTGCATGCACACAGATATATTTGAACCGTCTAATCAAGTTCGAACAGTCATATTTAAAAAAAAACCAATGAAATGTGGACCACCATAGCATGCGGTCACACTACACACAATCTAAATTGAATATACTAAAAATTTAAGCATACATAATAATATTAATGCAACACAGTTACCATGGCGTGGATGTCAGGTTTTAATGGAACACAACTTGACCACAGACTTTCTAGACCGCTTATTCCAAACTTGGGCCTGGAAAGTTGTCGGAGGGCTGTCGGAAGTATGAGGATGGGCAGCATCTTTTGCTTTAAAGGTAATGTAATAAGTAACACTAATGTAATAAGTAACACGAGGACTTAGACGAGAGGTTGCCTTGACAAGTTCATCAAACACATAATTTGAACCCTAAATAAGAGAGAAAGATGAATGAAGTGGATGAATGAATAAACTATTATATATATTGGTAGTTAAGTAAGTAATTTAGTACCTTATTCTTAGCATTAAACTTTTTCAGAGCAAGATTGGAGAGGTAAGTAAAAAGAGGGCGACGTCGTTCTGTTAGTTTCAAGGGAAAGGTAAAGTTACTGCCACATTCAATTGCTAAGGGTGGAACAGGAATAGCATCGAAGGGCTGTGCAGGATGAGATTAAGATATTAATAATCATATAAAAAATAAAATGAAACACAAATTAGATAGAAAGAGAAAGATACGTACAGATGTGCAACGACGGAGCTTCAAATACTCAGCCCGGACTTTGGCTTTCTCCTCCTCACTTTTAATATAAGCTTTATTCTTATACACAAATTGCGGACATCCAAAACAAAAAGGAGTAGGGTCATCGTCGTAACGGCTAGCCAAATCATTGACGGTCAGTTTTTCAATCGGTATAAACTCCCAATCCTCTCTCGGGTCCAATTCCGCTTCCGCTTCCGATTCCGATTCCTGTTCCGGTTCCAAATTCGTATCCGATTGTGGTTCCGGTTCCGATTCCGATTCCGGTTCCGGTTCCGATGCCGTATCCGTATCCGATCCCGATGCAATATATGGTTCCAGTACCAGTTCCGATAGCTTATCCGGTACCGATTTCAGCTGCTTTTCGTCGGAGATTTCAGGGGGTAGTTGGGTGACGGCGAGCGAGAGTGCATCCATTGACATTGGGCAAGAAGGATCGAAGGAATCGCAATTCATTCAAATTCACATTGGGCAAGAAGGATCGAAGGAATCGCAATTCATTCAAATTCACATTGGGCAACAGGCAATAAGAAAAGCTGAGTGTTTTTAGTATGGGCCTGGTCTGGTTTTTTAACCGCCCTGTAAAAAAATCTATTATAGATTTTCTCTTTCTGAATCTATCATTGTTTATCTATTTATCACATTTTCCTTTGTTCTTTAACAAAGTTGATTTATTTTTAACAGTTCCATTTTTATCTTATTTAATTACAATATTTAGGTCTTTAATTTTTTTTTATATAAGTCTTTTATTTACAAATTAAATTCTTTTCATTTTTATTAACGTTAAAATCACATACAATATATAATTATTTTAATAATTTCATTTTTTTAATATTATTTATTAAATATTAAAAGAACAAACAAAAACATCATCATCATCTTCATGCTGAATTCAAAAAAGTAAAAATATTAAAAATAACAAAGGATTTGTTTTATATACATGTAATTTTTTTATATTATTAATAATTATAATTATTAAATCATTAGAAATATTTGATTTTAATATAATTATATTTAAAATCATGTATAATATTGACGCAACTACTTTACCTTAAAGGATATATTATATTTTTATATTGGTCACTCCAAATTTTTTATTCAAGTTCTGCTGTTGAGTGAAAGTTAATGGAATACGACTTAGTTGTTGGAAGAATTTGATGTTTATTTATTTATTTGTCATTTTTTATTTGATGAATTTGATGTTCTTCGAGATGAAAATATAAACTTATTTGAATATTTGAGTTATGCATTTGATGAAATTTGCATTATATTTAAGATGATAATTATTTTTATGAGTTTTGTTTAAAAAATTTGACGAATTTTTTTAAATTTTGTAAAAAAAAAAAGAGAGAGATAAAATCATTGACATTTGAAAACATAAATGATCAAATTGTCACTTAAAATTAAAATAAAAGACCAAATCAAGAGGGAAAAAATAATAATTAATTAAAATGTTAACTAAAATTAAGTTAAAGAACTGCATATGTTATTTAGCTTATCTTATATTTTGATGATAACTTTACGTGGCCAATCCTACATTTTCACATTAGTCTTGGTCCTGAAACGTATCATTAATAATTGTATTCTATTTTTTTAAAAGAAATTTAATAATAATTATAGTACCTCTTAGCCCTATTCTTAGAAGAAGAAAAAAAAATTGGTCTATCTCTTTTTTTAGTGTGCACATGAGTGAGTTGAAATTCGAAATATAATATTGAATTTGTTTGTTGAATTTATTAATAAAATTTTTCTCTAGGACCTTCAAAGTCATGTCGGTAAAGTTTCTCTCCCTTTTTGTATATTTTTTTTTTTTGTATTTTCTTTGATGAAACAAATGCAAGAAGGGTGATGAAAATAAGCTCCAAGATGAAAGCAAGAAAGAGCTTAAGCCTTTTTTTGCGGTCAGAATAGATGAAGTAGAGTGTGATATAGATTATCTCAATGAGACACTCTGCACCGTTGATGGTTACCACGAGTAAGCTGTGAGAGTGCGTCGTTGGGAGACCGTAGAGAGTCCAAACCATGCAGTTCATCAATGTGGCTAAGTATGGTACTGCTGAGTATGTTCCACTTATCCTTTCTTCCATATTTTAACAAATGTTGGCCTGTGTATTTTTTTTTTCATTTCACTAATATAATAAGGACATCAATTTTTCGTGTTTGCTTGTCACTTAAGACTTGAGACAATTTTTTTTTTTATTAAATATGTTCTTAGTCTAGTAAATTTAAGATTTTTAAGTTTAGTGGTAATTTTAATTTTTTCATTTAAAGAAATGTAGTTTTCATAGTCGATTTAAGAATAAAACAATAGTTTAAAAGACATTTTATTAATCATATCATGATTCTATTATGTTCTCTATTTTATAATTTTCAAACTAAAATTAATAAAAAATTATTTAAAATTAATATTATTTTAACAAACTAATATTAAATGAATCAATTTTATTATCTATTGAATAATAAATATTAATGAAATTTGTCAATTCTAAAGTATTCTTTTAGTAATATTTTGGTTTCTATATAAAAAATAATTTGATTAATAATATTTGTGATTTTAAAGCTCAAATTAATATATATTTTTTAAAATTCAATAGGTCTATCCATTTTGAAACAATGACCTTTTTCTTTCTTGATTGGTATATTTCTTTTTTTGACTAAAAACAGAATATTCATTCGTTCAAAATTTTTTATAGTAGTGTATGGGTGGATGTCTATATACTCTTATGTAATAATAATACTACTATTTTTATATTATTCCATTGAAAACAATCATATTAAAACAATCAAACAAAAGAGAAAAAATTAACTTACAGTGGGGACAAATTAAGAAATTAACCTGAAATGAATTAAGAAATGAAAATACCAAATTAAATGAATAAGTAATGAAAAAGTGAAAATCTTAGAAGCTGTGTTTGACCATGATTTTAATAAAAATATTTAATTAATAATAAAATGGTGTGCATATAACTCCACTCATGATTAGAGTTAGAAATTTGACAAACCCCTAATTATTAGTGCTAGTTTACGTATTAGAGGGGTTAAAAAAATTAATAATTCAAAAAGTTTTAAAATTGAGAGACGCTTAAAATTTGGTGGGTTTACTGAGCCTATAAACCCATTTATTTAAAAAATAAAATTGATTTCTTTTTTAAAAATAAAGTTTTTCAGTTTTTTACTATTAAAAATTTTCAATTTTTTTTAATAAAAAGTTTATGAATATTTTTTAGGACAAATTTTAAAAAAAAAAAATTGAAAATTAACGAAATATTAAAGTCTTATAAACCTATAAAATAATAGACTAAAATTTTAAAAAGATTATTTTAATAAAGAGTCTAATAATAGAATTTTTTGACACTTTAATTATGATGTCGACTAGTGTTCGAACAATAAGTGCAGTGCCCGTAATGTTTCCTTCCTAGCTACGCTGAAGAGAAACTCCAATTAAAGATATCGTGAAGAAGAGAGAAAATTAAAGACGAGGTGAGGTATAAGCTTATAGTTGCATTGATTAATTTAACAGTATCTGGTAGATCATGTTTTTGGCATGTGTTGTGAGTTGTGAGGGGGGTATTTTATAGAGAAGTCTCCCTTAATTTATTTGGCACTGTTTTTAAGATACTTGAGAACTCACTAGTAAGATTGAGCCGTCATCCAGATATCTCACACTTGGGGGTCGCCGATCACCGTTTTTCGCTTATGTCATTTCTATGCATATAATTATACTACTATACTATGTGTACCCCTTAACCCAAACAATTTGATAAATAGTCAATAAACAATTGAAAATCATTTCAAAGTTAATGCCAATGCCTATCAAAGTCGTGTTTCAGAATTGAGACATTGATAGTTTGTATCATTTTTTATTTTTTATATTTAATTAAATGTATATTTGTAAAAAAACAAAATTAAAGTTTTTTATAATTTGTATGAATGGACAATTAAGTCTAATTTTTTTACTAATAAATATGTCTCAACAACTAATCGTTAATACTTTCAATTTTATTTATTTATCTATCCACTCTTTTGCGGTTTCTATAAGATTTTATATTTTCAAAATAATAGAATGCGAGACATTTTTATCAAACAAAAACAAATCTGATAGTTTTTTATTAACTGCTTTCGTGTTATTATCTTTCCACCGGCTCTAGGGACAACACTACCGATCTTTTAAATTTGTCTATTACTTAGATTTAAGGACAAACATTATGCATGAGTGTTTTGCTAACACTCATAAAGGAAACAAGTATTTTGAAAACAAATTAGAATGAGCGCACTCTTATACATAGATACACTAGCCAATAAAGACAGTGAGTAAAAAAATAATACTTTTTCTTTAAAGAAAGAAACCAATGATTTTGATTACGATGAGAGTTGTATATTCCGCGCTGTAAATTTTCTGCCAAATCATATCTTGAGAACCAATCTTTGAGCCTAAGAGTTTGTATATTCTTCTATATCCCTCCCAAAAAATTGTAAAAAGACCATCTCTAATAAGATAGAAAATCTCATTGAGTATTCTTATGTTCCGGAGGATGCTCAAATCACTGAAACCATACCTCCCCTTTTAAGCCCTTATAATATCTTTAAGAGACAAAGATCCATTACTAGATCCATTAGAAACCTTATTTCCACAAATCGTCCACATATGAAAGAATATGTACAGTCATCTCGATTGGATCAGTGTAGTCTTAAAGCAACGAATCAGGAACAATACGTCGATTTAGAGATTCCTCAGAATCTCATAAATCACTGGAAGGCTGAAGGCTACACAGCTCTCCACTTTGGAGCCGTAAGACTAATCCTTTCTCTC
This sequence comes from Cicer judaicum, assembly GCA_037974835.1. Classification (NCBI taxonomy): domain Eukaryota; kingdom Viridiplantae; phylum Streptophyta; class Magnoliopsida; order Fabales; family Fabaceae; genus Cicer; species Cicer judaicum. The sequence goes on from JBBPBS010000276.1 coordinate 15,489,264, forward strand.
CATGGAAGGAAAAATCAGCCTGTCTTCTGCAAGATAGCTCTCCTAGATTCGAGCTACTTACACTACGAAAATGCTGTCATAGGGACTGTCCTGACATCTCTCCATGCTGGAAGTGTGGTCCTCACCATCTTCCCGAATTACAATGTGAGTCTCAATGACATAACTCTTTCTACGAGGCTGAAGGTCCAAGTTCAAATTACTGGATCTGATCAAGTCCCAGAAGCCTTGTCTGCAACTCTTCATCATCAGATAATCTACCGTCTCCAAAATCATTCCATAGATCTGCCACTCTCTGGATGTTCTTCTGATTCACTATTGATCGTCACCAATAGAGAAGAGAACATACCCTCCATCGTCCAGATCCCAAGGAGAATCACAAGAGAGGAATTAACCCAACTAATTCCCCTGGAATGGATAACAAACTATGAAAGACTCCACCAAGACAGAAGACCAATACAATCCCAAGAAGCCACTTTTAGGAGATCTGTTGACAGAACTGTTAAAACAATCTTCAAAAAACCAGACGAAGGATCAAGCTCGGCCTCTCCTATTTTCCAGACCATGATGATACAACCAATACTCGAAGAAGATTGGTGTCCTATTCATGCTGTCACTGCTAAAGGAGAACCTATCTATACAGACAAGATAAACGGCCATTTCATCTGGGATGTAGATCCCAGCAAGTGCGACCCAAGATGTGACTGTTGGTTGGATGACGATGATATCGACAGAAATATCATCCCTCCCAAAAGAAAAGAGATATGTAGGCCACCTCATCCACCAAGGAGAAATCTGGATCCTGACAACGGTCCATGGGTAGGGATTCATGATAGGAAAAAGCCTCTTCATGGCTTGGAAGCTCTTTTCTGGAATTTCTTCCTTTTGGATTTTTGGGGGAGGCGTTTCAACAACATCCTGAGAATCAGATGATGATACGCTCAAACAAGTAGTTTTTTCTTTTGATTTAGATGTCGAGGTCTTGGTAGTTCTATCAGGTTTTGGTCTATAGACTGAGGGTATGTATTTGACATAATCTGGAGGTGATGATGCATAGGTAGGGTAAAAAGGGGATACCTTTCTTGGACGTGAGAAGTATGATGGAAAACTAGGAGGGTTGAGGAAAGGATCCTCAACGGGTTTTAGTTCTTCCTCTTTGGAGGCTTTCAAGAAGTCATCAATCTCTTTTACTTGGGTTTGTAGACTTCTGAATGCTCTTTCCTTTCGGTCAAAATCTTGGCCAAAAGTTCTTTCATCCAACATCTTTCTCAAGTCATGCTCTAAATGAGAGACTTGGGCTTTTAAGGTCTTGTAATGCTTCTGCATTTTTTGAGACAGAAATTTGAGATCGTCATCTATTTCTTCTATTTTTTCCGCGATCTTATCCATTTTTCTGTTTAGATTATGAAGAGAGTCATTTTGAGCAACCATGTTTTTCGATTGCCAATTTAGAACCTCTTCTGCTTGAGTTAAAGGTTTGAGCTTTCCGTCAGGCTAAACTTCATTGAGCTGAATGAAAGGTTTAGATGATCTGTTTGTAATCGGATCCACTTTCCTTTCTAGAGCAGGAAATTGTTGGTCATATTCGGTTGTAGCAGAGTACATGAAACAAGGAATTGGCTGGGTATTTTTTGGAGGGTCTAGAGGTTTACAATAATCTGAAGGTGACCAAGAAACAAGAGTAGGGTCATTTGGCGGCAACAACTTTTCTTTTCTGAGAATTTTAAGTGCTTCTTTGTAGATAGGAAGAGGCTTTTTCCTATCATGAATCCCTACCCATGGACCGTTGTCAGGATCCAGATTTCTCCTTGGTGGATGAGGTGGCCTACATATCTCTTTTCTTTTGGGAGGGATGATATTTCTGTCGATATCATCGTCATCCAACCAACAGTCACATCTTGGGTCGCACTTGCTGGGATCTACATCCCAGATGAAATGGCCGTTTATCTTGTCTGTATAGATAGGTTCTCCTTTAGCAGTGACAGCATGAATAGGACACCAATCTTCTTCGAGTATTGGTTGTATCATCATGGTCTGGAAAATAGGAGAGGCCGAGCTTGATCCTTCGTCTGGTTTTTTGAAGATTGTTTTAACAGTTCTGTCAACAGATCTCCTAAAAGTGGCTTCTTGGGATTGTATTGGTCTTCTGTCTTGGTGGAGTCTTTCATAGTTTGTTATCCATTCCAGGGGAATTAGTTGGGTTAATTCCTCTCTTGTGATTCTCCTTGGGATCTGGACGATGGAGGGTATGTTCTCTTCTCTATTGGTGACGATCAATAGTGAATCAGAAGAACATCCAGAGAGTGGCAGATCTATGGAATGATTTTGGAGACGGTAGATTATCTGATGATGAAGAGTTGCAGACAAGGCTTCTGGGACTTGATTAGATCCAGTAATTTGAACTTGGACCTTCAGCCTCGTAGAAAGAGTTATGTCATTGAGACTCACATTGTAATTCGGGAAGATGGTGAGGACCACACTTCCAGCATGGAGAGATGTCAAGACAGTCCCTATGATAGCATTTTCGTAGTGTAAGTAGCTCGAATCTAGGAGAGCTATCTTGCAGAAGATAGGCTGATTTTTCCTTCCATGGAGAGAAAGGATTAGTCTTACGGCTCCAAAGTGGAGAGCTGTGTAGCCTTCAGCCTTCCAGTGATTTATGAGATTCTGAGGAATCTCTAAATCGACGTATTGTTCCTGATTCGTTGCTTTAAGACTACACTAATCCAGTCGAGATGACTGTACATATTCTTTCATATGTGGACGATTTGTGGAAATAAGGTTTCTAATGGATCTAGTAATGGATCTTTGTCTCTTAAAGATATTATAAGGGCTTAAAAGGGGAGGTATGGTTTCAGTGATTTGAGCATCCTCCGGAACATAAGAATACTCAATGAGATTTTCTATCTTATTAGAGATGGTCTTTTTACAATTTTTTGGGAGGGATATAGAAGAAGTTAAGGTAATAGGTAAGTTTGTAGATTCTGTTGTTTCCATGGTTGTGGTGTATCCTTCCTTACTCACTGTCTTTATATACTTAATATTTTTTTAAATATTAAAAATTATAATTTTATCTTTATATAAAATATTTTGTAATTTTATTATTGTCTAATAGATATGATTTTTAAATTTATAATTTTATACATATGAATATGTGGAGGTGTGGGCGGAGAAACCCGAATCACGTTGCAGACGAAAATGGATACATAAATTTTACACCCGCTATAAAACGGGGACGAATGTGTGTTTTTTTCGATTAGTCGAGTGCGGAGGTGGAGGAGCTAAAATTTGTCCCCGCCCCGCCCTGTTGTCATGCTTAATTGTGCATTAACTAATTATAGATAAATTAGTCCATGAAAGATTTTAATTTAAAAGAAAAATTAATATGAGTTGTGATGATATTGATATAAGATCAACGTGAAAGAGTCAAATATTCAATTAACATATCACATTAAAATATTTAATAATAAAAATTTAAATATAGACAATTTTGATTACTATTTTACAATTTTAAAGATAAATTCATCAAATTATAAAATTCAAAAACTAATTTGACTCGTGTTTACAATTTGAAGAACCATTTGTTTATATATTGACTCCATAAAATTTAGAGTTTCTTTCTCCGATTCAACAAGTAATGTTCTTTTCTTTCATACTAAGTATGTTTCAGTGTTTAAAAGTCACCCAAAACTTGAACAACAGTCAACAATATTATTTGGAAGTATAAACTAATTATTATTCTCATCTTTATGATTAAAATGATAACTTAATTAGTTTCAATTCGACATGTTTAGTTTTGATATCACTCATTTCTATTAAATTGACTTTGATCGAGTCATTGTATCATATGTAAGGACAAAAAAAACTGTTATTACTTTGTTTGTCTTAGTGAATGAGTCATTTAATCATTTTACACGTATTAAAAAAAATATAAATGAAAGAAAAAAAAATACTATTTTTATCAAATTATATTTATTTAATATTAATAATATCATAAATACATAATAAAATATATTATATTATAAGTGATGCATTTAATATTAATTAAATGGTAGTAGTAGCAGCAGCCCTAGATTTGAACTTTGTTATTTAGCTTGATTGAATATGACAGATACAAATCTAATAAGGACGAGCCAATTCAAAAGCAATATAAGATTAATTTCACTACAAGTTACTTAATAGTAATAGATAAACACTTTTTTTTATTAATTAAAAAGTAATTCATTATTTATATAATACGACATTTATATATCATGGCATGACACATTTCATACGACAAAGAGGGGTTCAAACATATTATTAATCATACAATTAAATATTCATATTTTCCTCTTAATAAATATATTTGTTAAATACAACAAATGATGTCCGGGCATATCACTAATCGTAGAAGTAAATATCCATCTTCCCTTCTTTATCTATTTGTTCAATTTTTAATTTTTAAAATATCATTCGAAATGTCATCTCTTACTTATCTATTACTATCAAATAAACATTCACCATATTAATTTTTTCTATAGGCTACCATATAATTATTTATAAATTATATATAAACTATTTATATCAAAATCAAGCTATTTTTTATCTATAAGTTACAAGTTATTTTTAAAATTTATTGTTTTCCTGTATTTTTATTTATAGAAATAAATTTAAAACAAATTACCAATATCTCATAAACACTTTCATACAGCTTTACAATATTTGTCTCAAAAAGTCAATTCTAAAGAGTTATTTCATCCTCTGTAAGTTTAAATGTATGCTCAATTTTCTTTAAAAAAATAAAAATTAATGTTAGAGATGCTAAATTGATTTCGACATATTTAAATATTATGAAATTTTATCTCTCGTTATAACATGAAGTTTTTAATTCCAAACAAAAACTTGCACACCAAATTTTGTTTAGCACATTTTTATATAAAATCAACTCTAATTACAGTTCACCTTTAATTAAAACTGATTTTATAAAATAAACTTTTTTAAAATCAAGTTTCATCTCATAACTAACCAAAACACAAAGAGTACTCAGATTCGAACGTGAGACTTGACACTAGTGTAACTTTACAGTGGAGTTTACTCTATATTTTCCTGACAAAAATAAAATAAAAAATAAATTGTTTTTTTTTTTAAAAAAAAAACACATACAGCAACATTACATTTTTACCACGAACAAAAGGGAGTTATTATTATGTGTAATCAGGCCGTGAAACCTCTTACCCCTAAAAAAGAATAAGGAAAAGCAGTAGGGTGCACAGCAAAGGTGAAGCCGTCGTGAGTTGAGAGTGAGCAAGCGGAAAATGACGGAGGTGGCCAGATCAGTGGTTCACGAGGTTCTAGGAGATGGAATCGTCGACGTCGATGAACCAATCATCAGTTATATCGTCAACGTACTCGCCGACGAAGACTTCGATTTCGGACTCGACGGCGAAGGCGCTTTTAATGCTCTCGGAGAACTCCTCGTCGCCGCCGGATGTGTCCACGACTTCCCCGAGTGTCGCTCCGTTCGTCCATTCTCATTTCTCTTTCTATATATCTATCTATTCATCAATCAATTACTCCGCCACCACTGCCTAACTAACTGACTGTGATTCATTTCATTTAGGTATGCAGCATACTTTCGGAAAAGTTTGGGAAGCGCGGTTTGGTGAAGGCGAAACCAACTGTACGAAGCCTCGCCACGCCGTTTCGTATGAACGAGGGTTTGGACGACGGTGAAGCTCCCAAGAAGAAACCTGAGCCTGTAGACGGTCCTCTCTTATCCGAACGCGACAAATTAAAGATCGAAAGGAGAAAAAGGAAAGACGAACGCCAGAGAGAGGTTTCAAATCTTAATCAATTCAATTTTATTCACTCTTTTTCCTTTTTATTAGTATTCATTCTAAGTGATGATTATTAACAGGCAAAGTTCCAACTGCATTTGGCGGAAATGGAAGCTGTGCGAGCAGGCATGCCTGTTGCGTGTGTGAAGCACGAGGGCGGTGGTGGACACACTGTGAAAGATATTCACATGGATAATTTCACTATCTCTGTTGGTGGCCATGATCTCATTGTTGATGGTTCTGTCACACTCTCTTTTGGAAGACATTATGGTGAATTTTTTTCCCTCTTTACTTGGTTGTGTGGATTTGGACCTTAAAAGTTGAAACAATGAAAAAATGAATGGCTGTTTTGTTTGCTATGTGTGATGAATGTGCAGGGTGTTAAGGATAAACCTCATGCATTCACACACTTTGTGAATTAGAGACAAAAGGAGAGCAAAATGAATGATATTCAATCAGATTTTTTTTAATGATATGTTATTACTTTGTTTACACATAAGTACACTTCTTTACAGTGCTTCATTTGATTACTTAAATTCTAACTAACTAACCCTCACTAATTATATTGACAACTAGGCTAATTAACAAAACTAAATTAGTTTGAATTAATCTCAACACAGGGCTTGTTGGTAGAAACGGGACGGGTAAAACAACTTTCCTGAGACACATGGCCATGCATGCCATAGATGGCATTCCCAGGAATTGTCAGATATTACATGTTGAGCAAGAAGTTGTTGGTGATGATACTACTGCCTTGCAGTGTGTTCTTAATACTGACATTGAGAGAGCTCAGCTTCTGGAGGAAGAAGCTCAATTACTCGCCAAACAGGTTTCATTGTTGTTCTTTAAAGTGTGGTGTGAGACACTAGGATGGATAAAGTGTGGGGTTGTAATAGTAGACCAATGTTTAAGATCATGCATAAAATACATGCATATGTATGTATAACCAATTATAAATTTTTAACAACTGATAATGTTGTTGTGGTTGTCTGTCAGAGGGAATCTGAGGAAAGTACCGAAAAGGGCAATGATGCAAATGGAGTGGTAAAAGGAGATGCTATTTCACAAAGGCTTGAGCAAATATACAAGAGACTGGAGTTAATTGATGCTGATGCTGCAGAGTCACGAGCAGCATCCATACTTGCCGTGGGTTTATTATTAATTTGTTGTATCATTGTTTATTAAAGCTGCTTATTCTTGGAGCTAGTTGAATTCTTATAATTTATTGGTTAAGTAGCATTCCAAAATCATTATCTTACTGATCAAGGGTGTTTTCAGGGTCTGAGTTTCTCTCCTGAGATGCAGAAGAAGCCAACAAAAGCATTTTCTGGAGGGTGGAGGATGCGAATAGCTCTTGCTCGGGCACTGTTTATAGAGCCTGATATGTTGCTTCTTGATGAGCCTACGGTAACTTGTCATTATAAGTTTCTTGAATGATTCATGTATCCCTTAATTTATAGAATTTTGGAACATTATTCTATTCTATTTTGTTGCAGAACCATCTTGATCTTCACGCTGTCTTATGGCTTGAATCGTACTTGGTTAAATGGCCAAAAACATTTATTGTTGTTTCTCACGCTAGAGAATTTTTAAACACGGTAATGTACTGGCAGATCTTGCTTTGATTAGGTGTTTTGTTGATTAAGTGCATTGTCTAAATGGGTTCCCAGCATGTTTTTTTATTATTCTTGTCAACTGTATCTACAGGTGGTTACTGATATAATTCACTTACAAAACCAAAAGTTGACTACTTATAGAGGGAATTATGATACTTTTGAGAGGACTCGGGAAGAACAAATTAAAAACCAACAAAAAGCATTAGAGGCACATGAGCGTTCAAGAGCTCATATGCAGGTAATATTTTTCACTGTAAAATTATCCTTTTATATTTTTATTTTTATGTTTCTCGCTACCTAATTCTGAACTTTTTTCCCCATTCTACTTTATTACTAAGGCGCTATGATCACTTCCATTGTGGTTGGAGCTTATAATCTTCGTTTTATCATAATTATTACTCCCTCTGGAATGAAATATAAACAAAAAGGGTAGCTGAAAAGCTGATGTATCTAGTTAAAAATTAAGACCAGATACATCAACTTTTTAGTTACCTTTTTTGGTTATATTTCATTCCAGAGTAGTATTTTGTGTAGTCTTTGACTTATTTTTCTTTAGGTTATTGTGATACTAGGATCTGTGGGTCAGCAATCTTAGCTTACTGGCTTGCTATTTAAAACATTGCTCATTAATTTGTGAATTTACACAACAAGAACCACCAAGGTATCTCACTAATGGGGTTTATTTGTCGAATGGGTCCCACATCAAGTGGTGAGGGCTACATGAATTTCACTAAATAAGAGAGTGAGTATTGGAAAGAGTTGTTACCACTTTTTTTACTAATTAGGCCAGTTTGTGCTCTAGTAGTTAACTAACATGGAAGACTTTAGGTTACTGCACTGATGGCATGATATGTGGAAATTGACTTTAAAATTGTTCTTTCTGATACTAGTTATAATTCTATTCTATTTTTTAATAGAAAAACACTATAATACATACCCCTCATGTGGTAGAGTATGCAATTTAAATACTAGATTTTGTACCAAAGCGCAGTGGAAAAATAAGATTTTGATGCAGGATTTGCAAACTAAGAATACTACGAATGATCTGGTTAAGGCTGAATAATGTTGTATGTCTATAGTAGACAGTCCACTCACAAGGTCTTTATGCGTATGAGTATTAGTATTATTGACATAGATCAATGTTATAAGCCTGTTCTTGGTTCTCCTTTAATGCATCAAAGAATCTTAATAACAGCACTCCGTTGAGTGTTACACAAATCAAGGAACTGGCTTCTGATCTTTAGGGGTTCTGAGACCAGTTCAGTTTTAAGGTTGATTGGAGGCAGAAACTTGCTGGAAAGAGTCGCAACAAGAAATGAGAACGGATGTGGGTTTTCTCCGAGTAGTCGAGTGAGGGGGTGGAGGAGCCAAAATATGCCTCCGTCTCGCCCCGTTGTCATGCCTAATTGTGCTTTGACTAATTATGGTTAAATTAGTCCATGAAAGGTTTTAATTTCATAGAAAAATTATTCTGGGTTGTGATGATATTGATATAAGATCAATGTGGAGGAGTCAAATATTTAAATAACATATTAACATTAAAATATTCAATAATAAAAATTTAAATATAGACTATTTTGATTACTATTTTAGAATTTCAAAGACGAATTTGTCAAATTACAAAATTCAAAAATTAATTTGACTCACGTTTACAATTTGAATAACCATTTGTTTACCTATTGACTCCATAAAATTTAGAGTTTCTTTCTCTGATTCGACAAGTAAGTGATGTTCCTTTCTCTTGTTCTAATAATGTTTTAGTGTTTAAAAGTCACCCAAAACTTTAACAACACTCAACAATATTATTTGGAACTATAAGCTAATGATTATTCTCGTCTTTATGATTAAAATGGTAACTTAATTAGATTTGATACGACGGGTTGAGTTTTAAGATACACATTTGTTTTCACTCATTTCTATCAAATTTGTAAGATATCTCCTAATTGATTAACTGTTAATTTGTAAGATTTCTCCTAATTGATTCTGGGTGAGCTTGGATAAGCTTTGAAAAAGTATCAGTTTAATTATCCAATTCTTATTATAGATATATACTCCCAAGTCCTAAGTCCCTAAGATTGCTAGCTCTAACTGATTGAAAAAGAGCACTTACATGATTTAGGTTTTGCAGAATTTTTTTTTTCCAGAAGCTACACTTTCTAGCATCTAATAAAAGTATAAATCCTCTTTATATTTTATTTTTTCAATAAGTGATTTAATTACCATAATTTTTTAGACATTTTTAATTTACAAACTGCTTATTTAAGGAAAAGGCTACTACTAAGATGATTTAACAGTTTTTCGTTTATGCTACCATAAAATTTCTAGGTTTTGCAATTCATAGAACTTGTGGTGCATGAGTAGCAGCATTTTATTCAAGATTCTGTTTGATTTCTGATGTGATGTTTTACTTTTCTACCAGACCTTTATTGACAAGTTCCGCTATAATGCCAAAAGGGCATCACTTGTTCAGTCTAGAATCAAGGTACTTGTTATTGGCACTTTGCCTTCTTATAAATCAAATATTCAAACTTTTGCGTGCATGTTATATCATGCTTTCTTTGTTTTGTCTATTTGCTCACTGATTTGATTGTTTTTCATCTTATGTTTTAATCATTGAAGTAGATATATTTCGTGTCTAAAACTTTTTTATTTCCCTGAAAAATGTTTCAGGCTCTGGATCGACTGGGCCATGTAGATGCAATTATTAATGATCCTGAGTATGAACTGCTGTTTTTTTTATTTTTTATTTTATTTTATTTTTTTTATCACTTATTGCATCAAAAGTTCAAAACATATTTAACTAACAATGTTTTTATGGTGGGATGTAGCTACAAGTTTGAGTTCCCCACTCCAGATGATAGACCGGGTGCACCAATAATAAGTTTCAGGTAGAACATTTATCTCTTACTTGGTTTGCTTTGTGAACAATATAGGTTTATAAATACCAAAGAATACAAAAATATAATGTTTGTCATACACAGTTTAGGCCTTATCACTTATCTAATTTGGAAATGTTTGGTTGTGTGTGAAGTGATGCATCATTTGGTTATCCTGGAGGACCCCTTCTATTTAAGAATTTGAACTTTGGGATTGATCTTGACAGCCGTGTTGCAAGTAAGAATGCTTATTCTAGTCCTAAAAATGATTTTTCTCTTTTTCCTTTCGGTTCAATTTTTATTAGCATTTCTAAGTATTTATTTTTATGATGTCACGGCCTTGTTTCTCAACATGTGGTGGGCATGTCTTCCTACATTGCATCTTTTCGCAAACGAGTACTACTCTGGAATGAAATATAAGCAAAAAGGGTAACTGAAAAGTTGATGTATTTGGTCTTCTTTTTTAACCAGATACATCAACTTTCAGCTACCACTTTTGCTTGTATTTCATTTCGGAGGTAGTATTGAATAAGCCTAAGTATGTTGGAGAATGTTGTTAAATTTATGACATGACCCTGCCATATTGGTGTGCTTAAGATTATAATCTCTATGTTTGCAGTGGTTGGTCCAAATGGCATAGGAAAATCTACCATACTTAAGTTAATTGCTGGAGAACTACAGCCAAGTTCTGGGACTGTCTTCCGTTCTGCCAAGGTAATATATATTACAGCGGTAAAGTTATCCTACAACTTTACTAACACAAGATACTTCTTTTTGCTTCACATCAATCACATACTTTCTACTGTTTAGTATTTTATTTTCTGCTTCTTACATGACTCTAATCAATTTTTTGAATGTGTTCATTTTCTTTTAATCCATGATAAGGTCAAACAATTGACGTCTAACTCTTAGCTTTGTCTTGTGTTTTGCCGATCAGATACAAGTCTAAAACTTTATTTGATTTGAAAATGGTAGTGCTTTATTTTACTACATTACACTCAAGCTAGAATTTATCAGAATGGAGATTTATTCTGTCCTAATGATGTCTTTTCATGCTCCGTGATTATTTTGAATCATTGTTTACACATCTTCACTGTTTACAGGTTCGTATAGCAGTGTTCAGCCAGCACCATGTTGATGGACTTGACTTATCCTCAAATCCTCTTCTATATATGATGCGCTGCTATCCTGTGAGTTCCTTGTGCTTAGAGATGATTAGCTGTTTCTCTGAGGAGCTATCTTCAGTTGAAATTTTCTTGGTTGACTATAATTGGAGTTTTCTTCATTTTAATCACTGATTACCTTTATAGAAAAAATATGGTTTCAAATTGCGTTTGCTGACTCACGGTCATGTTGTGAACCAATGGTGTCTGCAATTGACTGCTAAGGCAGTTTTGACCAACTGGCACGACCTATATACTGCGTTTGCACGTTGTGATGCTGACTAAGATTAGAAACCTTGGAAAGAATGCAAAGATGAACTGAATACTAGTTACAAATTACAATTGTAGATTCTTGAAAAATGATGTTTTCTCATTTTATTTATCTTTTTATTGAAAAAGAAACAATTGCTTGTTTCATGTTAAGATTTTTGTTTCAAAAGTGACAATTTACTTTTTTTATGGGAGGAATCAGATCACAACTGTGGATGTTAGGCTCTAACATGTTTTATTAGAACTTATTTTATTACCTTTACATGCAATATGCAATTATATAATTGACTTTGCTTATTGGAAATTTCTGCAGGGAGTTCCAGAACAGAAACTTAGAGCTCACTTAGGTTCTTTTGGTGTAACTGGAAATCTTGCACTTCAACCCATGTATACTTTGTCAGGTATAGTATTTTAGCCCTTGTTGCAAGTTGTGTGTGTGGATGTATACCTTTTTGTTATGCATTATATCTTGACCTTTTAAAATGCTTTACTAGGTGGTCAGAAAAGCAGAGTTGCCTTTGCAAAGATAACATTTAAGAAGCCACACATAATATTGCTTGATGAGCCATCCAATCATCTGGTAGGTTGTTCAGTCTCTCCAACATTGTTTATTACTTATTAGCTGTTTACTATCATATTCTGTTGGAGGGAAAGTATGCTAAATCTATTGAGTCTTTCTTGTTTTTGTGTGTTTTTGGGTCATGTTTATTGTTATCTCTTCCCATCTAAAAATGTATCTGAACAACTTCCGTGTTGAGAAAATAGTTTAAGTTCCTTTATTGGATTTGGAGCTTCTCATAAGCTTTTAACCTTACCTTGTTATTTAAGGAGATAGACTCAATATGCTGTGCAAAATTTTCTGCACAGCCTACATTCTAGTAAGTTGCCACCACATTATTTATCTCCTAAATGACGAGCCCCAGTAAAAGATATAGTGAGAAGATTGAAACCCATATAGGACCTGGGTTTTTTTATAACTGTTCTTTTTCCAGTGCCATGTAAGCTATTGATACTATTTGTATTAAACCAAGCCTTTTGTAAACAAATTGGGTGTGGGCAGAAAATTTATCTTTAGGAGGATTTTTGGAAATGCAAGTAGAGATGTCATTGGGATGGGGGGCAAGTAGTACTTCCCTGTTACGAAACTCAAAGTTTGCTAATTTTAAAAGGATAGAAAACAGTACCCTTAAATCTTGCAAGAATGATGAGTTAAGAAATTTAATCGAGTATAAAGTCAAAATTTGTCTATTCAATAGTAGTATTTATTGCGATGGTACGACAGCACAGATGGCAGTGGCACGATAAAATCCTTACAGATAAAGTGAATTCATCTCCTGTGGCGATCAAAGTTGATCCTTATAGTTTTAGCGGTTGCAACACATGTACGGTGTTTTGTGACATCCTAGTTGTGTGACTAAAATATAAATCCAAAATTGACTAAGATCTTTGTTATAGGACTTGGATGCTGTTGAGGCGCTAATACAAGGTCTTGTGTTGTTCCAAGGAGGCATTCTCATGGTAAGCTGAACTCCCAGTTCTGCTGACACTGTATTCTTTTAACATCATTTGAATCAAATTCTCCTAACAATTTTATGTCTAAATTGACCTCTGCGTTTTGCAGGTGAGTCACGATGAGCATCTCATATCTGGAAGCGTGGAGGAGCTATGGATTGTATCCGAGGGAAGAGTGGCACCATTCCATGGCACCTTCCAAGAGTATAAGAAGATACTACATTCATCTTAGGAAAGTGAGTTGTAGTTAATATACTTTTTGGATAGAGAATACCCTTCTATGGTAACGGGTAGAAGATATATGGATGACATTTGTCTGTTGCTCATCTTACCCGACCTAGATGGTAACATACATTTTTGCAATTTATCAAAACTATGTATAAGTAATAGACAACCATAATTGGCAGTCCACAGTGTATCTTTTTTTTGTTGTAACTTACACCGTTAGATTTGAAGTCCTATCATATCTAATTGTGCATTAGTATCATTTTTTTTCCGTCAACTTCTATTTTTCATTTCCCCCTGCCTTTTTCTAACTCACGCAGCCACCACAAGCTACCTGCAGGCCACCGTTGCATCACGCATCACTGGCAGCCATTTCTTGCTCTTCAACTGCTGCAAAGGTTGAGTTTAATTTTGGTTTTTGTTGTTAATTTTGATTTGGAAGACGAAAAAACTTTACCCAATACTTCTTTTTACTTAATCCATTACATTTTTCCAACGAATCCAAAATGGGGTTGTCAATAGCCATACAAAAAAACTAAATCTTGTGAAGCTATTTAATTTGTTAATCAACAACAAATTGCGTTGGGGGTACACAACACAAGAAAACTTTTTCAATTTTTTAAGCCATTTAATTTGTAACGAGTTGGGTAAGACAGGAGTTTCATAGCATAAATTGGTAGCCAGCCATGTTGCTGTTGCAGACAACTAATTCCAAGTTTAGGTCTCTTGAATGTAAAGTTTTTTTTTTTTTTTTAATTGCTGCAAGTGTATCAATCAATATACAAAAAATTGATTTATTTTTTCCGATCAGCTTCTAAGTAAAAAATTATTATACAAAGGCAATGAAGAAAAGACTACCTTACTATAACCACTAACTTCTCAAGCAATACCATTTTTCTTAAATAGGTCTTAAGGTCTACCTTTGAACTCTCTTTTTAAAAGATTCATATAAGAAGAACGCTATTTTTTTTAGGATATGTAATACCCAATTTTGTTATTGTTATTTTGGGTACAATACCCAAAAACCATTTAAATTTGTAGTAAATATTAGGAAAATACTTTATATCACGAAGTCTGTTTTCGTGAAAAACACGAGAATGACGTGCTCGCCCCGCTGAAATCTTTTTATTAACCACATTTTTTTGGAAATTGTTTAACCCTCCTTTCTCTTCTATGTTCAATCCCTCGACACAACAAAACATCCCCACACTCTCCATTGGCTTGTTTGGTTGGCTTGCGAGAAATGCTTCTGAAGGATTGTTACGGTTAGAGCTGTCAATTTGACAAGTTCTCTAATTATTGGCCTCAACCTACATTTTGAGGGGCCAAAAAATAATAATTTAAAAAGCCCTAAAAATAAGGCCTCTAAATTAAAAGCTCTCTAAAAATTTGTGGGTTTATGAGGCCCATAGACCCACTTTTTTTAAAAAATAATTGATTTTCTTTTTTGAGAAATAAAGTTTTTTAATTTTTTCATCGATAATTTTTTTTTTGACTTTTTTCGATAAAAAAATTCAATTTTTTACGATAAAAACTGTTCGACTTTTTTTAGATAAAAAATGTTCGATTTTTTTTCGATAAAAAATTCTTATTTTTTTTTTAATAAATTTGTTTTCAAGAAAAAAATCTTAAAATTAACAAAATATTGGGGGCCTATGAGCCCTTAGAGCCCCCTCCCTTAGACCCCATGAAATAATAGGCCGAAATTAAGGGGCCCTTAAAAGATTATTTTGATAGGGAGCCTAATAATAAAACAAAAAAAGTAAGGGAGACTTGTAGTTAGTTGAGATTTTATTTTTACGGCTCTAGTTATGGTGTTACTTGAATAAATTTTCTCCGCTTGGGTCCAGGGAGTCCAGAGAAAAGATTTACGATAGGTCCGCTGCCATAAGAATATCTTCGAAGAAGCATAACCACGATGAATTCTCAATCAATTTATTAAAGGTCCTTCAAAGAACCATCTTCATATTTGGTGGAAAACATGATAGTGAGAATAGAAAGAAAAAAAAAGGTTATTTGCTGGAAAACATGAAAGAGATTAGGGAAAAAAACTAATTCTAACTTGGTATTTTTTAGTTACTTACATTTTTTTACCATTCAATATTTCTCTTTTCTATAATTTAAACATATCATATATGGTAGCATAATTGGTAATATTTGTGATGAACTTTTTTTAATAACATATTGTAATATTCAATATCAAAAAGTTAAAGTTTGACCTACTTTTTCGAAAATTATTTACTCAAATTTTGAAAATCTAAATAAATGAGATATAATCATTTATATTTTTTTCCTTCTCATTTATGGTTAATTTAGAGAAAAATAGACATAAAGTAGTTAATAAATCTCACCACTAAGTTTTACTATCATTAATTTTTTTTTTTAATTTCTTTGTGTTTATCTTCCTCCAAAGGAACCCTAAATAGAAATAAAAGAAATAGAAAGAATGTAAACTATGACATAATTTTTATTTTTATTTTTATAAAATACACCTTTTGTTTCCAACATGTAATTCACTTTTCTGTTAGGATGTATATTTTTTCTCTTTTTCTTTTTGATTGAGCACTTTAAATTACATTCGATTTGCATTATTTATTTTTATGATATATTAAATTACGTAAGTAATATTTTATGTTTGAACATTTTATCCAATTATTGTCATAAAATATTAAAATTTAATTAAAATATCCCAATGAGTTAACTGTCCAAACTATTTTATATGTAAAGGAAGTTAAATACATTGATTATGTGGATAAATATTTATTATCTTATTTTTAAAATTGTACGTGTGTTTAGTTGTAGAGAAAATAAAAAAAATATAAATAATTTATAAGATCAGTGTTTTAAAAATTGAACGAAAGGTTGATTCGACAAGACCTCTGAATTTGAACCGCGTTCGAATCATTTAATGAACTATTCAATAAATAAATTGTAAATATGCATACAATATATTAAAATATCTCAAACTTTATAATTTGTAAAGAAAATCTATAAAATTTATAACAAATACATTAAAATTCACAACAAAAATAAGTATATATAATATAAATTCAAACATCAAATCTCATATAGATCAATCGATGAACCAGGAGTGCCTTGTGGATTAAGTGGAGTAAATATTTAAGTGAAATAATTTTTTTTTTTGTTAAAGTTAAACTTAAAAATATTATTTTTACTTTTTTTAATATAGAAACCTGATTTGTTTTTTAAATATATAAGTTGGGTGTTTCAATAAAACCAGACAGTTTATCAAAATTAGACCCGGTTTAGTGACCCATCCGATTTATCCTTGTTTCCTTGGTTTTTCTCCAGTTTTTACTAATTAGCGGTTTGAGTTTTTATGGATATTATATAAAGTTTTATGAATGTTATATGAATGATTAATATATATATATATATATATATATATATATTACTGTAACATTTATTTGAGTTTTTAATAATATCTTCTTTTCATTAAACTTGTTGTTGAAATTTAGATAAATAATTATAAATATAAAATATGATATAACTTAAATTATTAAATTATGATAAAATAAATTCAAATAAATAATAAATTAATTAAATTTAAAGAAGTGTAGATGTGCTTTGATTATTTTTTTAGATAGTTTTTTCAATAAAAGTATTTTGGGCATTTACCCTTGTGCAAAATATGACTTTAAACAGAATGAATTTTTTATTTTTGTCAAAAATGAAATAAGGAAAATCAAAACTGAAAGTATTACTAAAAGTTTGAATTAAGAGTTTACTTTAACCTTAAAATTTTGAATTTATCACAACTGTATCACTGAAGTTGATTTTAATGTTAAAATTTTAAATTTAATTCAACAACTAAATTTTAATTATATACTAATAATAAAATAAATAAATACAATTACATATGACCCGTTAATAGATTAGATTTGTGGGTTTAAAATATTAAATCTATTATGTCATTATGGTTGAGCTTAAATAGGTTGCTTTATATGTAAACTTTGAATGAATTGAATTAAAATGTGATTGATTTGAGTGTTCGGATTTGCGAATCTACTCGTACCCACGAAGACTGTTAAGTGTTGGTTAGGACATTCCATTGCACTCTTAATTTTTTTTTTAAATTGATCACTAAAATTATAACATATCATCTATAAATATATATTTAATTCAAAAATTATACCAATATAATTTTTTTTTATATTTTTTCTTTGTTAATGAATCAAAATCGTTAAATTATTAATAATGTTTAATTTTTATTATAAATATTTTTAAAATTATGTTTATGAGTGGTTGTGATGTGATCATTGAACTCTAAAAATTAGAGATGACAAAATTAGTTGAATTCGCTGACCGATCTACTTTGCCCATCATTTTAAATGAATTGAATTATAAATTTAAACTCGTTTATCTAAATTGACTTGTCTTGTTTAACCAATTGAAAAAACGAAGAAGCAGATTGGTCTGTCTCTTTTTA
Source organism: Cicer judaicum (assembly GCA_037974835.1). Lineage (NCBI taxonomy): Eukaryota > Viridiplantae > Streptophyta > Magnoliopsida > Fabales > Fabaceae > Cicer > Cicer judaicum. The sequence goes on from JBBPBS010000276.1 coordinate 15,507,189, forward strand.
TTTATTCACTCAACTAAATTCAAATATTAAAAACGAATCTCACTCAAAATTCAATTACAAATTCAAACTCAAATTAAAAACTAGTCAAGATATACGTTTTACTGCCTAAAAAAAATGAGTTTTACATAGAAAAAAGTTTAACCATACAATCGTTATCAGTACATTAATACATTATAAAGGTAAGAACATATAATTTCATGTTCAAATGCAAAATTAAACTCTACAATGAATTATAATATATTTTAATTACTTTTATTTATTTATTAGTATAATGTAACAGTACGTAAATTTTAATAATTTTTTTAGAATTGTTTAATATTAATAAATTTATTTTGCTACTTTATATTTTATTTTGTTGATGGATTATAATTTTATTTATTATTCTTATAAAATGTTTATATAAAAAAAATTGGCAAGCCGACCTATCAATCCACCACGGGAGGGAAGCTAAATGGTAATTCGACTCGATTGGTTCCCGCTTTTTGACATGCTAATAATCATGGGGTGGACCGGACCCGCTTTGCCGTCCTACTAAAATCAAATATTATCATTCTCTTTATATCATTTGCCATTTTTCTAACGTATAAATTATTTCTCATTTTACATTTCAATATAATTTTATTTTTTTATTAGTATATTTTTATTTATTATATCTCAATTCATTAAACTTATTTATTAAATTTAAATACAGTTTTAGTTTTTTTATTTTAATTAATTTATAATTTTGATTATTTTATTTTTAATTTTATAATTTTAGTCTATATTTTAATTGATTTATAAGTTTGATTCTTCTATTTCTAATTTCATAATTTTATCCCCTTATTTTAATTAATTCATAACTTTGATCTATTTATTTTTAATATCACAATTTTGATCATTTATTTTTTAAAATTAAGATATTTTATTCCATCTATATATTTTACTATTAATATTAATTCGGTACGTTGTTTTATTTATGATTATTTGGACTTATATAAAACAAAAACTGTACATGTT
>JBBPBS010000276.1:15508653-15550773 GCA_037974835.1 Cicer judaicum
AAATATGATAACTATATTGCGAATTAAAAATAAAAAAATCAAAATTATAATTTAATTAAAATATGAAATTAAAATTACAAATTAAAATATATAAACCAAAGTTACATTAAAATAAAAAAACTAAAATAAAAAAATAAAAAACCAAAATTACGATTCAATTATAATATGAACTTAAAACTGTATTTAAATATATTTATTGTTTGTAATTAACAAAAATATTTAGATAAATAAATTTATTTATTTATTGAAGTCAACTTAACAAATTATTCATTTAAAAATTGTTTGCAACCAAATGTAACATTTAAATTGAGATGATAAGACTATCATATTATGGTTTTTTTGTTATAATGTATATTATGATTATTATTAGTACTAATTTGCGTCATAAATGAATACTATTATTAAGAAGTTTCCAGTCAAAACGCCCATAAAAAAAAAAAAAAAGTGACAGTCAAAACTAATCGCCGCCTTTTATTCCTACTTTTTTGGGCGTATATCCTACTATTCACAATTGTGTATTGTAGTTGTAGTAAAAGATAAATACTGTAAAATTGACGTAGAAAAAAAAAAAAGAAGATAAATATAAATTAAAATGAAAGTAAGAGGGTAATTATCGTGCGAGCTTGTTCCGTATCTTCCGTACCGAGAGAGAGAGAGAGAGAGAGAGAGAGAGAGAAATCGAGTTTTGCAGAAGAATTCAGTTGTAAGCAGCTGAACCCAACCCAAGACTTGAGACTGAAACCTATTCTTTTTCAGAAAAAATTTGAAGCCTTCTCTTTCGATTACAATTAGGGTTTAGAAGATGCAGTTAAAGGAGGTATGGGATTGTGTCCGTTTCCATTTTATATAAACGTTTCGATACGTTTGCGCCGCTCATTTCACAACCCTAATTTCGCCATGCAATTCCAATCCTCCAATATGTCTTCCGTCGGATGCCGATTCCGATTCCGTTTTCGATCGACATTCGATCCTTACTCAGCGGCTTCCGAAGCTTTTTCTGAACACCGTCTTTTCTCCTCCCTGCGACTTCTTACCCTCTAATAACCTAAATAATCACTCAATTCCTCTCTTCTTCTTTTTTTGTTTTTGGTGAGAGGTTTTTCTTGTCTTTTTGGCGTCGATATGGATTCTGAAACTGATGATGTTGGTGTTGTGGAGAAAGATCCAACTTTGCGTTACGCACGTGTATGTTATTGCTCTTGTTATTGTACATAATTAATTAATTATTGATGTTGTTGATTTATTCATGTTTTTGTTTTTGTTTATGTTTACAGTATGATGAAATGTTAGGGAAAGGAGCCTTCAAGACTGTGTATGACTATCTCTTTATCAACTGTAAATTTGTTTTATTTGGATTTTGTTTATTTATTTGTTATTTTATTATAGATATAAAGCTTTTGATGAAGTAGATGGAATAGAAGTTGCTTGGAACCAAATTAGTATAGACGATGTTATGCAGTCACCTCAAAATTTGGAAAAGTTGTATTCTGAGGTTCATCTCCTCAAATCGCTGAAACACGAAAATATCATTAAGTTGTATAGTTCTTGGGTCGATGAAAAGAGCAGGACTATCAACATGATAACTGAATTGTTCACCTCTGGGAGTTTGAGGCTGTATGTTTTCTTGAATTGAGTTTTTTCTGTTTATTTTTTAGTTTTGTTTTGAGTGATCCCTTATGTTACTCTTGCTTTGTGTTTTGTAGGTATCGGAAGAAACATAAGAATGTGGATATGAAGGCTATCAAGAACTGGGCGAGGCAGATTCTTCGTGGCTTGTGCTTTCTGCACAGTCACAGTCCTCCTGTTATTCATAGGGATCTAAAATGTGATAACATTTTTGTTAATGGGAACAATGGGCAAGTTAAGGTTGGAGATCTTGGAATGGCAATTGTCATGCAGCAGCCTACTGCCAGGAGTGTTATTGGTATTATGCTTGAACGTCTCTGGAGCTTTCCTTCCACTTGATTAAACGTTTCAAATTAAATTAATGTTTTATAAATTTTGCTGGGTGCAGGTACTCCGGAGTTCATGGCTCCTGAGCTTTATGAGGAAGAATATAATGAACTTGTTGACATATATTCCTTTGGCATGTGTATTCTTGAAATGATCACCTGCGAATATCCTTATAGTGAATGCAAAAATCCGGCGCAGATATATAAGAAAGTTACCTCTGTAAGTTTGCAGGCATTGAAGTTGGTTGAATTTTTCATGTTTATCTTGGCTTCCTCTATAAAAATACATTTTTATGCTGATTTTATATTTTTTTGCTTCAGGGTATAAAGCCTGCTGCTCTTGCTAAAGTGAATGATCCTGAAGTGAAGCAATTTATAGAGAAATGTTTAGTTCCAGCATCTATGAGATTGCCGGCATCTGAACTTCTCAAAGACCCATTCCTTGCAACTGGAAACACAAAGGAGATCTATCGTGATACCCTGTTGCTGCCTAATCTGCCCACTAAATCAATGAATCCACCAACTTTTGAAGCACATCCTATGGAGATAGATTCAAATTCCAGGCATACATCACCTGGCTCCTCTTTGGAAAGAATTAAAGAAACTTCTCAAGTCTCAATTCTCGACCTCCTGAGGAAGACAGAGAACAATGAATTTAGGTTAAGAGGGGAGAAAAATGCTGAAAGTACAATCTCACTTACACTCCGAATTGCCGATGCTCATGGTGAGTATGATTCAGTTTTTTTTAAACAAATTACTCTTAGCTAAATGTTATTATTATTATATATTTCTGTAGGTGGAGCAAGGAATATCCATTTTCCATTCTACATCGAATCTGACACGCCAATTTCAATTGCTGAGGAGATGGTGGAACATCTGGAACTCAAGGATGCAGATGTAGCTGTCATTGCTGAGCTAATACACAACATGATTTTTGAGCTTGTGCCTAACTGGAAACCCATATGTCAGAACCTCTCATCTGGAACAGATAATTTGTACAGGCATTCGGAAGCTCAGAATGGTGAACAGTTAAACTGCCATTGGACATTGGGATCAAGTAATTTTGATACGAAGACAATTTCTGAGGATTTAGGTCACTCACAGCTTGATGGGGAAGATCAAGACAAACAAGAATCTATTTCATCAGATATTTCTGCCGAGTATGAGATTGCAATTGCCACGAATTCTAAAGGTGTAGAGCCTGATTGTTTTATTCTTCATGAATGTTGCAAGGGACCAAATGGCTTAAATTCGAATTCAGATGTCCGGATTTGTGATCAAGAAGATGGAAACAATAATCAATCACATAACTTCGCAGGCTCTTTAATTGATTCATGTTGCAGTCCATTCATGAACCTTGAGATGTCCAGCAAATGTTCTCTTACTCCACGTGACAAAGATCATTTACACGAGCTACATTTGGAGCTTGAAGCAATTGAAACCCAGTATCAACAATTTTTTCGTGAGCTTGAGAAGATGAAGGAGGAAGCCATAGAAAATGTCAAAAAGAGATGGATGACAAAGAAGAAAATATCAGTTATGTGATGCGGCATTAGGACGATTTTCTTGATATTTTAGTTTGATTTCATTTGTTGATTTTATTTTTTTGGTTTACATTAATTGTTTTCTGGCTGCTGCTTTGCAATTCTGCAGATGGTATTTTTTGGTTGAAATTGGGTTGTGATTTTCATAAATATTATTTTTTTATGGATGGTGACGAAAATTTTTTTTCTTGATTCATCTGAATATTTTGTCAAATGTATTTTTTATTGTAAGAATATTTTTGGGGTTTGCTCCATTATCCAAGCAAATCATTGGGATGTCAGTTTGTTGCCTTCACTTAGTTAAGGATTATTATTTCTGAAAGATTGAGCCACTCTAGCACGGCGATCAAATTTATTTTTGAAAGGGTGTCTTAAAAAAGTTGAGTCAGACTCTTAGCCTCAGCTTCATCGTTGGCATTACTTGGTGGCCGAATATTTTGGACTCAAATGCTTCATGTAATCAATCTCATTTTTGCGCAAATGAATTTTTTTTCCTGCAAATGACCCGTCAAAACATGAAAAATTAGATTTTCTACTCTCTGAATTAGACTTGGATCCCTCAGTATATGAAAAAAAATTCTAATGTGATCTATTTTATTTGCATTTATTACAAGGTAAAAAAATTGTTCCAAAATTGGTACACATTTTTTTAATCCGAATTGCGTAGTTGTCCTTTTAAACTTATATCGAATTCATTGAAAAATGATGAATTATTAGTTTAATGTGTGAACATTATCACTACAAATTAATGACTATTTTTGAGAATAATGTATTTGTGAGACGCTTAAAAGAAAATAAGAAACATGTTGACAAGTCGACACTATCACGTTGCACCAACACACATCTCGTCATCATCGAGAAATCGAGATAAGGAGAATATGACTAATATCTCTCAAATTTATAAGTGACGAATCACATACTGAAACAATTTGAAAATGCCTAAAATTAATATGCAACATCTATTAAAGTTACTCGAATCTGAGAAGTATATTTGTTGGAATAAAACCTATGAAGATTCCAACGTTGTGAGAGACATGTTTTGGACGCACCCAAACTCCATAACTTTGTTGAACATATTCCCCCTTGTATTGGTCATGGATAACACCTTCAAAACCAACAAGTATATATAACCGTTGTTTGAAATTGTTGGTGTAATTTTCAACTGAGTTGACATTTAACGTTGCATTTGCTTACATGGAATGTGAGCGTCAAAAATAATTTTGTTGGACACTGGAGAAATTAAAAGAATTGTTTGTTTCAAATATGTCATTTCCTCATGTGATCGTGAGTGAACGAAAACTTGCTTTGATGAATTCAATTGAAGTTAGTATTTTCATCTTCAATAAGTTTACTTTATCAATTTCATATCAATAAATATGTTGGAGCCAAATGCAAATAATATATATTGAAGAAGGACATGCAATAACCTATTCTAGATTTGTGGAAGAAAATTGTTTATTGTTATGAAGATAAGGAGTACGAGGAACTTCTGTAAAGATTTGAACACAATGTGTCGATAATATTATTTTCTTTGACTACGTCAAAGACACATAGTTGTTTCCTCACAAAGAAAAATTTGTTGAAGCATGGACCAATCAAGTGTTGCATCTAAAAAATACTACGACTAATAGGTATGTCATTAAAATTTTGCTTTTTTTTATTTATTTATACATGTTTAGGATTAAACATGCATGTTTGATATACTTATTTTATTGAAATAATACGAAATCTTTTTTTATGTTTGAATATTAGTGCTAAGTCTGCTCATTGACAAAAATTTTGGAACATAGTAAATGAGATTTCTATAAGTCATAAGATGATATAAATGAGATGTTGAAGTTGCAAATTACTAAGATAAAATGGTCATTTTAGACAAATAAGGGACACAAAGAGCATATACACAATAATTCAATATATGATAGAGTCAACTATGTTGGTAACGATAAAGCCGTGTGTCGTTGTATAATTAGAAACTCTCATGGATTATCTTGTGCATGTGAGTTGACACATTATGAGGTGAAATATTAAAAAATGACCATGAATAGTAGTCAAGAAGAAGAAAAGTTAGACAATGATTTAGAGTTGAACATTACATCATAGATGAATAAAATTTGTAAAACATAGAAAACACTTAAATGTTGTTGGAAAAATGTCAATGAAGGACACATTGTGCGAAATAGAATCTCTAGAGACAACATCAACATATGCATCACTATATAAGATCAAAATAAATGGTGGTGTGAAAAGGTAAGAAGCCGAATGAATTTGACGTATATCGCGACTCTTAATTTTTTAAGCACGTGGATGCATTTTATTTTGATAATGTAACTACTCAAATCTCTCAACAAGGACCCATGAAAGCACCTAGACAAGTCTTACAACAACATGTGATGAATGAAGTAGAACACACATTTAAGGTTTTACTTTATATATGTCTCTTGCTCCGTGAGATATATATGCAATTTTCAAAAGATGAAATCACTTTTATCTAGTTTTTTGCATTTATGAAATGCTCGAACAAAAATCATTTCAATTTTCAGCAAAATAAGTCTTAAACAATAATTCAAAATAAGTTAATATAAATAAATTAGTCTGAATAACAACATAATATAATGATAATCCACTCATCTGGATATGTGTAAGACTCTATCTAAGTACACATGCATCTTATCTTCAGAATCTAGCCTCTGTAAGTCTAAGATATATTGTATAAGACCATCCATTATCTGATAATGTGTATACCATTCATCATGACTAGAACCATGACTAAGAACAAGAACAAAAAATCATTACTAGGACAAGAACCATCACCACTAGGAACGTCAAAACAGGAAGGTATATCAGCAACATAAGGGATCATCCGAGGATGATATATTCTATAGTACCATTGTATGAATACCTTAACACACTCATGTGAATATTAGGCTAGATGCAGTCTAGTACGTAGGGATCAAACAAAATTTATGTACATACTCCATTCAATATCAACATCACGAACAATGAGCAACACCAGTGTAGGAGAGATGTGTTGAGTATACCCAAACTGTTGTAGACACCTCTATGGAAAATACCGTGCCATCGTGGAACACTAATGAATGTACCCTGTAAACATCGACATGGATTGAAATCTTGTCGTGATGTCTTTATCGTAAATTGGCGTTTAGATAACATCAACAGGTCCCAAAGCATCCAGTTTCGCTATATAGTATACAACATCTCTAAATATTTTTTTAAGAGTCCATCGAAATATCTATAGTGATGAAGATATATGCTCACTCGTATTACACTTATAGATGTCAAAGAAATGTTCACAAATCCATGTCTGTAAAATATTTAAAAACTACAAATAATTAAATAAACACTTTATCAAATAGTAATATAACAAATATAAAAAATAATATAAAAGTATCAGAAATAGAGATAAATATCATATGATCTGCTTCATTGTAGGTATAATACAATCTCTCCGATAGTCATATAAAACATCAAGAGCAACTGGTCTCATACCCATTTACCACTAGTATCAATGTCTTGAAATAGAAATATATATATTGCATATACAAGGATAAAAAATTTGTCAACTAGTATGATACACCCTACCAAATGAAGTAAGTATGCTCTTACTGCACAATTGAATATGAAGTTTCATAAAAATACACCTTTCAACCATTTAAAACTATACGAAGTACAACTATTGATCCTAGTTTCATTCACAACTTTATATTCATCAACTTCCAATAACTCAACGACAACAACAATAACCAAAAGACTTATAACATCATCAAGAGTAATAGTTATTTCACCAAATGACTGGTGAAATGAGTTATTCTATGAGTACCATCTCTTAACAAAATCAGATATGAGATTACATGATTATATGCAAAACATATCATTGTAGAGGACAAAACCGAGATGTAGTAATCTATTTATCTATTTGAGTAGATAATACATATATGATATTAATGAATTTATCTTGTTTTTTGTCATTTGAAACAACTTTCAAGACACATCTATCTTGTTTAATTAAAGTAACACACAATAAATTATCCAATTAGTTAGTTTACTATATATATACACTAAACAATATTATATTATACATATATTAAACTATACTATATTATACGTAAACTATACTATAACTATATAAAACTATATATACTATGTAATAAAATACATTATTTATTAATTTGTCCATTCCACAATGTGGTGTTTATAGTCTTTAAGGACAAAAAGATTGAAAGGGCCTCCAGAAATCAGAAAACGGCCAGACTGCTAATACTGATGCATATAATCCTGCTGCTCTTCCTGCTCATGATTTTGTTGCTCCTCTAGCTCAAACTCAGACTGAACATAATTGTCACATCCAGTTATTTTATTTTATTTTATTTTTACATTTTTACCGTAGAAATAACTATTGATGATATTATTTTAATTTTTGATAATAATAATAATAAAAGCATCAAATGACAACCGTTAAAAATAAGTTTCATGACTTAGTTGAAATGCCACGTCCCAATCTAATACATGTTACCTATTTTCCCCATTTAATATTACACATTCCCCACTTTTCCCACATAATATCACCCATATTTTCCCCATTTAATATCACGTTTCTCATTTAGTACTATGTTCCCTAGTTTCCCCTCACTTAATACTAGGTGCTTCATCTTACCTATTTAATATCAAGTTCTCCACTTAATATCATGTTACTTATAAATATGAATAAAATAAAATGGACGTCTTCCATTTAAAACAGTTCTGCGATATAGAGAAAAAGGTTTATGAGAGAAGAAGAGGGAGACCATTTTGATAGAAAAAGTAACCACCAAAAGAGAAAAGAGAGGAGTAACTCTATTTCTGAATTTGTTAAACTAGTATCAAAAACACATCGATTGTGCATTCGTTAATCGTTGGATCGGGCTGATTTTTGGCCAGCAGGTTCGCAACAGTCAGATCCACGTTTTCAACGGTCGGAACGGCGAAACGATGTTCAAAGAGGGAGAAACCATACTCGCACAACAACTGATGAGAAATGAGTGAAACAAGAGTTTGTGAATCATAATTCTAAATACAACTTTAGTAACGGTAAGTGCATCACTCCATTTGCTTTCCTACTTAAATTATATGTGATATAAATGTACAACGATGTTGTGTATTGGTTCTATTTGTGTGTTATATTCAAAATGAATATTAATAATGGTTGTGTTTGACATGTTCAAATTATGGAAAATAAATGTTATGTGATGCGTTGTTATAATGGTTGTGTTTGACATGTTGTGGTTATTCAATGTGATTACTTTGGGTCTAAACTAGGTTGGTTTTGAACAAGGTTGAATGATTTTGGACATTCTGGTTGAGTGATCTATATTGTTACTAATAAAAGTGTCTACATTCATGCATTCATAGTTGTGTGGTGCATCCATAATTGGTTGGATCCCATAGTTGGTGGTGCATCCATAATTGGTTGGAGCCCACAAATCCTTGCGGGGATTTTGAGTTAGTGGTGTTGCTTGGAAGGACTTACAAAGCCATTGTGGGGAGGTGATATTCCGGAATCATGCATTGACATGTAGTTTAACAAATAGATTGTGCATTTTGGTTGATTTGTATATTTGGTGCGTTGTGATTTTTAACTGTTAAATGAAATATATGATTTATATATATTTTTGCTATAACAACTATATATGCATGCATATTTGCTCTGTATTTGTTATTTGGAGATGACCCACATTTGACAGGACGTCACCTATAGTGTTACTTGAGTGAATAATGTCACAGTCAACCCAATAGGAGAAATACGAGGAAATACAGTGAGTTTTCTATGAGTCTAAAGTTTATGACCAACTAAGATTTATGTTTGGGTAATAAAACATCAATAGTTTTGACTCTAAGAGTTTTTTTTATTTAACATATTAAATTTACTTTAGTGATTGTAAATTGTAGTACCTAATTTTTGTCCGATTAATTTAAAATTATTTTAATAATAATAATAATAAATAATAATAATATATTTAAATATTTTTACAATCATTTTCAAAAATACCATTATTTAAGTATATATTAATAATAAAATAATATAAAAAGGAAAAAGAAATAAAAGATTTTTTAATTGATCTGCAACCATTGCCTAGGCACACGTTTCCTTTAGGTTCATACGTTTCCTAGGTTTCCTAGGTTTTCTTCAACAAGTATCCTTTCAAACCAGCATCACTCAAAAAACAATTGCTCAGAAAACAACTTGCAAACACCAATCTTTTATCTTCTTTAACTTGTGAAGATCCCTATTGCAAACATGTTATAAACCAGTTTCTTAATTAATGTTTTAGCTTAATAAAGAAATGTAACAATATGTACACTCAATGTAAAAGTTAATCTTCTTTTTTTCTCTTAATACATTGCTTAAATTTTATTACAAAAACAATGTAAAATCCAATTAATTTTTGTTGAGTAACAATACAAAATCAAGAACATGTATTTGTACGATGAATGAAAACATTAGCCGTTTCCCCCTATAAATTGAGGCAAACATAACTAAGAGAGGATAATTTTTTTTTCTAAAAAATTAGAAAACGAGAGAAAGATAGAAGATAGAGTTGTTCTTAGAGAAACAAATCTTACCCATTCAGCAAACTCAGACCCATCAAACCCATATCCATAGCTAAAGGATATTCAAACCCATTTTAACAACACCGATCAAAGGGACGACCGCACACCATCTTCACCCGCATCGGAAAGGTATTTCGTTCATCCGTTTCCTCGTTTGCGTTTGAAATTTTGCGTATGAGTTTGGAATGGGGGTGAGGATTGCTCGGTTCGTCCGTTTCCTTGGTTAGTTTAGGCATAAGTAGTGTTTTAATTTTATTAAAGGGTATGGCATTACTTTCATTAAATTATTATTTGTTATAATTAATTATGTTTATTATAAAAAAAATTATGAATACAGTTAACTGAAATAAATGTCCTTTATTTTATATTGTAACAATTTTTCACTTTATTACAAAATATATTAAAAGATGATTACATTTATAATTAATATAATTTTTTTATTTATTTAATAGATTAAGTTGCAAGTCTACATTTTTATTTTTGCTATTTTTATTTTCGTGTTTATTACTATTTTTATTTCTAAGAATCATTTAAACATTTTTTTAATATTCAACATTTTTATTTTAAAAAGAAAAATAAAAATAAAATTATAATAATTTTTTTTATTAAAAATGAATTAGATGTGACATTTTTTTAATCTTTGAGTTATTGAAACACAAATTGTGACAATTTGATAGTTCTAAATCTCATAATCACAAATAAATTAATAAACTAAAAAAATCACAAACAAATTAATCATAAAAATTATTTAAAGTTAATTAAAATATTTTAATCTCGGAGTTACATAATATAAATTATATATTTTGATAACTCTAAAACTTATTTTTTTTAAATTTATTTAATCATTATTATTATTTTTTAATCTTGGAGTTGTTAAGATACAAATTAAACTATTTGTTTGTTTTGAAATTCAATTTAAAAATAAAAATAAAATAAAAATATTCTTAAAAGGATTAAATTAGATGTGACATCTTTTTACTCATTGAATTTTGAGACACGAGTTGTACAATTCAATCGTCTTAAAATTCATATTTTAAGATAATTATTTAAATCAAGCAAGTTTATTTCTTTATATTTGTCAATTTTTTTTTAAAATAACAAAAATACAATTTATTTAAAAGCAATCAACACATCCACATTTTCTACCAAGAACTACGTAGCTTTGATTTCTCTATCGCACCGGGAGATAAGTAGGAGCAAGATCACACTCTTGTCTAGCACAATAATAATTTTTTTTTTACTCTTTTAAATACGTTTTTATCTCAAAAATCACATTTATAAAAAATAATTTATATTTATATTTAATAATAAACAAAAATAAGTATATTTAAGTTGATATAATTTTGCACAATCCATTTTTTAGCGGATGTCGTAGGGTGCCTTCCCTACGCATAATCGACTCCCGAATTCAAAATTTGGTATCAAAGACCATTTTTTATATTTTTTTATATTTTTAAGGGTTTCCCAATATTTTCCCTATTTTAAAATAAATTTTGGTGGCGACTCCATTGAGGAAAACTCAAAATATTAGGCCTCGACATAAATATTTTGATTCATTATTTGTAAAATATAACTAAAAATATTATTAATTGATTTTAAGATAAATGAGTATTTAAGATAATCATAAATAAATAAAAACAAATATATATTTTTACGTTTAAAATTTCGTTAGTTAATGTCTCGAAAAGCAGAATGTTACAATAATAATCCTCCTCTTGTTGCCTCTCTTTGTTTCTTTTTTTCTTTTTTTCAACAACAATTCTCCTATTAAATTTGTTAAACCCTTTGGTCATTTGGTTGGTTGCTGGTTGTTAATTGTTTAATTTTAAATATATCTTTAAAAATAAAACGTATTCCAAAATTTCATGTAATTGAAATAAAATTGAATTTTTTTTCATAAAAAGTTTAAGGAAGTTGCTCAGACGCGGAAAAAAAAAATATATTAGTATATAGTTTTGAAATGAAAATAAACTATCAATTTATTTTAAAAAAATGGGTTCCTAGAAAATAAAAACCACCAAATGACTTCTTCCATGTATTACTTTTTAAAAATATTACTTTTTATGTTTTCTGAGCATAAAGGTGCGTGCATTTTGTATCACTGTGATATATTTTCACATTTTGAAATAATGTGGAGAGAAATAATGGTTAAGAAATATGGAGAGAAAAAAGTGATTATAGAGTAAAATTGGATCTTAGCATTTACAAATTTAAATAGAATTTTATATAAAATTATATCATGTAAAATGTCATATTAAATTATTATTTTTTATCCACGATCATATTAAATATTAAAATAAAATTTAATTTTATTAATCTATTAATTTGTTGTCTTTTCAACAGAAAAGTTTTTGTTATTTAGTATTCTGTCATGCATATATTCATTAAATAAAATAATCATATAAACTTATAAATATCATTATAATTTCTATAATCTTAGAAATGAGTATAGGATAAGTAATGTATCATGATCCAACCGTAAAAAATAAGATTAATGAATTTATTGAAAAATCCAATCAAATAATATTTTTTACAGTTTGAATAAATATTAGGGGATAAATGAATACACAATACTTAACATTTTAAAATATGTGAGCCTCAAAGATCCTACAAAACCTACTTATCTAATCTATTTTCACCCTAACGATGAGATATTATTCAATATATTGTTGTGCTGTTCATCGTCCAAAACAATAAAAAAGAACACAAACAACTGAGAACATTAATATTCAATTATAATTAAAAATCCTCTTAATAATGCGTATATCATACTTGGAATGAATACATATAAATTTTCCTTGTGTCCTAATGAAAAATATTTATATGAATCAATGGAAAATATTTTGTTGATCAATTATAATTACAAACTTCAAAGGAAAAAAATATCATTTTTGCTAAGAAATCAAACATTTTAAAAAGAATGGGTCTTAGCACATCACATTTTAAAATTTGTTTTGAATGGGAATCAACTTCTATGAAAATATCTTTATCTCATAAAAACAAGTTTAGGAAATATATTTATCTATTATTTTTAACTGAAGGAAATATATTTATGTAGCAAATATGATTTATAAAACTTGCATATTTAAAAAGTTATGCGAGGTTGCAAATTTACTTCAGATTTTACGTGGGCGTAACCTCTTAGAAAACCTTACGAGAATCCATCGGAGCCTATGGATCCATAAATTGTATTTTTTCTTTAAAAGGTTGAATATATTTTTAATCTATATAAAATTTTAATATTTTATTTTAAATTTTTTGAAAATAATATAATTTTTATTTTATATAAAATTATCACGTAAATAATTTTAATCTATATTCTATACAATGGAAGTACACGTTGGCAACTAACCTCAACCATCAATTTGAAATTGGATAACTTAAATTACCTATCAATCGAATTAGTTTTAAACTTTCATAATAGTTGATTTAGATTAGAGGCCGATCCGGGTAGAGAATTTGATTCTCCTATAGTTAACAAATATTATGAAAAATAATTAAATTGGTTAATAACAATAAATTTATCAATAATGTTTATTAATTTTCCAAAATTGTAATAAGGATCATAATTCCAATATCTAGGGTCTATGGGAATTATGTGTGTCTGAGCACACTAATAAATTGGTGTCCTTGTGATTATTTCAATATCATTTTCTTTTTATTTTTTGTTGTAAAATCATCAATAATACTTTCATAATCAAGATTCTCTAAAAATTTATTTTCGGCAAAAATCAAAGCATTATTATTTAATATATTCTATTATATAGTAGATCAAAAATAAAATTTATTAACAATTTCAATTTAGAAAAATGTATTTCAATTTGAATGTTGTTCAATGAAATATCTAATAATGGTATGAAATGTCTCTATCAAAAGTATCGTTAAGATCATTCTTAATTGACATATCTTTTTAACGATTATTTTTTATTGATCCATCTTATAAGTCACTTCTATGGTTACTTTATATTCTTGAATCATGAATGTCTAATAAAATAGATCGACTTGGTTGTTCATCAATAGAAGTAGAAACAGTTTCATTTTCATTAAGACCTACAACATCAAAATATTGAATTTGTCATGATGGTCATCCTCATTTTTGTTATAGTTTTTCATTCTCTAAATTTTTAGCTTAAAAGTCTAATTAAACTACGTAAATTTGCATAATTCTCAATAGAATTATAGAATGTTTAATAAAAATGTAACTAACACTTTTTAAAAATTCATTATCAATTTGTTTATTCTTTTTATTTGCTTTAGACAACCAAAATGTCATTTTTCATGCAATATATTCAAACAATTAGTGAACTAGTCAACAAGTATAGACAAAAATATAAAATTATAATATACAAATAAAAAAATGAGTTTGATGAATATACATATAACAGCAAATTGAAAGAATAACACCTAATTAGGGAGTTTAAATCTAGAACTAAAATTATTATTATCAAATATATAAATTTTTATTTAATACAAAGTAAAAGTAATTGTTTTGGTACCTCTAAAAAAATGAGATTTTAGACGGCCATCCATCTCTTTCGCCTATGTCTAAGGCCACAACAATCAATATATTATTTTTTGCACGTTTCCACCAACCTTACATTTAAAGTCTAACATGTTTTTGATAAGATTACATCTTATAGAAAAAACTAATAAAAAACAAAATAAATAAGAGTATTTTATATAAAATAATTACTGTAATATGAACAATTTAAACCTAGTCTAATAAAAAAGGACTAACAATTTTTTTAAGAAAAACTTAAATTTAAGGACAAAGTGAATATCCATTTTCTTTTACTTTTTAATGGCAAATATTAATATTTTTTTATTAAAATAAATTAGGGCAAGGAGAGTTCAACCCACAACTCCATATTCATCTAACCTTAATAACTTTTTTGATAGGTTTAATTTTTCCAACTTCATAAAAAGTATATTAAAATTACTCTATTATCATAAAAAGACCGCTTTATAACAATATCAATAATTAAATGTATTGTAATATGGTAAGAGTAAATTTACCGAAAAAGTAATTTATAGTGCCAACTAATTCCGTTTCATACTTGAATAGGGTATTATAGATTATATAACTTCCTAGTTTTGGACTAATAATAAAAAGTAATAAAACATACAAAAAGGAAAATTAATTGGGCTAGATGTAAATCAAAGATTTAGCAATATATATCCTCACGTTAATTTCCACTATGGGAACACAACCACCAAAGAAGAAGTCATCTTCCTTTTTCTCCTCTTTCTTTTTTTCTCTCTCTTGTTGTCTATTGTCTATTTCATTACACCATGTCAAAGAAAAAGTCTAGTTTAGGTTGTCAAAAAATTCCAATTGAAAAAATACCTAAAAAAAGTCATTTGCAAGTTACATTTTCTAAGCGTCGTTCAGGACTCTTCAAGAAGGCAAGTGAACTTTGCACTCTTTGTGGGGTGGAGATTGCAATTGTGGTTTTCTCTCCAGCTGATAAGGCATTCTCTTTTGGTCATCCAGAAGTTGAGTCTATTATTGATCGTTATTTGAGTCGAAACCCTCCACAAGATTCTAGTTCTCACCAACTTGTTGAGGCTCATAGAAATGCTAATGTTCGAGATCTCAACATGCAACTAACTCAACTTCTTAGCCATCTAGAGATTGAGAAAAAGCAAGGAGAAGAGATAGATAATGTGAGGAAAGCTAGGCAAAGACAATTTTGGTGGGAAATCCCTATTGATGAGCTTGGTTTGCAAGAATTGCTCCAATTAAAGGTCTCTATTGAGGACCTAAAGAAGAATGTTGGAAAATTTGCTAGCAAATGCATGATAGAACAAACCAATTTCTCTTCACCAAATATTGGAGCTAATGGATTTGGACATTTTGATGCCTTTGAGAACAAACCGGGTGTAGGGATTAATATTGCTTCCACATTTCCTAATGCCTATTATCTTGGTTTTCGACATGGATATCTTTGAGCTTCAATTTCTCATGGCTTGATTTTGGATCCGAGGAGTGAATCACATGATAGTATCTCACTATTATTTATTTACTTCATATTATTTGTTTTGTGTATTAACAATGAATATGGAAAAACAAACATGTTTGAAAATAATTTGTCTTTTCATCAAAGATTCATTGGAAATAAACTTTTTCTTTATCATTGATTGGATTGTTCTTATTATTGGATGTGTAGATGTCTACAATCAATCAAATAGATGCTTTCTATTGATACACATGCACCGGTAGCAGCAATAGTAGAATTGAAAGATATAGTTTCATAAAAATAAAAATAAAGTAGTAGTTGAATAGTATAATTTTTCTTTTAGTCATTCTTAATTCTCAATAATGAATTTGTTTTTCTTCAAACGCTCCAATGAAGGAATTTTGACAATGGGTCCATTAACTTCTCCAATGAAGTACGGTGTTATGGATTTTTGAGACTACTAAATTAAATAAAACATAAGTAAAAAAAGCCTAATGATAAAAGATAAAATGCAGATAAACGACAACTTGTATATTATATAGTTGTGTTTGTTATCTTGAAATACAAACAAGAAAATGAAATTCAAAGTTTGAATTATCTATTCCACACAATTTTTATTAGTATTATCGTTTTAATTTTTATCACTATTGTGTTCTAACAACTCCAGTGAAATTCTTATGAACTTAGAAAGAGTCATTTAATTTTATTATTAACGGTAAGTGATATTCTCCTTGGTTAATATTTAACTCACCCTTAACACGATTGACTCGAAATGGTTTTGGACTAACAACTTCAGATTATTTATAGATATAAAGAAAGCAAATGGTTATTTTTTAATCTTGACGAAGAAAATGGGAACAAAAATGGATATAAGCTGAAGGAGTAAATGAGATATTTAATCATCTCTCAGCTAGCTAAGTAACCAACAAGTATATTAATATTGATATTTAAAGCCTGTATTTTCTAGTATATCAAAATCCTTTGAACCCAATCACTTTCTCAGTCCAATCAACATAATGATTGTTTATATTGTCATAAAGTATATATTAACCTCTCATAATTATTATAGATTTTTCAAAAGTCAAAATCTTCTAGTGTGTTTAACATTTCGTAATTGTAACTCTCTCGGTCCTAAGTCCTAACATTAATGTAATTGATTATTTTACGTAAATTACGAATAATAAATAAATAAATAAGAATATTTATTTTATTTAATTATTTTTATTAATTATTGATGTATTTTTATTATCATAAATTTAAAATGTAGAATAATAGTTTGAAAGTAATACGCACTATATTAATTATATAGTATAATTTAAAAAATAATTAAAATTACATTGAAAATTAAAACTGTCAGTCTTTTAGAGATATTTTTTTTTTTTTTTTGCAAATATGATAGTTATTTTGAAATAAATGATGTTTAGATTTTTCAAATGTCAAAATCTTTTAGTGTGTATTTGATTTTGTTAAGCTAAAAATTAATTTTAAATAAATTGATTAAATAAAATTGATTTTGACTAAAAATTAATTAAAAATAAAATAATTTAAGTCGGAATTATTTATGTGAAGTGTTGAGTGAAAAATCTGAGGTTGAAAAATCAATCTTAGAAGTAAAAACTATATATTCTAACTTCGTATTAAAATTGTTGTTTGAGACAAACTCAATTACACTTAAAAACATCCAAATACATTAAAATCAATTTTAGACCACTAAAATTAATTTTTGATCCTGTAAAATCAAACATAAGTTAATATTATCCAACAAGATTTAAGTTAATATTATCCATCAAGGAGAATAACCTGCTTTCATATATCATGCATTAATGCATTAAGATTGAAGATTTTATAACTTCTTAATCTTAAACTTAATGTTAAAATGAATAAAACATTAAGTTATTAAAAAATGAATAAATCAAAAAGATGAGATTATTAATTTGGTTTGCAAGGCCAAAGTTTTATTAATGAATTCTTTTTCTTCTATAAAAAGTGTAAATGAGAGTTTCATAAGTTCGTCATAATTATAATAGACTTCAAAATTCAGATAGTGCTGAAATATGTACTTACAAATAACCTACTAACAATGTCTTTATGCAGACAAAGGGCGTTACACATTTCATAGGCTAAATGCAAGAAAAAAAATAAAAAAACTGTTGGAGTATACAGTATCACGTAATATTAGTACTATTGTTGATGATTTGATTTGTTTTTTGTTTTTTGTTTCTTTGTTTATCTAAACTTTGATTTATATATTTATTTAATGATATCACAAAATATAAACATATAGTATACGAATTCTCCGAATATAATAATATATCTTATATTTCTCCAAAAAAAAGTTGTGTCTCAAACAAATAAGCCATAGGGCCCAAAACAAAAATTTCAAGAAGGAGAAGCCCACCTATATATGCTATTGTTTAGGATGATTTTTTATATTAAAAAAAATATAAAAAATAGCATTATATGCTATTGTTCTTATTATACGCTGTTGCCCTTTTTTTCCTTTGGTCTTTCTTTATTCCTCCAATGCATTTTCTTTTCTTTCTATTTTTACTTATTTATTTATTTTCTTGGTCTCTCACTCTAATGATTTAATTAAGCTGATTTTATCATTGCAGAAACTAAACTTCTTGTTTGTAATAACAATAAAAAATAATCAATCACTCATGAAACCTACCTCACTGCCCCACTTCCTCCACCTAACATACTATTTCTAATTCATGATTTTTTTTTGTTTGTTGATTTTTGTTATTTATTTTTTTATTTATTGTGTTCATGTTCAATTATGATTTTAATTTGTTTGCAATTATTTCATAATTAACAATTACTCTGAATTATGCTATGGGAGATTATTGACTCGTGTCACCTTCACTCCGTTCAAAACTTGCATTTTCCTTACTTATCTTTTTTCTTCTTACTTGAGTTAAAACATTCATTACTAGAAAAAATTGAAACAACTATTAAAGTTAGAGACGGTCCAAACGAGAAAAAAAATTAATTAAATTTACTGTCAAATTCGTCATCTCTAACCCTTAATGACGGTAGCTATTTTAATTTTTTTCTAGTATCTTAATTAAGTATTTATCTTATATTTTAATTAATTTACTGTTTATGTTTTTATATTTCTAGGTATCATGTTGAAGCTGTGCTATAGCTTTCAGATATTTTATTATACAACATACATGTGTGGTGGTCTTTAACTTGTCTATAAAATATTAATTTAATGGTAAAAATTAACAGCGTAATTTCAATAAAATGGTTCAAATTCTATCTAAGATGATGTATAATTGATGTTATTTTAATTAATAATAATTTTCTCTTTCTCAAACTTTTGAAAAAAAATTCACGAAATGCTGTGGCGGTTTCTGCAACTTGTCCCTCAGTGCTAACTTTTATTGATTTGTAACTTTTTTTTTTTCCTTTCCATTTTGTACTTTTTTTTCTTCCTATTTCCTTATATCTCCAATTCAAAAATAATATGCAGGAGCTTCCAAATAAATATGATATTGAAGAGCTAACTAGAAATTAATGTGAAGTTATTGAAATGGTAAATAAAATTTAATGGACATATTATTTTATTTTAGTAGACATTCATCTTGATATCAAGGAATTTACACATAGTATACACCAACCATTTGCGTTATATCACTTATTTATAGACATTTTAATGGTATGCAAATAGTTGTGTACGATTTTGATCCTCCAATTATTGAAATTAATTGAAATTACATTCAATAATTTGTTGACAAGTTTAATACTTCAAAATATAAATTGGTTTTCAAACTTGTCCAACTCTTGCTCCCATATTGCTTCCTTGACTACATCAGCCAATGCAACATTACTCTGCTTTTGTTGTTGAGAGAGTTACTATATGTAGCAGTGAAGCTTTAAAAAAAAGGATTTTCAAACAAATATGAAAACGTTTTAGATATCTTCTTTTGTCTATGTCTCCTACGAAATCTGAATCCACAAATCCTTGAATAGGTAGAGAGTCGTCAGTCTTCTTACTAAGCAGCAGCCCTATGTCTAGAGTTCCTTTTAGATACCTTAGTATCCATTTGACTGTTTGCCAATGTGTGTTTCTAGAATTATCCATAAATTTGTTTGTGACACTCACACTACATGTAAAATGTCAGGCATTGGATACACCATTGCATAGTACTTCCAATGACACTAGCATATGGGATTTTCTTCATATTTTTCTTTTTGTCTACTGTTGAAAGAGGCATGTTGGAGGACAGTCTTAAATATGTTGTCAAATGAATTGTTGCAGGTTTAGTTGTTTCCATATTGAACATGTTGATTACCTTAGATAGTTTTCTTATGAGACAATTAGTTTGCATTTCTCTCCCATTTGAATGATATCCATTCCCAAAATTATCTTAGTTGCACAAAGATCCTTCATCTTCAATTTCTGTTTAAGTTGATCCTTTAAAAGATCAACCTTATCCATAGCCTTACAAGCCAATAGCATATCGTCAACATAAAAGTAACAAATAGATGAAGGTATTACGTGCAAATTTCTTCAAGTAAACACGACAATCACAATTGTTTCTAAAGAATTTTTGTTTCAACATAAAGGAATCAAACCTCAAGTACCATTGTCTAGGTAATTGTTAAAATTTATAAAGTAACTTTTTAAGATCAAACATCAGTCTTATTTTCTTTTAACATCAAAATCACTAGGTTGCTTTCTAACAATAGTCTCATTCAAATCTCCATGAATAAACGTTGTTTTGACACCCGATTCCATGTTGAATTGAGCTACTATAGATCACAAAATTTTGATTGATGAAGGCTTGTCCATATTGGAGAATATTTCATCTTAGGTACAAATGTATCAAAAGTGTTTTATAATTAAAGACCAAAGGAGTATAACATATAACTACTAGTATATAAATATGTATGAATATTGTATCTTATTAAAATTTGTTAAAGTTACATTTTTTATATAAAAGCAAATATTATCAGAGTGAAATTGTGACTATCATTTTTTACCCGACTCTTAACACTTTATTTTTTTTTATCTCTCTCTTCCTATCATATCATCAAAATATCACATTTATCAAATTATTATATTTATTTCTTTCTTTCTCAAATGGTTAAACAAGTGTTTGGATATACATCAAACTTTTTTCCTTTTTCATAACTCTCATAGATTATATTTGATATAATAATTATAAGAGATTAAATACTATTCCACACAAGTGTATCTTTTGTAAATGAAAATGCAGTTATATAATTATTTAATGTGTTTGTAAAATGGTGATCGATTGTCGGTGCAAAATAACTTAAATGTTTGTCATTTAATAATTTTAATATTTTATTTAGTCTTAAGATTTTATTTATGAAAGTCAAAGATTATTAATTACATTTATTATCCTTAATTACTTGATAATTTGGTGTGTGTGATAATATATATATTCAATAATGACATACTTACTTTGCTTTACAAGTTTTTATTTGGTCAACGACTTAGTTTTAATGTTTTATTGACTTAGTTTTAATCTTGAAAGAACACTATTTTAGTTAAAAGTCCATTATTGGACTGCATGTCCTTGAGGTTGGGGCTTGTGGTCCAGTCCAGGCAGAATACTTAATTTGGCCATTAGTTTTCCTTCCAAATTATCTATCGTCCTTTTATATTCCTCTTCCTCTTCCTCTACCCTCCTTCCCTTCCTTGTTTTTTCTTAATTACAAAATTAAGAATTATAGAACACAAATCTTCATAATCAAAGTTGTGTAGATATCAAATGGAAGGAACCTCATCACAACAAGAAAATGATAACATCACATCCCCTCTCCGTAAGCAACCATGCACATATATATCCATCTCCTTCATTTTTTATTTTATAATTTCCTTCCTTAACATAATAAATTTGTCTAATATCTTGAAAAATGAAAATCTTATATATTTTATATATATGGTGTAGTATCAAAGGAGGAGGATGAGAAATTAGAAGAAAACTCGCCAATCAAACAAGTGGCTCTAACGGTACCAACAACAGATGATCCATCTCTTCCTGTTCTAACATTCCGAATGTGGGTATTAGGAACACTTTCATGTGTTCTCTTATCATTCCTAAACCAATTTTTTTGGTACAGAACAGAGCCTCTTACAATAACAGCAATCTCTGCTCAGATTGCTGTTGTACCTTTGGGTCAACTCATGGCTTCAAAAATCACAAAACGTGTTTTCTTTAAAGGAACTTCTTGGGAATTTACGTTGAACCCTGGTCCTTTCAACGTTAAAGAACATGTTCTTATTACTATCTTTGCTAATTCTGGTGCTGGCACTGTTTATGCCATTCATATTGTTACCGCTGTTAAAGTTTTTTACCACAAGCATATTTCCTTCTCTGTTTCTTTGCTTGTAGTTATCACCACTCAGGTATTAACTTAGTTCAAATTTTTTTTTTTTTTTTTTTGTTAAATGTAGTTATAGTTCTTCTTCAAACTAATTATTAAATTTGATACATTAAAAATGTGGTTTGAATGGTAGGTATTAGGTTTCGGATGGGCAGGTATATTTAGAAGATATCTTGTGGAGCCAGCGGCCATGTGGTGGCCAGCAAATTTAGTTCAAGTTTCACTCTTCAGGTAAATTATATAAGACTTTATTCTAATCCAAATAGGTTTTATATTGGACCATAATCATGATCAATAAAGAATGTGTGACTTTAATTTTTACTATTTCAAATACAATTACGTAATTATAATATATTCACATCATAAAACTCTTTACATTAATCATTAATATTCTAACAAATATGTGTGCTCTAAAACACTCTAAAAGTAATTTATGATATATTTTTTCGACTTGAAATATAAACAATTTTTTTGATACAAAATTGTTTATATATAAGATTAATTTCAGAGAGTAACAATATGCAATTCATGTTTAAAATTGGTACATTTTATATATGTAAGTGAAGTACTTGGTCAACAGAAAGAGTTTTATTTATTTCAATAAATGTCCATTGGAAGATTTTTTATTTTTCACACAAAATACTATTACCTAGTACACCTACCAATAATCATAAAACAAATGGCACACCTACCAATAATATCATTGCATATGCATGTGAATCAATTATTGTCAACACTTGAATGATTGTAAGTACTAACTTGCACGTATAATATTTCTTAAAATTTCTATTTAATTTGAATTAACAGTTAAATGGGTTTTTATTTTATTTTAAATATTACTTCGTATTATTTATATATCAAAATATTGTTTATTAAAAGTGTCAGAAAAATAAATTTATTTTTTTTGAATTTCTATTGGTTATAATAGTAAATATTAAATATTTTTATAATAAAATATTAAAAATTAAAATACTATTCATAAACAATGAAATTATATTTTTGTCTTTTAAAATATTTTTTTCTACAACACACAAATCAATAAATAATTCTTTAATTCATAAAAATAATTAATAATTTATTAGTTTATACAGCCAAATATAGTAATACTCTTTAATTTGTGAATGTAACATAAATCAACAGTCATTTGCGAATTACAACTAAGAAGGCAACAGGATATCCTTTTCAACCGGGGCCCAAACTTCCCTAGATACTCTTCTTCTGATTCTGAATTTGGAAATTAGTACTATAATTCTATAACGAATTTAATTTTCAACATCATATAATAAATATTGGCAGCTTCTATCTTTTTTTCTGCACCGTTGAATTGAAAAAACATATATTTTGTTTTTACCTATGATCTGTTTGTAATTTTATTGGAAATCGGTTCTAAAATTCGTTATTTTTTCATATAGACAAATATATTATGAGGCTTTTCACCTTCATATAGACAAACATCACTCCGTGCAAAAAATGAAGGGACGTATGTGTGCCGTGTGTACCATAGTGTCGTATAGTTTTTTTTTTTTTTTTTTTGAGTAAATAGAATTTGTAATTCAATCTCTCAAATTAATCCTAAAATATATTTTTTAAATTACAAAATGCCTGTTAAAATAGTATCTTTATATATTGAAACAAGAAGGGAAAAGAAAACGAGAGTAATAGTGAATATATGATTGCAAAATCTGATCTCTATTCATAAAAGCATTCAGCTGTACATATATAAAGGACTAGAAGTCCCACATCGAAGGCATAGTAAGTTAAAAAAGCACCAACTGAATTGCAACTAACAATTAATCAACTAACTAACTTTTGAATTATATTTACAATACATCTCCTTAATTCAAAGTTAGTAAAGACACTACATTTAGCATGCTTCTCATCTCCTTAAACTTGTCCACCTTGAGTGGTTTAGAAAGTATGTCAGCTTGCTGAATTTCTGACTTGCAAAACACAAGTTCCAGCCTTCCATTATTCACGTCCATCAGCCACTGGGTTCTTAGCTAGGCATATTGCAGATTTGTGATCCACCATTAGGTGTACAGATCCATTTGTCTTCAATTTCAATTCTTCAAGTAGTGATTGCATCCATTAAGCTTGACAAGAAGCATGACAAGATGCTGTGTATTCAGTCTCACAAGATGAGAGTGCTACAACAGCTTGCTTTTTGAGCACCACGAAATTGGTGATCCATGAAATATTGCTTTGGATTCTCCATAAACATGCTCACTAAGCCTACACCATATGAAATATCAGGCATGCTGTGGCAAACATATCTCAATGAGCCTGTGATCTGATTGAATAGAGTGTTGTCAATACTGACCTCATCAGCATCCTTGACTAGTTTGATATTGGCTTCTGGTGGTGTTGGAGCTATGTTAACATTCCTGCATATTAAACCTTCTTAATATGTCCAGTATGTACTTTCTTTGGTGTCTTAACATTCCCTTCCTAGTTCTTATGAACTCCATCCCAAGGAAATATGCCAGCTGTAGTAAGATGCGTCTATTCTTCTATTCAAAGCACTTGGAGCTTGCTTCAGGCCAAACAAGGCTTTGTTGAGCTTTAGCACCTTCTTTTCTTTCTCTTTTACTTTGAATCCAGGGGGTTGTGTCACATAAACTTCTTCATCAAGAGGGCCATTGAGAAATGCAGATTTGACATCAAGTTGAAACATTTTCCCGCCTTTGGAATTTGCAAGTGTTCACCACTAGCCTCACAATTTCAAGTCTTGCTATTGGAGCAAAAACGTCTGAGTAGTCCACCCCTGCTCTTTGTAGGAACCCTTTTGCAACAAGCCACGTTTTGTGCTTATCTATAGTGCCATCTGGCTTATGCTTGACTTTGAACACCCATTTGACAATAATTAGCTCCCAAGTCTGGTTCCTTCCAACGGCTTTGAGCTCATCAACCATTGCTTCCCTCCATACCTTTTCCTTCAAAGCATCTTCGAAATTGAAAGGCTCAGTATCAGAAAATAGAGCCAGAGGCACTAAATCACCCCTATCAATCACTAGGTTGTCTAGTATCAGCTCATAGTCAGTCTGGCTGGCTGGTGGATTTCTGATCCTATAAGCTGGTATTGCCTCAGCTTGTGCGGTATAGGTGTTGGCCCTAGGTGATTCTTCAACTTGATCATCTTCCATTGTGAAATGGGACAATGAACTATAGTTATTGCACTTGTTATTGGACTACTAACCCCAACTCCAACTACTATTTTCATCAAAGAACACATCCCTACTAATCTGCAATTGTAGCACTGAACCTATCTTTTATTGAACTTCTTTTCATGTTTCTTTGAATTGGAGTTTATGTTTTGATTTGATGACTCAGGTTGATCATGATTGTTGTTTCTTGATTGATCTTGATTCTTTGAACTTCCAGCACCATCTTTACCCTTGTTTTTTGCTTTCCATTTGTCACTATTGTTCTCTTTGATGTATGAGCTTTTAGAGGTTGATCATTCCTTCTATCGCTGCTCCTTTCATTCATTCTTTGCTCATGTGCTTATAAGGACGCCTTTAACTCTTCAACCTTCATGCTTGCAAGATCCTTGGGTTCTTCTATAGACACTACAATATAATCAAACTTTATTGACAGACTTCTAAGCACCTTCTCCATAATTGCTTGATCTGAAAGTTTTTCACCACATCCTTTCATTCGGTTGGTTAGAGCTTGAACACGATTAAAGAATGTTGAAAGCTCTTCATTGTTCTCCATCTGTAGCAATTCATATTGCCTTCTTAGTGTTTGCAATCTCACCTTCTTTAATTTTGCAGCACCTTCATATGCGTTTTCAAGAATCTTCCATGTCTCTTTTGCACTTGTTGCTAATGCAATTTTGTCGAAATTTGCTACATCAACGCATTGATGGAGGATGAGTTGTGCTTTACGATCTTCCTTCTTTGACTCTTTGTATGGAGTTTTCTGAGCATCTGTTGTAATTTCTCCTAGTGGAACCACACCATTGGTAATTATCTCCCATACATCTTGATATCCAAAAATCACCTTCATCTGAGTACACCATTTGTCAACGAAGTTCTTCCCATCAAGAATGGGAAATGTTGTAGGGAAATATCCATTCAAAAAGATGCCATTAACGCAACAGAAACATGTTGTTTTCAGAGGATCGAACCTGGCTCGCTGATACCAATTATATTGAAACAAAATATAATTCACATACTGAATTAAGAGAGTAATATTGAGAGAAGAAGAAGGGAGAGTAATAGTGAATATATGATTGCAAAATCTGATCTCTGTTCATGAAAACATTCAGCTTTATACATGTAAAAGGACTAGAAGTCCCACATGAAAGGCATAATGAATCAATTACAAAAGCACTAACTGAATTGCAACTAACAATTAACCAATTAACTAACTTTTGAATTATATGTCCAATATTAGTCTTTAAGTGTTACTTCAACCGACAAAATATCTATATTGTTAGATTGGACAACATTATGTCCTAATATCTTAGGTTTGAACTCAAGACCTCACAATTGTGTGTGTGAGTTTCTAGTAGTATTTATCTTGTTATCTACGAACAAAAAAAAATAGTTTGTATATATTTCATCAAAATTAAATAGTTTATATAATTTTTTATCATTAGAAACTATAATATTAGCGTTAATTGAATATATGACACTTTTATGTTGATTTCACATCAATATTGTCTCACTAAAAACCTTTGCTTATGAAAAATTTAGGCCACTGAACAGATAAATTTATCAATAATTATAATAGTACAAATCAAATTAGTTTATAAAATATTAAAATTTTGTAAAGAAATAAGTTCGCAGCATGATAGCATTAACTTGAAGTCAATATGAAAGGAACAATTCAATAATGTATTTTCAAATTCATAAAATTCATCAACTAATTATTTTACCCACACTTGAAGTTCCTATTAGCTAGTTTTTTTAAATATGACACATTGTCACTTATTGTGTTTGATACCTTACACTCACTCACTCAGGGCCCTGCACGAGAAGGAGGAAAGGCCAAAAGGAGGGTTAACACGATCTCAATTCTTCGTTATAGCATTTTTGTGCAGCTTCGCATACTATGTGTTCCCCGGTTACATTTTTCAAATGTTAACATCACTCTCTTGGATATGCTGGATATTTCCCAATAATGTATTGGCTCAACAACTTGGATCAGGTCTAAATGGGCTTGGCATCGGTGCTATTGGGCTTGATTGGTCTGCCATTTCAGCCTACCTCGGTAGCCCACTTGCAAGCCCATGGTTTGCTACTGCCAACGTGGCAGCGGGATTTGTATTTGTTATGTACATTCTGACTCCGTTGTGTTATTGGTTCAACATTTACAATGCCAAAAATTTTCCCATTTTCTCCAACAAACTTTTTACATCAAAAGGTCATGTTTACAATATCACAGATATAATAGACGCTAATTTTCATCTAGACCTTGATGCTTATGAGCGACAAGGAAGACTTTACCTCAGCACTTTCTTTGCTATGACTTATGGTGTTGGCTTTGCTGCACTTACGGCTACCATTGTTCATGTTGCTCTCTTCCACGGAAGGTATGTATAAAAAAATTAACTTTTGTAGTAAATATCCCTAGCTATAATGCACATAAATGTTATGTTATGTAAACAATTTAAGAATGAAATGGAATAATTGAAAATACAGAGAAATATGGGAGCAAAGCAAATCAAGTTTTAATGAAAAGAGCATGGACATCCACACCAAGCTTATGAAGAAGTACAATCAGGTTCCCGAATGGTGGTTTGTGTGCATACTCATTGCAACAATTGCAACTCCTGATTTTGCATGTGAATATTACAATGAACAGCTTCAATTGCCTTGGTGGGGTGTTCTGTTAGCATGTGGCATTGCAATTTTCTTCACTCTCCCCATTGGGATAATTACTGCAATCACAAATCAGGTCAGTACATAGATAGACTAATAAAAAATCTTACTAGCAAAAAATAAAATAAAAATAATTAAATTTATCACCAATGTCATCACCAAACTTAGAAAATTAGAGACATTTCATTTTTCATATGATGAATAACTGTACTTTTCTTTGGCTAAATTATTTTCTAATTGTAGAGTCCAGGGCTGAACATAATCACAGAGTACATCATAGGGTATATCTACCCAGGATACCCTGTAGCCAACATGTGCTTCAAAGTTTATGGTTATATTAGTATGACACAAGCCATTACTTTCTTGCAAGACTTCAAACTCGGACACTACATGAAAATCCCTCCCAGAACTATGTTCATGGCACAGGTCTCACTACTATATAATTCATCTTACTTTCATTTTTAAACGTTTTTTTAATTAAAAAAAATATGAATTTAAATTATTTTCCTTCCAACTTAATTAGGTTGTGGGAACACTAATTGCCAGTCTTGTGTATTTAAGTACTGCATGGTGGTTACTGGAAACCATACCAGACATATGCAAAGATACATCCTCTGTTTGGACTTGTCCAGGTATTACTTTTATCGATAGAAGTTATCGATTAAAGAAAAGTAAAATGAAAATCATATTGAATTATGAGAGAATGAGTTATACATAGAGTTTACATAATCAATAAAAAACAACTAATTAGTATAACTAACTAACGTGTCTTATACCAGGTGACACTGTATTCTACGACGCATCAGTTATTTGGGGTTTGATAGGACCGCGTAGAATATTCGGAGACTTAGGAACCTATGAGAAAATAAATTGGTTCTTCCTTGGTGGAGCTATTGCTCCTTTGCTGGTTTATTTAGCTACAAGAGCGTTCCCAGAACAAGAGTGGATTAAACTCATAAACATGCCTGTGTTGATAGGTGCTACAGGAATGATGCCCCCAGCTACAGCAGTGAATTATACTAGTTGGATTGTTGTTGGTTTTCTGTCTGGGTTTGTTGTGTATAGGTATAAGCCAGATTGGTGGAGGCGTCACAATTATGTTCTTTCTGGTGCTTTGGATGCTGGTCTTGCTTTTATGGGTGTTGTTTTATACCTTTGTTTAGGATTAGAGGATATTAGTATTGATTGGTGGGGAAATAACCTTGATGGTTGTCCGTTAGCTCATTGCCCAACTGCCAAAGGATTTGAGTTTCAAGGTTGTCCTGTTTCCACTTAATTAGGATTTAATTAAATGTACATAGTTATTTATTGGTTAGCTTATTCTCAACTTTATTTAAATTCATACTTTCTTTGAGATTCAACCCTTTCATTCATCAAACTATGTAAAATGTACATATTTTATTTGTTTGAATTGATCTATTCCAACTTTATCTATTGGTTTTTTTTGGTGTCTGTAGATATTAATTCCTTCCATTGGTAGAATAACAATAGACAATAAAATTTAAAGTAGTTTAATTTTCTCTGTTTATTTCAGTTTGACTAGTAAAAGTAGTGGTGTTGATATTTCTTTAGGTTGTTGAGTCACAAAACTGAATTTAGGGTTTAGTAAGCAATTCATACAAAATTGGATATGTGCAGAAAAGGAAATTGAATAGCAGTACTCTCGTTACAAGAAAAAGAAAGAGGATGATGATAAAAATGAAGATAATTTGGGTCGTGGCCGAAATTTGGTGGAAACAATGTAACCTAAGCCAAGGCAGAGTACACAAAGTCCCATATCAAGGAACCGCCTTAGAACTTGCAAATCTATTTCCAAATGGCTGCACGTTTCTTCAAATTCTGGATCAGTATCATTATCAATATGAAGCTCTGTTTCTTCTGGAATGTCTTCCAACTTCAACTTGTTTGCCCTACGTTTGATGTTCTTTATTGTCTTGGTAACCTGCATGGTGTTTTCTTTGATTGGAATTGGAAAGAATCCATTAAAATCAAAGCTATTGATTGTGGATGGGTCTCTATGTGAGGGATAATCGACAGGCCTACACATGTTGAAAGTGGATCGTGGAATGAGTTTTCAAAGATGGATGGTTCAGAAAGAAGGGAAATTGCGCTATTTATTTGTTTTGCAGTCTGAAACCTAAGCAGCACCAAGTATTTAGCAACCCAGCCCATAGACCGCGACCATTTTAAAGTCTCAAATCCGTCCACGGTTTTCTTTTCTCGAATCCTGCGCTAACTTTATAAAAGTATTAAACTTAAAAGTCGTGTTATTCTTTTATTTATTAAATGAATCATATAATACGGTCAATAAAAATAATAATACTCAAGTCTATGAAGGAAATCATAGGTTAGTTTAGAGCTCATTATCGAGCAAGTTTATTGTATCACATATTACTTAGATAAATTCTATTGAACTTTGGGCTAAAAGATCAATGTTGAAAAGACAAAAAAATGTAGCTAATGCAAATCTTTAGCTTCAACAAGAGATTATGCAACATATGAGATTTAGAGAAGTTCTGAATTTAGAGAAGTATCTTGGAGCAAACATTATACATGGTAGGAGTTCTAGAAATAGGAAACTCACTTGATTAGTTGGGAGATTTGTTGTATGTCTATTGAGAATTGTGGAATTTATTGACTAATTCTGATGACTTATAGTGCCACGTTCTCTTGAATAATTATGGCAAAAATCAATACTTGTTTGAGAATATGATTTGCAAGTTGAATGATTATCCGTTATAGAGAACTCTAGCGAAAAATTGGAACAATTTCAGCATAATATTACTTGGAAATTTGAGGATAGAAGGAAGATCAATTTTTGACTTGATTGTTGGATTCCAACGGAACAACCTTTTTTCTTAAATTTGTCGCAAACTAATTTAATTTTAGATGTTACTTTAACTGTTAAAGATGTTGAAAAATAGAACCTTGATTGGCTTGAAAACTGGTTCACTAACTACATTAGTGTTATTCCTCCTACTATCCCCGAAGATAATGTTTGAGTGACAAGTTTTCTATAAGCAATATTTTAATAACTTTATCCAACTAAAATTGTTACTACTACTCATACCAACTGAAAAATCATCTGAAAGTGGAAAGGCTCTCATCGGGTCCAAACTTTCATTTGGTTTATGTCACATGAAAGACTTTTGGCAAACCATGCATGACACAAATGGAACCCAACAATTTTTGTTGAGTGCAACTAGTGAAAGGACAAGGAAGAATCTATGATTCATGTGTTGAGTGATTGATTATAGACTTGTTCCTACTAAAATTACTAATTTTTACTCTTTTTCTTGCAGGGATTTGATATCTTACAAACTTAGAGAGAATATTGCAGAGTATCAGAGAGTTCAGTGGCAATTCATCTTTATGATATCATGTTGGTACCTATAGAAATGGAGGAACAAAGCAATTTTTTGAAGAAGACTTTCAACGACCTAAAAATCCAACTGAAACAATCATGTATCTTGCGAATGAGATTGGAAATGGAAATCATGTAAAGAATAATGTACATATGTTAAGATTATAGATCATGTATGTTTGTTGGAGCCGACCAGATAGCAAATTGGAGCAAGCTAAATTGTGATGGTACTTGCAAGAGTTCTACCTCCGTTGCTGGATGTGGAGGTATTTTTTAAGATTCTTCTAGAAATTGAATTAGGGGGTATGTCCGAAAAATTGGTATGTGTAATGCTATCATTGTTGAGATGTGGACAATGTTGCATGGGTTGTGGTTAGTTTGGCTAGAGAATATTACAAACCTAGTGGTCGAGAGTGACCCCAAAATCTAGATATATATGTTATGTCAAGAGCAAGTGGATGACCATATTTTTTCAACCTTAGTAGAATCAGAAAGATGATTCGGCAAAATTGACATGTCAAATTCAATCATGTATGGCATAAAGAAAATCGTTGTGTAGATTGGTTAACCAATTATATAGTCTTACATTAAACAACATTGAGATATTTGTTCTCTCAACTCTCCCATCAAATGAATTGAATATCATCTTAATTGAAAATAATTTTGAGGTCTTCTTCCCTATATTTATTAGAGTTGCTTGTTAATTTTATTTTTTTTTCTTTTGAGCCTTTATGCCCTCCTTTACACTAAATTTTTTTAAATTTTTTAAAATATAGGATATTTTGTTCAAAAAATCATATAAAAAATATAACTTAATAGGTCGATTTAGTTTGAGGCCTTAATTAATTATTTTCATTTTTGGGCCAAGATACTAAAATACAAAGCAAAATCCATTTTCCGCCCGTTCACATTTATGTTTCGCTTCTTTGAAATACATAAAAATATCATTTTTTTTTTTTATTCCTACTACTTAATAGTCAAATTTTTTGAAATTAATAACATTTTGACAAGTTCAAATTTTTGAATATTTTAAGGAATACTATAAAAATTGCATTTCACAAGTTATATGTTCATAAAAAAATTTGAATAATTTTAAGAAAAAAAAATTGAAATTAATTTAAAAGTTATAAAAAAAAATACATTTCGGAAATTTTACATTCATTCAAATTTTTATAAATTTTTTAAAAAAATAAATTTTAGACGTTTCACTTTCATCTATATTTTAATTTTTTATAAACTTTAAGAGAAATTGTATTTCAAAAGTTCCACGCTCATCTGAAATTTCGAAATTCTTTTAAATTTTTGGAAAAATTACATTTTTAAAAAATTTACATTCATCAAAAGTTTTGAAATTATTTTAAAACTTTTAGAAAAACGGTATTTTAGAAGTTTTATATTCATCTAAAATTTAAAAAAAAAATTAAAATTTTAAAATTTTAAAAAAAATTGTATTATTATTATTATTATTATTGTTATTGTTATTGTTGTTGTTATTATTGTAGTTATGCGGTCTTTATTTTTTTTATTTTAAAAGTTAACTGAGTTGGTATCTTCTTATAATTTTTTAACTAAAAAATGTCGTAACATGTTTTAAATAACGTGATATATAAATAAAACACTATAAAAAAATTAATTTTTAAATTTAATTTTTTTTATATTTATAATTTAGTTAATGATATGTGAATAATTAATATATCTTAATAATTCTATATTATGAAATTGTATTTTGCGTCATTTAAAATATATTAAATTATTATTTTTTTAATTAATTTTTTTTTAAAAGTTAATATCATCAACTTATAAAATAAAAAATTTATTATGGAGAATAATATAAATATAGAAATCAAATCTATAGCTAAATTTTGTTATCATTATATTTAAAATTAAATAAGAAAAATATTGCGAGAAAATGATTAAGTAGAGACTAGAAGAGTCGGCTAAAGCAAATTTATTTCCACCTTTGATGGGATCCTTCTCCTTCCCACTTTGCGCGTCAAACTTTTGCCACGGAAACTTGAAAGCACACAGTTTTGACACGTAGACGGAGATAGCAAGCGGCCTGCGCAAGGAAACTATTGTAAGTCAACACATAGATAACTTTACCCAATACTCCCCTAATTATACCTATACCCAAAATATGGATGAAATGAAGTTTTGTTTTTGTTTAAATAATAAAAGTTCAAAAAATTTACTATTTTCCATTTTAAGATTTCTAGAACAAAAAAGTAAATTTTTTTTAAAATTTTTGAAGAACTTGAATTCAAGTTTTTCAAAATTCAAGATACACTCTGAAAAACTTGTTTAAATTTATGCGGTACAATATTTCTTTTGAAAAACTTGTTTTTGAAGTTCTCCGGTACAGAGATTTATTCTGAGAAACTTAAGGCTCAACATTTCTGATAGTTACTGGAGAACTTGAACCTCAAATTCCCCGGAAGTTTATAAAAAGTCATCCATATATATATTCCATTAATAAAAGTCATACTCTAGTTGATGTGAAGTACCTTCCTTTATTCAGATATTTAGAGGGTACAAATAAATATGTATGGGGTACTGCTGCACTTGTAGTGCTTTATGACTACCTATCAAGTGCTTGTTGTTATGACACCAAACAGGTATGTGGATATATGACGCTGCTTCAGGTATTAATTATTTATTTAATTTTAATTATTATTTATTTGTTCATTATTAATATATTTATTTTTATTTACAACAGTGTTGGATTTACGAATATTTTCTAAATATTTGTAATAGAGGTGACCAAGGTGCTGACGTGGAATGTTTTGCTCCAATGAATAGATAGTGCTACAAACAAGGCAAACACAAGGTCCATGAGTATAGACGTATCATTGATGCATTGACACCCGCGAATGTTATAGGAAGACAATGGGAGAATCATAAGGGTGTCATTCCTTTTGATGATATCTATGTTTTATATTAGACACCTCCGATTATGCAGCACTGTAGTAAAATATCTATCAAGAGGTGTTTTAGACAATTTGGAAATATCCAATATATTCCTCCACCGCCACTTTCAGATCCTCCTAGATTATTTGATGTAGATTGGGATATGTGACACCAGTGACTGAGATATTTCACAAGCTTCGTCCAACTACATATTCATCTGAGTGTGAAGATTGATATTTGAAGTGGTTCTATCAAGTGTCACATCCACTACTGGTGCAACCTGATGGTGTACCCTAAGTCCCACATTATAGTGTACCGCCTACCAGTGCAGATACTTCTAGTTCACAGTCGCCACTTATCCTGCACCAGATCAATGATCTTATACAGCAGGGGTTGAATGAACATGAAGTTAGTCCAGATGATGGGTTGTATATTCATTTTTATAAAGCTTTGTATTTATCACGTAATCGCACTAGTTAGTAGTAACACTTTTATAATTTATCGTTATGTTGGTTACTTGTTATGAACACTTTTATGAATTATTGTTATGTCAGTTATTTGTTATGAACGCCTTTATGAATTATTGTTATGTCGGCTACTTGTTATGAACACTTTTATGAATTATTGTCCTTCTAGATTATTGTTACGTCAATTACTTTAAATTGTTTCTGATGAAATACAACAAAAATAAAATAAATAAATTACAAGATAAAATCAAACGACAAAAAAATAAAATTAATTACTATGATTTTGTATCAATTTTAAACATTAAGGTTCATCTAATGACATTGCATATCCGGGTTTCGTTGACGGATTTTGGGTAACACGTGACAATCGATCTAATAAATACTCTCAGTGTTGTAGACACCCTATATATATTATTGCCTAAGAAATTGCTTCATGGAAGTCTTCACACTTTATATTCCAACACACATATTTTACATCTTCAATTAACTTGAATAAATGTTGTATCTCTGTTTTATTACCTCTCACGTGCAATCGAATCACACTCCTTTGTTTGTATATTTGTGAGATCCTAGTAACATTTCTCTTATTTCGGTCTTGCAATGAGAGTAATATGTATCTGAGTGCAACATTATATTTTGTTAAGTCACGAACATTGTTTCTTTCTTCATCATCTAATCGTCCAACATATGCATACCCCGCCAAAGTATCAGGTAGTTCATAGTTGTGAATTCCACAAATTACTTCAACTATCCATCCTGAACCATCTTTTAATGGTTTTGATCTAAGCTTGAAAGGACAATCACACTTTTTTGTTGAACTTCAAGTTGAACTAGTAGCACACTTATATTTTCCCCTTTGTCACAATCTAATATTGATTTATTTCTCATTGCTTTCTCTCTCGTCTCTATATCTGATCTTCTAATAATAACAATAACTTTATTTTTTTTATACCGATTTCTTTTGTCCAATTCATAACAGCTCCCTTGTATCAAATATCTAATATAAAATAAATTATAATTAATCACAATAATATATTTTTATAATATTAATATTAATTATATTTATTCATATTTGATATATGTCAAAAATATTTGTAGTATCAAGCATATTTTATTCAATAGTAGCAGTTTATCCAAATCTGTTAACATTTTAAAAAAATTAATAAATTTCAAAAAAACTTACAAAATTAATTTTAAAAAATAGTTATGTACTGGAAAACTTGTATATAAGTTTTTCAAAATACAGTTTCGTACTAGAGAACTTGACAATTAAATTTTCCGCTACACACTTTTCTCCTTCTGTACCGAAAAATTTTGTTTTAAGTTTTTCAGAATTTACCTTCTGTACCGAAAAATTTAAAAAAAGTTTTTCGAAGATATACTGTATATTAAAAATCTTATTAAAAAATTTCTAGAACTTACCGGAAAACTAGAACTTACCGGGAAAACATTTTTACGGCTGCGAAAATGAGAAGAAAGTGAAAAAAAAATTAACTTTAGTTTGTGTAAAATAGTAAAAAAAAATTGAGAGTATTTTTAACATTTTGAATTTTTTTTGAGTGTACATGAAAATTTTTTCCAACACAGACCATCGTTCCTCTCATGGATGGGCCTAACGGAGCTCAATCACTTGCAGCCTTCTCTTTCCTTCTATTTGGGCTTTTTTAAATACTTTTGTAATAAATAAATTTCTTCTTCCACCCCTGCATTCATGAAACTCCTCAAAATCAGTTTTTTTTTTTTTTTCCGATTTTGATTTTCTTTTATTAATTAATTTAAAAGAGATTTATTTAAATTGATCAAATTAGATGAGTGAATACAGAGGTAAAAATTTCATTTTATTATATTTTCTATAACCTTTATTATTGAATAATTTGAGTCATAAGATTATATTTTCTATAACTTTTTGACGATGTGGAGTATCCAAAAAAAATATATCAAACTTTTCTACTTTATTATTTAGAATGTAACAATAACATACAAATATATGTAAATATGAAATATTTGGTTTTTTGCCTTTCCATAGCTCATATGGAGTTTTATTTAAAAAAATTATGATGGATGCGCGATTTGCAACATAACATGTTGTGTCAATAGTTTCAGCCCAAAAATATTTTTTAATGTTGGCTTCATTTAAGATAGTTCTAGCCATTTCTTGTAAAGTTCTATTTTTTCTTTTAACAACTCCATTTTGTTGAGGAGTTATTAGGCAAGAAAAATTGTGAGAAATTCTATTTTCATCAAAAAGATTTTTAAATGATTCATTTTCGAATTCACCTCTGTGGTCACTTCTCACCGAGATAATTTTTTATCCTTTTTCATTTCGA
This sequence comes from Cicer judaicum, assembly GCA_037974835.1. Classification (NCBI taxonomy): domain Eukaryota; kingdom Viridiplantae; phylum Streptophyta; class Magnoliopsida; order Fabales; family Fabaceae; genus Cicer; species Cicer judaicum. Next base: position 15,545,978 of record JBBPBS010000276.1, read on the forward strand.
ATATTTTTGAAAAAATGGTGAAATACCTCAAAAACTTTATCTTTATGTTTTAAAAATAAAACTCATGTAAAAGATGTGAAATCATCAACAATTATAAATCTATATCTTTTTCCACTAAGACTTGGAGTTTTGATTGGACCAAAGAGGTCAATATGAAGAAGCTCAAGATGATGATTTGTTGAAATAATATTTTTAGATTGAAAGCTACTTCTAACTTGTTTTCGTTTAGCACAAGCTTCACATACTTTGTCTTTTTCAAATTAATTTTTGGAAGACCTTTAACTAATTATAATTTTGATAATTTAGAAATAGTGTTTAAGCTTATATGACCAGGTCATTTTTGACATAACCATTTTTTCATTTTTCAAAGGATACAAAATAAGATTCAGTAGGTAAATTATCCAAATATAGCTCATATAAATTCTTTTTTCTAATACCGGAGAAGAAAACTCTACCCGAGGATGAATGTTTAACCTTGCATAGAGTAGGCTTAAAAATAACTTCAAATCCACTGTCACATAATTAACTAATACTTAACAAGTATTGTTTTAAATCATCCACATGTTGAACATTTTAAATATTTACAGAATTATTTTTACCAATAAAACATGTACCTTTTATTTTAGCTTTATCATTGTTACCAAACGTGACTGATCCTCCATCCTTTATCTCCAAAGAAATAAAGCAGTGCTTATCCCCTGTCATATGCCTTGAGCGGCCACTGTCCAAGTACTAGGGATTTCTTTTTTTGATCAGAGGATGAACCTGTGTTTAAAAGTAACTTAGGCACCTTTATTGAATTAGGTCCTTGTTGGTTAGTTTTTCCTCTTGTGAGGATTTTTCTTTTATGATAAAAAAAGTAAAATCACGGCGCCCATGTTTACCACAAAATGAATATCCTTTTTTTTATGTTGTCAGCTTTCTTCATAGCATGACAATTTTTGAAAGTATGCCCATGTTTTTTGCAAAAGGTGCCTTTTGGCCTATCATCATGTTTTTTAGGTAGGAAATTGTTTTCATATAATTTTTTTTTTAGAACTTTTAAATCCAATACCCGCTTTGTCAAAGATTTCCAGATTGAGATCCATTATCTTTTGAAATGTTTTAGTAGATTTAACAAAGTTGGTAATGTCATTTTTTAGTTCTTCAATCTCTATTTTCAAGATTTTCTTTCATGTGTCCTCTTTTGGAGGATGAATTTCGATACTCTTTTTGTTTAAAAGTGTTTGTTGCTCAAATAATTTCTTATGAGATAACTGCAAATCTAGAATAATTTTTTCATACTTTTCATTCTTAGCTTGAAGTTCCTCATTGAGTTTATTTATTTCATAAAGTTGATTCTTGAGAAAAACCACATTTATGAGATAAAGTGTTTGAGTCATTTAAAAGATTGTCAAATTCTATTTCTAATTTTTTCACAAGTAGGACATAGTTCTAAGATGATTACCTTTTTAATATCTGATTTTGCCATGAGATAGAGGTTAGCCTCTTCTTCCTTCTCTTGCTCAAAGAATGACTCGTCACTATCATCCTAAGTAATCATCGTAGATTTATTTTTGTACGAAAATCTTCTTGAGTTCCTTTTGTTTAGAGGGCGCTCAGTTTTGTAGTATCCCATTTTGTTGCATCCAAAACAAGTTATCTAACTTTTGTCAGTATTTTCTTTTTGAGGAGATCTTCTATCTTGTCCTCTATGATTTATCATCCTCTCAATTCTTCTGGAAATCATAGTGAGTTCATCCTCTTCCTCAGATAGATGATACTCTGAGCTTTTTTTATGACATCTTTAGTCCTCTTGGAGGATGAACTTTCCATTTGGCTGGATTTTAGAGCAATCATTTTTCCCTTTTTGCTTGGTTTGTCTACCAGCAATAATGGTTCGTGATCTCTTAGAGTTTCAACGAGATCTTCTAATTTTATGTTAGCCAAGTCTCTTGCTTCTGTGATGGCAGTCACAATTGGTCTCCATTCTTTTGGTAAACTCCTTAGCATTTTTATTATCCTCTCTTGAACAAAGTATACCTTTTCAAGAGTTCTCAAGTTGTTTAGTATAATTGTTAACCTTTAGAACATTTCATAAATTATTTCTTCCTCTTTCATTTCGAATAGTTCAAAATCTCTTACTCCCATGTCTATCATCGCTTCTCATACGTGACTTGATCCTTCGTGATGAATCTTCAGAGTGTCTCATAGTTCCTTATTATTTTTGCATTCTTCAACTTTATTATATTCTTCTCTGGTCAAAGCACACGTTAGAAATAAATGAGCTTTAGAGTTTAGGAGTACCTTAGCATTTTCATCAGTCATCCATTGTGCTTGAGGTTTCTCGTCGGAGGTAGCATCCAAGTTGTCGGTTCTGATGATGTGATCCATGTTTTCAACCACATGCCACATGTAGTTATCTTGTGATATGAGAAATAGTCTCATCTTACCTTTCCAATGGTAGTAATATGTGCCATCAAAATAGGGAGGTCTGCTAATGATCCTTCTTCAGGAATATACTAAGCTTTTGATATTTTTTCTTTTGATATTTTTCTCTTACACAGTTAGATGTGATTTTCTAGAGAGCCTTTCTTTGATACCCATTGTTGTAGATTAAATATCACTAGAATAGGGTTGAATATGGATTTTGTTGTTTATAAAATTTCTCACGTGTTTTGATATGTTATCCTCTATGAGAGGATGTGAATCCGAGGATAGAAATTTAAATGTTTAAATTTAAGTTGAATAAATGAAAATGAAAATATAGAGAATGACACACAACTTTTATACTGGTTCACCCAATGAAGGTTATGTCCAGTCCTCACACACTTGTGAGTTTTTACTGATAATCAAACTGATTAACCCCTCACATAAGTTGATTACACTTTATGTATTTTTTAGTCTCACCAAGCTTACAACCTTGTTTCATATAAGTTCCAACTATTTCCAAGTGTAACTCACATGAAAATTACAAAGTGATATGAGTATGATGTTTCTATTTTCTTAAACACTTTCTAAAAGGATATTTCAAATATCTAGTGTAGGATAATAGAAAGTATAAAGAGATGATGGAAATTACTCTTGAGAGCTTTAAAAAACTTGTTCTTTTTATGCAATGTTGTTGTGTGTTGATGATGAAGAGCATAATGCCTTTTATAGAGACTATGCTCTTTCCAAGTGACAAATGTTTTATGACGGTTGGGGTCATCAATAAAAAAGTGCAAGGTCTTTCCTTATATTTATGGGATTGTCATCCAACTGTCCTTGTACTGGTTCAATCCATCCTCTTGCACGAGGTTCAAAACTCCTAGGAATTTGGTCGTGAGTTGTCCTTTTCTTTTTTTCTTCTTCAAGACATATAAGGTCTACATCTTTATCTTGTTAGCTATTGTCTTTTTGTAAGTTGATGTTGGGTAGTTTTCAGCATGTGAGAGAGATGTGTTGGGTCGCTTTCAATGATGTTGACCATAGACCGATCATCTAACCTAATACATTATGTCCTTGTACCTATTCATTCTGCCTTCTGACTTCTTTATTTCAAATGTTTTATTTATTCATTCTTTAATATTATTTTGTCTTCTCTTAATGAATAAAAAACATGTGTTTCAGTGAAGATGAGTATTTTGCAACTTTGAAACTTCATCCTCTTAGAACACTCTCGTATTTGAATCCTCCAAATTTGAATCATATTTTTCTCTTTTTTGTCTTAATGATTAATATCATGTTTTCTTATATAAATTCACTCAAAAACACATATTAATCATTAATCACAATCATAATCTTTTAAATAATTTTGTTATTGTTATAACTGAAAATATTAAAAATGTGAACAAATTCTTATCATACAATAAAATGAATACTAATATGATAAAGCCTACAAAATAAAAATAAAAATTAAAGTGTTTAGAGCACTAAGACAACGAATATTACATCACACAGAAACAACGAATATTACGTCATACAAAGACAATAAAATAAAATTATAAAGAAGAAAAAAAACACAAAATATGTGTGAAATTTCTAATTTAAATAAAAATAAATAAAAAATTATTATTTTACGCAAGTGATTTCAGGTAAAAAAAAATTGACTATAAATAACTCATTTTTAATAAATAAAAAAAAATGAAAAATCAATCGTAAGAGAGGAGAAGACAATAAGGGATGCAGTTTTCAACTAATTTTTGACTGTATTTTAAGAAAAAGAGATACCCTCTTTGAAATAAAATATATGCAAAAATATTTTTAAAAAGTTGATATATTTCTTTAAATATTAAATTAGATAAACAAGGTTTTTAAATATTTTTATATTTTATTTAAGGTAGATTATAACATTAATGTTGACATTAAAATTTAAATAAATTCTGATATTAAAAATTAAACATTTTGCAATACTAGCTGTCAGTTTTATCTAGTCTAATAAAACCTTTATTGGTATTCTTATAAAAAAAATTGCAGAAAGTAGTTTTTTTTATTTCAATTTAACAGGAAAATAGTATTAAAAATCATATAGTCTTTTTTTTTGGGGTTCTATCGAGCTTATATGTTCTACGGTTTATTATTTTGTTCTGTCATTTTTACCTTCTTTATTTTGATTAAACTCATTTGTATTTTAAGACAAAATATTTTGATCCAACAAATTAAATTCATTTAAATTATAAAATCATATAATAACTGTAAAAGTAATGTTTAATACTAATAAAACCGTTTCAATGATAATTTTATAATTTTTTGTCGTATTAAATATTTTGGAAACATTAAATATTTGTTTTGAATGTAGTATTAAATATTTTGTAACATAAACTAGATTTTAAAAT
>JBBPBS010000276.1:15584277-15641003 GCA_037974835.1 Cicer judaicum
TTTAGAGATATTATATATATTATTCTAAAATTATTGAGTGAAAATATAATCACATAACATCTTTATGGAATAGATTAATCTTATGCATTAATTAAATTTAATTGTTATTATTAATATTTCTCGTTTCTCATAATAAATATCAGTTATCATTTGATACATTTATAAATATATATAATCTTTGTCATAAATTATTATATAAAAATCATTCTATTTTGTCATAAACAAAAACTAATACATAAAAATATGAATACATTAACACATAAATAAAAATATCACAAAATTTTACTATAAAAAGTATTAATAGAATAACACATAAAAAAATTACAATATATCAATTTTATTAATTTATTATTTGTATATACAAATGCCATCATATTCAGTTTTGCATCTATTAATTAATAAATAGTAAACATATTTATTTTATTTTATATGCAAATGTCCACAAACTACCAATTAATTATGTGTCCATCATCGATTTTATCCACTAATATTGGGAGTATAATTTATTTGTTATATGTATACATATCATCCAATTCGATGAAAATCTAGAAATGCATTGTGGGTAATTTGGTGAACACGGCGAGTTATCACTTAGTAGAAAGGTGCCATAAGATTACTATTTTGATATAAGTGGTGACATGGGATTTCTGCACACATTCACATCCACATCGCCCCCATTTCTATCCAAACACATCGAGCATTGGTAAATATAAATTGCATAAAGTATCAAGCTATGATAATTTGGTGGGTTTTGCCTCTGCAAAAAGTTTGTATTTGTGTCTTATTCATTTACTAACTAGACTGGTTCGGAGAATCAAGACTCATCTTAGTCACTAATTTTGATTATCAGAAAAAGTTAATATCCATATATATATATATACATATGTACTTGATCAAAGTGAAGTTTTAGCGTCAAAGTTAAAACGAATTCAAAAATAATTGTCAACGATAAGTTATGTTGACATGTCTGATAAATTAGTTTGATTATTGAGTACCGGAAGTGGCTCAATATTCACGATAGACAAGTAAGAAGAAGAGTAAATAAAATATACTTTTAAAATTAATATATTAAACTAACCAATAAATAAATTTTATTTAAACAAAATGTGGCTCTACCTCATTTTGCCTTACTGCCTTTGCGTCAAAAAAATTGTGACTTGCACGTATTTTTAAAAGAGAGTAAAAATTAACTATAACAATGTTTAAATATTAAAGATATCATTTATATAGTTACTAAATAATATGTTGAGTAAAACTTGATCTGAAAAGGCAGTATGATATAATGGAATGTGCGAAATGCAATTATTTTTTCAAGGAGACTGTATCAACTCACGGAGGAACACTAATAAAGACAATAAGGATGTTGTACAAAAAAAAAAGAAGACAGTAAGCAATTAAGGATATGATAGAGGTGTACAACACTCCATCCATATCACAAACATATTTTGTTCCATAAAAATAAAAAATAGGATGATCTGGCCCGATCCTAAAAAAATAACAAAAAATAAGGAAAAAACAATAAGGTAGAAAAATGTCGAATTCGAGTTCCTCCTTGAGTTACCATCTAGTTTAAAGATACATGATTATTTTATTATTATTACATGTGTTTTTAAAAAAAACTATCAATGGAGACATGAGTATAAGACTTGCATATACAACTACGAAAAGACGATTAGGAGTATGCAGTGTTTTTTCTTTTTTTGGATGGCTTGCGCTTGGCTTCTACGTAACTTTAAAAGGAACCGCTAACGTGTTTTTCCAATTTTTTTATGGAGTGGTATATTTTTATTAAGCCATCTTTTTCTTATCAAGTTGTTTTAAGGCCTAAAAAAGGAAAAATATTGATAAAACACCTCGAAGGCTATTTGGATAGTTTAAAACCAATTCAGTGGAGTAGAATACAGCGGAATAAAATAGAGCAGAATGGAATTGAACAATGATTTCTTTAAATATTTCATGATAGAACTGAACATATTTTTCATTTAATTTGGAAAATAAATAGAATAGACTGAGTTATTATTATTTTATTCCATTTTTACCATCGTTTAAAAAACACTATTAAAATTAAAATATTATCTTTTATTAAAATGATTAATTACAAACTAAGTATTGTTTATCATTCTTGTAAAAAAAAAGTATTGTTACAGAAAGAAATACTTTTCAAGTTCAAACTCATGTGATTTTTGGATAACTGCTCGTCTACATTAAAGAAGAAAAAAAAGTAAGGAGAAGGCAGTTTGATGATCGGTTGCAGTTTTTGGTAGGCCAATAACTGCCTAGAAATCACCCCACGTTGAAGTGTGGCGCAGTTGATCCCGTGAACATTCGGTTAACCAATCTTCCAATTTCCTACTTCTTTCTTCTATATAAACACTATCAATTTTTCCGTTATCATAAACAATCACTCCAACACACTGCCAAAAGCTATGGCTTCAACTTCAACCACTACATTATATTTACTACATTTTCTGTTAATGTTTTGTTCATTCCATCGTCTAACCTTTGCTTTCACTTCACAAGACTACCGAGAGGCTCTTGAAAAATCCATTCTCTTCTTTGAAGGACAACGATCTGGAAAATTGCCATCCAACCAGAAACAAACGTGGAGAGGAGATTCTGGATTATCCGATGGCTCTTCTTATCATGTATACATACTCAAATTTAACTCATTTCTCTATTCATGCCTAATTTTGTTTATGTTAATTATTTGTATTGGTTCAGGTGGACCTAGTTGGCGGTTATTATGATGCTGGTGATAATGTTAAGTTTGGGTTACCAATGGCATTTACAACTACATTATTAGCATGGAGTGTCCTTGAATTTGGAACCTCAATGCAAGACCAAATTGATAATGCTAGAGCTGCTATCCGGTGGAGCACGGATTACCTTCTTAAGGCGGCCGCCACAACCCCCGACACATTATATGTTCAAGTGAGCCAAACAAACAAACCTTAACTTAATTGCAGTGGTAGTTTTTGTTAGAATAATTTGTATAACTAAGAGGAATTGAAATTGAGAAAAAGAGAATAAAACAAGAATGTTCGTAAATGAAAATTGATTAATCACTAACTAAGAATATTTTTTGTATTAGAAATTTATATCAATCAGTTTGCACATTAACTGCTACAACAAAATGATCTAACTTCTAACCGTATTCTAACTTTCCTAACTAATTACAAATATTTTCAATTACATTTAACATAATTTTAGGCCCATAATTTGAAGTTTAGAAAATTATAGGTCTTTTAAATTTAACATATGTGGTATGTGTAATACAGGTTGGAGAGGCTAACATGGATCACAAGTGTTGGGAAAGGCCAGAGGATATGGACACTCCACGCAATGTGTATAAGGTATCAGCTGAAAACCCAGGTTCTGATGTAGCGGCGGAGACGGCAGCTGCATTGGCAGCTTCTTCATTAGTATTCACTGACTCTGATCCAACCTATTCCTCCAAATTGCTTCAAGCAGCCATCAATGTTAATTCCTCTTCTCAACACACAATTTTATCTCTAAAGTAGTTTGTTTTTTCAATTTTCGTCCTCTAATTAATTAATTAATGTGATTGTTGTAGGTATTCGATTTTGCAAACCGTTACAGAGGCTCTTACAGTGACTCTCTTAAATCTATAGTCTGCCCATTTTACTGTTCTTACTCTGGATATAAGGTAAGGCTATACCTGTAGTCTTCTTAAACCCTCTTTTAATTTTTTTTAATGAAAAGAGTATTAATTTCAACATAATGATGTTATTATTGTATATATAATGGTAAATAAAAAGGATGAGTTACTTTGGGGTGCATCATGGATTTATAAAGCTTCTGGAAATAACTCCTACATGGAATTCATAGAATCCAACGGTCACGTATTAGGTGCTGATGATGACAGTGACTTTTTCAGTTGGGATGACAAACGACCTGGGACTAAAATACTACTTTCAAAGGTAACTAACCACCTTTTTCTTCACCTCTCTTTAATTTTTTTCATTTAATGCTATCTATCATCGCACATAAACCTATGGACATTGTCACAGGAATTCTTGGAGAAAAATTCTGAAGAGTTTCAGTTATACAAGGCACATGCAGACAATTACATTTGTTCTCTAATACCAGGAACTCCTGGTTTTCAGGCTCAATTCACCCCAGGTCACCCATCCTAATTCTTCAATGACATTAAAGACCTGAGGATGTAATTTACTGACAACTAAGATCAAATATAAAATACTATAAAAAAGGTGTGACATTATAGTTAAATTTTAAATTTTATTTAGATAACTGTCAAAATTAATTAATTTTCCATGATGTGATTTGAGTGGTAAGAAAGCATCTGGTTAAGAGTATAATTTATCAGTCAATTTAGTCTATGAATCAAAATAGTATTTAGTAAATAGTCATCAAAATCAATAAAAGACTACATATTGTCTCTAATAGTTGTCTCTAATAGTTTCTTGTTGCATCAAGATAAACATATAAAGTTTAACATTCTTGTACTAAATTTAGTAAAATGACTAATTTTAATGTGAAATTTAAGAGACTAAATTTGACTGTGTATTTTGGCAGGGGGTGTTCTGTATAAACAGAGTGCAAGCAATTTACAGTTTGTGACATCTGCAACCTTTCTTCTCTTAACATACGCCAAATATCTCAACCTAAATGGAGGTGCTGTCTCGTGTGGAACATCAAAACTAACAGAACAGAAACTCATAAAGTTAGCTAAAAAACAAGTTGATTACATTTTGGGTGATAACCCAAAAGAAATGTCTTATATGGTGGGTTTTGGAGAGAGGTATCCAAAGAATATTCACCATAGAGGTTCCTCTTTACCTTCCATTCACGAACACCCTAAGAAGATTTCGTGTAACTATGGGTATCACTACAACAGTTTAGGTTCACCCAATCCTAATGTTCTTGTTGGAGCCATTGTTGGTGGTCCTGATAGGCATGACAATTTCTCTGATGATAGAAATAATTATCAACAGTCGGAGCCAGCAACTTACATTAATGCTCCTTTTGTTGGTGCTCTTGCTTTTTTTTCTGCTCAACCAACAAGTTAACAATAGTCACATAAAGCTATGTTAAACTATAAGAATCTTGGTGATAGATAGATTCATTTAGTTTCTTTAGGTCCAAGTCAATTAAGCTTGTATAACCTGTGGTTGGTTAGTAAAGAATTATTTTTGTCACAAGTATGTGTGTTGCTCTACATCTTATTAGGTAAATTAAAGTGGAAGCTTCTATAGTACCATTGTAAACTTTTAACTAAATCAACACATTTTAAAAATTTGAAGTACAAGTTTCATTCTTAAGAAAAAAGAGAATGGAGGAGATACCAAACAATTGTTTTTTATTTTAATCTTTTGATTTGATTATAGCCAAAGGATATGTTGATTAATGTGAAGTTTGACGCAAAGACAAGTAAAATTTGGACAACGATAATTTTAGTTAAAACTAAACTCGCTTGATATCAAGCAATATAAACCAACAAACTTTTAAGAAAGGAGAAGTTTGTTTGTGAGCGGTTTTTTCAATATATATGCCAAATTTGTGTGAATAGAATTGAATAATAACTAATTTTAGAGAAAGAAAAGAAGAGATGAAACTTTTATACCTTCGTCAATGTCAAATACTCATTAATGAACAGCCTAGAACAACTCTCATTAATGATCACCAATGTTTTCTTTCTAGATGATAGCCTATCAACTAATCAATCTTGACAAATCAATAGTTTCTTTTAGTCAAAGTGTTATATCAGGAGATAAAAATTCAATCAGTAACATGATGGGTATAAAGATTGTGTGTTCTCATACAAAATATATCAGCCTTGTGGAGTATTTGGGAGATCCAATGCCACGACCCGAAAATTAAACGCCGTGATTGACACACAAGCTATATTAAAAAAAAATTCTTGAGAACCAAGAGACGACTTTATCTCATCGATAGTTCTTTCCTCCTAAAGGTAGCCTTTCTTTTATGGGTGGCTACATTCTAACGGAAGAGGTGCCTTGTTCAATCATGCTTTAATCCCATAGAAGCAAAAAAATGTTCTTAGCATACCAGTCCTTTATAGACTACCACCTGACAAACTTATATGGAGTTGGTAGTATGAATGAGAGTATTCAGTCGGTCGACATACCACTTGTTGGGAGATAGAAATGACCACAATCGACCTGAACCTTCATCAATATATCAAGAAAGCTTGTTGAAGAAAGTTTGGAAAGCCCCGATTCCCAATGAAGTTCGAAACTTTCTTTGGAGATTAGTCAAACACATTCTTCCTACTAGAGTTAGATTAGCCAAGAAAGGTCTGACTCTTGATACTTGCTGCATTGCCACTTGGAATCCACCCCTTTTCAATGTTGACATCAACTATTGGGTGATACATGGACTCTATTTTAAAGAACAAGGAATCCAACTTTTTTCTATAACCTTGTGGAAAATTTAGGGTGTTAGGAATGAACTTATCTTTTTTTTTAAAAAAAAAACCATTTTCAACCATGTGAGGTAGCATTAAAAGATAGTCTTTTAGTGGTCTATCTATCTAAATGCAACAAGTCTGGGGGGATAGAACCTGCATCCCCACTGTTGTCTGAAGCCTCTTAGGCTGATTTGTTTACGTGTAATAGTATATATGTTGATGCGGGTTGTTTTTTGGATGGTTCTACTTGTTGGGGATTGATCATCTGAGACCACCTTGGCACTGTCATGTTTATGACCTGCAGAAATGGGGAGATTTAGACGAGTCCAACAGCAGTGCATCAATTGAGCTCAAAATACAACATGATACTTTTGTCTCTAATGCCCTTATAGTGGTAAAAAGAGTTGAAGGAAAACCATGTCCGGTTGAAATTAATCTTGCTGTTCATCATTGTATTTCTCTTTGTAATGATTTTGTTCAAGTTTCTGTTGTTTTTGTGAAAAGAGCTCTAAATATAGAAACTCATAAGTTAATACAATTAGCTAAATTTGTTGGTACTAGGATTTGGATTGGGTGCATTCCCAAAGATTCTGTAAACTGTATTGCCTGTGTGGGTGTTCTTTCCTATAGATATAAGATTATTTTTCAAAAAAAAAAAAAAAGTACAACATTTCTCAAGGCCTTGACAAGTTTAAACTAATCGAGACATATTATAAAATCATTTCTCCGCTTTTAAAATTGTGTTTTGGTTGACATACAGGATATGGAGAAAAAATGAGATATATAATCAACAAATAGATTATTTTATTTATAATAAAATATAAATAAATAAAGTGCAAGTATTTTTTATATATAAATCTAAAATATAGTTCTACATTTTTTAAATTTTCTATCATTTTAATTACTTCATTTGAGACTTATTTTTTCTACCATGACAAGTTGAATGATGAGGTGGTAACTAAGTGACCGAATGATATGAGTATGTAGGAATACATAACAAAAGTAGTTTGTTAAATTTTTACAATGTAATAATTTAAATTTTTATTGAAGAGATATCTATATTTAATATCTGATTGTCTCGAATAAATTTTTTTTAGTAGAGAAAACCTATAACTAATAAAAATACTAAATGTTATTATTTTAAGCCTAAAAATAAAATAAAAAAGTTAGTAGAAGTTTAATATTTGAAGATATAGATATTGTTGTGAATGAAGAGGAATAGTAATAATAAGTGTATGTTGGATAGGGGATACTGCTGCATTTTATCCAAACTCCACTCCCTCTGTACTCTGTTTGCTTAACATTCAATCGATGGCATCCACTTTCTTCTCCGCTCCGTCACTGTGTTCTTCTTCATCTTCTTCAATGTTTTCTACGCCGCTTAAATTATCCTTAAAGCCGAGTAGTGTCTCTATTATTCCATCCCTTCAAAACAAAAACCCCCTTTCCCTTCCCACCACTCTTTCTCCAACTACAACGCGCTTCAGAATCACTGCCATGGCTCCCCCCAAGCCTGGTGGTGGTAAAGCTAAGAAAGGTAAACTTCATTCATTACTTTCGATTTTGTTGAAATCTAATTATAATAAAATGTATTTATGTTGTGGCAGTTATTGGAGTCATAAAGCTGGCTCTTGAAGCCGGGAAGGCTACGCCGGCTCCACCAGTTGGACCGGCTCTTGGTTCAAAGGGTGTTAATATTATGGCTTTTTGTAAGGATTACAATGCTAGAACCGCTGATAAGCCCGGTTATGTTATTCCCGTTGAAATCACTGTTTTCGATGTAATCTCTCTAGTGACTCTCTTATTCTTTTTTTTTTCTTTCATTTTCTCTTTTGATTTTCTTCTTATTATTATATTGTTGTGTTTGTGTTTGCAGGACAAAAGCTTTACTTTCATATTGAAGACACCACCTGCTTCTGTTCTACTGCTTAAGGCTGCTGGTATATTCTTATTATACATTCTCTCTCACTCAACCTTTTAATTGCATCCTATACCTCTTTCATATTATGTTATATTATTATTTGTCTCTTATATATATAATTTGTTGAAATGTGCTTCAAATTCATAATTCAACCCTTTATCACAAATGTATCCCTAGTAACCAAGCCTCTTGGCATGGTGGTTGTAAGGCCATCAGTGGGACACTGTAGTGACAATGTTTGGATACACTGAATTGCATCCCTAGTCATTGTCATCTGTAATTGTGTTTTTCCTCCTTTTCCGTCTCAGTTGTGTCATTAATTAGGGATTAAGAATTAAGAACCACTGGATCTTGAAATCTAGGGCAAGTGTTATTCAAGTCAGTGACAGTCAGCTATATGATCTTGTGCGGCCATGAGATTAAGTGAACTAACACATTAGTGAATCATAGTCCAATTTACTTTCTTGCTATATTAAAACTGCTACACATCCATACTTACATTTGATTTGACAGATCAAAAGCATGCATAAAATGTTTTAGATTCCAATTACTTTGTGTTTCAGTTTCCTACCTATGATCTATTTATTTAAAGCCGGGTTCCAAACAAGGGTTAGAAAAAATTTCTATATTCGAAGAGTAATAATCTCAAGTCTCAACAGTTGAGATTTTATCTAAATAGTAAATACATTTAATTCAAACGAATAAGATTTTTATATTTTAAAAAAAATGGTTACATTACAAAGTTACACCCACTAGGTTTGGACTAATCCCTGTTTCACTAGGTGTTTCTAATGGGTGGAGAACTCTGCATTAGTTTATAGATGGGATGGGATGTCAGTTACCATAATATTTAGTGTTGTGCTTCGATAACTTAATTTCCGTCTTGAGATGATAACTTAAATTCAGATATGTTAAGTTTATTGGTTTGACAGACTATCAGGCATTTGACTTCAAACATATACTGTTTATAAGTGAATTCAGTGTTACAAGTTTCCAACTGTCTATTATACTGATTTGTTCTGTAGGGGTGGAAAAGGGTTCGAAAGACCCCCAGACACAAAAAGTAGGAAAAGTCACAATCGATCAGTTGCGTACAATTGCTTCTGAGAAGTTGCCGGACTTGAATTGCACGACTATTGAATCAGCTATGAGAATTATAGCAGGCACTGCAGCAAATATGGGAATTGACGTTGATCCTCCTATTCTAGAACCCAAACAGAAGCAATTTCTGTATTGATTTTTCAATTTTTTCCCCAAGTGTAAGAAAGTCCTTGCGATAATAGATCACACAGGACATTTTACTGCTCTGTTGTCTTCTAAATCAGCAAATAGAACATTTGATTTCAACTATTTCGTATTACTTCAATGATATTTATATATATGATCACATCATTAATATCAGCCTCAAATTTGGTGTTTGGTGTGGTTTTGTATCGTGTGTTTGGTTCTAAATAAGAATCTTATTTGAATTGTGTTGTATATCTTGTCAGCTTGCTTGTGCAGTTGTGTTGTTTTTGTCACTTGCACTGTTGTATTGTAATGTGACTATGTTGTTGAGCATGTGTTCTTCTGGTTTTACATAATCTTCTGGTTTTGTCACATCTAAAACCAAGAGTTGTGTTTAACCGTTATGGGTAAACAAGTGGACGACTTGAATATGTTCAGTGCTTCGGAGAAAGAAAAACACAAATTTGGAAGAATAATGGGATGATACTTTGTTACAATGTAATGAATTGCCAAAGCTATCTTCCGGGTGCATGTTTGTGTGACTGGTGAGTGAGTAACCACCCTGTGGTAATTAGAAATTTGAACTTGATAAATACGACCTCCAATACATTAACTTTTGTTAATCAAATTATAATTCAATTATCTATTATACAAAAGGATTCGTGGGAGTACATGGTATACAACATACCCAAACACTGCCTAGAGCTTTTGGATGGCCACACTTTGCTGCATCCTCAACAAAGTTCCAAATAGGTCATTCATAGTGTGATGATGGTTGTCATCATAATTGTATAATAATATATTACACAGCTTTCCCAGTGTTTGCTGGTAAAATTACTTATCACATTTGTTGCATCCCAAGTTCCTTCTTGAATATTATGTTAGAGTGTCAACCAAGATTTTTCTTGTTACTTCGGCAAAATTGTTTGCGAAAGGATGAAACAGAGTTCTGTCAATCGTATGTTTACATCGGTATAAAAATAAAAATCCAAATGGTTTCGGAGCTATTTCAAGTTCGTAAAGTAAATGAAGTTTTGAGTATTTTACGTTGTGATACAAATGAATTATAATTGTTTTAGTGCTAGAAAGCAGTGGTAGAAAGTATCAACTATACGTCAACTTTGACTGAGAAAACTTCTTAAAATAGCTTAGAAGAATTCAGCAGCCTAAGTCGCAAAAGAAACAGAAGCATGCATTATTTAGTTCATTCAAAGATGACTCAAATAGCTCAGGACTAAGCAATTATTAATATACATATCTTCAAGATGTTAGAGATGCCAGAGAGCACTTGATATTCTTCTTCTTTTTGATTTTGTTGACCACAAAATATCGCATACAATTAAGAAGCAGTTTGTGAAGTAGTGTTATCTCTATTAAATATATTCAACAACTTTTTCTCGAGCTCTCTAAAGCTTATATCAGCACTGACAACATATTCCAACATCTATCATGGATGAAGATATAATACTTCAAAAAATGTTAAAATTTAGAAGGCGGGTCTAAAGCAAATGATGAATGACCATTCTTTGCTTATTTCCCTTAACAGAACATAATAAACTCATAAACTTAAAAGAGTAATAAGTTATCACAAAGAGTTGAAAATAACCGTACATCTCACAGGAATACATAATATAATGCATAACTGTCTCCTGAAGGAACACATAATCTCGACATCCATAAAGTGATTCCCAAAACTTGAGGAATTTTAAAGATTAACTGACAGGGTTGTCCACTTCATCGTGAACCACTAAATAATGCTTTGCTAATTATGCCTGTGGCCTCAATATATCGGTCTACACACCTAGAGATACAACTGCTTTCACTCCCACTGAGGCTTGAACTTGGTTTTGAGATACACTTCTCAAAACACTTTCCTCTCACCGTCTGCAAAATAAATGGCAATTGGAAGGTAAGTGCAGTTACAGAAAATAAGAAACACCAAACACATTCAGTCCTCAACCCCTGACGTTGCTCAGAACTTTACACAGTGTCGCAGCACACCAAAAGTATGGAAGGATTTTACTATTTTACCCTGACCTAGATGTTTCATTTGTTTTATAGTTTGGGAGTACTTATAATTATAAGTGGATTGGGAAAGCAATTGCGCTTGGTGACTTTTTCATAATTGAAAGCAATAAATATCATGTGCTTATCATGCAAATAATTCACGTACAAGAAACACATCAATGGCAAAGTCTAATAAGTAATAACAGTATCTCTTTCTACATGATGAAAGAACCATCACCAATCTCCATTGATATACACAAGTTTAGTCATAACCTTCATTGAAAATAGAAACAGATTAACTATTACTGCATCATCCAAAAGGAAAAGAACTATCAGAGGTCAGAATGTCTCATCACTTTTAAGACCACTGCTCCTTTTTATTGAGGGTGAAAGAAAAAACTGAACTAACCTAACAACTTGAGGCTACGAGGTTTTAATTTGCAATACTAAGACCACCACAATATTAAGATTTTAAAGATTTCTACAACCAGATTGCAAACACAATCGCAGTTACAATCCCATCTATTCTCAATTTTTCACAATCCCAAATTTAAAATTCCTACCCAGTGTCTAGAAATCCACACAATCAAGCAATCACTTGTTAATAAAAGGTAGGGTTGTCCACAAAAGATAAGCAATGGATCCAATATCTCCATGGAATCTCCATGGCATTAGTTTACATCACAAATGTTCTTTCATCAAGGATCAAAACATAACCACAACAATAAACTCATCCACAACAAAAATACTAAGAGAAAACAGAAACAATCGAATCTATGATATGTTTTTGTTTGTTGAATGCAGTTCTAATAGAAACCAGAGTAAATTTAAATAAGCTTCTCAATGAGCATTTATAATTGCCAAGAAAAAAAACTGCATTGAGGCCAAACAATTCACATATAGCTGAAATGAGTTTTTCGCTCTCACATAATCCTCAATCACTTCATCACTAATTTATTTTAATTGAGAAATTTCAACAAATAAAGGCATATCCAAACAGCCCCGGTTGTAATAATAAGAAATATCACCAAAAAAATATTGTTCACAGAGCAACTCAACAATCATAAATACGAAGATTATATTTAATAATTAAAATGATAGGGTACCTCAAGGAATTGTTGAGCATACTCCAAAGCAAGTTGGCTTTTCAACTGGTCTTTGAGATCCTGTGGGGATAATTGAGACGAATGTTGACTCGACGGAAGAGAGAACGAATCCATTGCAATCTAAAATCTCTTTCTTTAATTCTATGTTAATTTGCGTTTGCGTTTAGATTTCTGAACGATGTAAAATAAAACCCTAGTATTTGTGATTCTGTTTTTGTGCGGATAGGCTTAGACCCTAACTACCGACAACAGTCCAGCCCATTTTCAAGGCCACATCTTTTTTTTATTATACTGTATACTTTTCTTATATAAAAAATTTAGATGAAAGAACGTTGACATGTATTTACAGATCACATTGACAATGAAAGTTTATTTATATTTCTCAATTGTAAAAATGTATTAGTAATTTACATTTAATTCATAAAAGATTATGTAAAATATCAGAAAATGTAAATTAAAATTTTTTAGAAAATTACTGTGGATGACAAAAACTGTATATAAAAGAATACATTCCTTATAATGATTTCAAGTTAGTTTATATTTAATAAAGATTATTTCACTTATGGTTTCTAAATAAAATATTTTGTATAATGTTGATTAAACAAAATTGAGTCTTGATATACAGTTAACTAAAAGAAAAATATTTTCTAAGTATCAAATTAGAGAAAAATACTAACTTATTTTGATATGAAAACTTCTTTTTGTTCAACAAACCTAGAAGACAAGTATCGTAAAATGAAAAATAGATACAGCTATTGGCAAGGCAAGACAAATGTCATACTTTTAATTACATACTTTTTTTTTTATTGATATGGCATAAATATTTATTAGAACCTTTATGACATCTCTATAAAATATTTTCAATATTGTTAAGAAGTTTTTAATAAGAATTATTATTAAAATGAAAAAAAAATAAATTTAAAAATGTTATAGTATATAATTTTCAAAAATTATTAAATGGAGATACAATCACATAAGATCTTTAGTGAATAATTTCCTATTTGTTAAAAAAAATAGCTTATATAGATAGAACACTTATATGATAAAACAAGATTAAAATGGTTAAAGTACTTGAGTACAATCTCACCAATTGTGATATAGATCCGTACAAGTGGTGATATAGTTTTCAATCAATGGACTAATTGATGATTTAACATTATTTTGAGATGGATTGCAATTTGAAATACTATTCATTGACTTATTGTATTTTATTTCGATGTTTAGGAATAACATTATTTTAGCTAGGATGGGGATTGGCATAACATTATTTTAACTTATTGTATTTTATTTCAATGTTTAGGAATGCTTAGTATGTCTTTTCTTTATTGATTTGACTGACTCATTATGCATGAGAAATTCACTGTAGATAAAAGGAACAACCGAACCAATAACCCATAAAAAAATGCTAACATAACAGTAACAAACATAATTTACTTTGTCAAAAAAACATAATTTGATCTGAAAATCTTTGGCATTACAATAAATAAAAAAATTTAGGCACAATCGATCATTTTGTTGAGAACAGCAGATTCTTTTAACATTGGTATAGCTAATCCATCCATTAATAGATTGCTTTATCAAATAAATTATCTCGACTGATCTCCATCTAAACTTTATCTCTTGCCAAGATTACATTTGTTTGGTTCTCGAGCCAATTCATCCCACCCTCTAGAAATTCTTGCCTAGAATTGTAAAATTTTGACGGGTAGGCCTCAAACAAATCATTACATGAGCCCCTCTCAATTTCCTACTTCACATTCATATGTTATTCTTCAATTCCTCAAACTTTTGAGCAATTGCAAACTCTTGTTTTTCTCTGTACACTTCTATCAACGATTGTATTGCGCTGGATATCATTACTTTCTTTCGGTCTGCAACAGATTTATCTTGAGCATCAATCATGCTTCCAATGGATGAGCATAGCCCCTTGAGCCAGTCTTCAAGGATGGATGCTTTCTTTACATAATCAAATACAACCAAAATCAAACCAAGGGAAAATTCCATTAACGGCTATTTGAACAGCCAAGAAAATCTAATGTTCTGCGTGCAATTAGGATAATCATGATACCAACTGAAATTGCAAATGCAGGGAAGCATAATCTTAAATACCAAGGCAGTAAGGATAAGTGACAAAAAAGCAGGTTCTTATCTTCCTAAACATTACATACAAGATGGGATTAAATCTTCAGGAGATACTACCTTTTCATTAGTTCTTATCCAGCTATTAACACTAAAGAGAACACGCATAGTCTATAGACGTAGACCCGTAGTACAACAATATAGTTCTACAGGGTATACTTGTACCAGAGTACACTATATAGTTATAGAGTTTAATTGTCATGCACTGCTAGTGTAAAAAGTTCTACCTTCAAAATCCTATTCCACTAAATTTGTCAAAAGGTAGCTTCTATAGTAGATCTCTCCATAAAAACCAAATTTATCATCTATGATCACCATTTCATTGTTTGAAAAAAATAGCCCCCGGTAATAACAAAAATCACTATTCCAGAGATTTGTATATCCTTTTGCTTCGAAATAAAATACTTACCTTCACCAGAAAATCTTTCAACAATTGATCATTGGTATTTGAGGTAAAGCGTAGAACGTGTAACATTGTCAAGGTAAGCTGCAATGAAAAATGAGCAATTCAATTACCTAACAATAAAGAAAAAGCAAACCAACAGAACAATGGCATAACTCCACATCCAAAACCAGAAATAAAATGAGAAATACATTGGGCACATTCACTCAAATTTTACACTTTCAATTCAGTACCATCTAGTTTTCAAATCAAGATATATGTCCAACATAGTAAGATTGCAAATGATAAACTATTAAAACAAATCTTAATAAGTTGAAGATAGAGAATGCAAGCGATCACATTCCAAAATCTGCACAAAAAGTCTCCTAAATGTTGCCCAAAACAAGTTTGACGCAAACATAGAAATACAAGGATTTTCTATGCTCTTAAGTTCTCTTGAATGAAAAGGACAAGCACCTCAAAGAAAATAGAAATGATACAAAGTTGTACAACACAGTACATATATGGGCCAGAATAAAAATTACTAATTAATTCCATTCCCTAAAGAAGACTCAATTTATGGTAACTAATAATCTACCGCTAAGCAAATTTACAATGATTACAAAAAAAGAAAATGTTGGACTGTTAACTTATTATTTTCGAAATAATCCACCCAAGTCATTCAGACTAGGATAAACTGATTGCGGTAGACTAAGAGACCGAGGTTGGTCTCTAACTGTGAAGGAAGGTCAAATCTTAGAGGACAATGGCTGTTAGGAAAGAGGGCAGTTGGGTTTGTACAGGTAGAGTTATAAGAGATCATATCTAGGTAAAAAGGTAAGATGAGTCAGATAGAATGGTTGATGGGCATAAAGATGAAGGGAGTCTCACTGCACAGAGCGTGCATGAACAATAAGTGCCTATTAGTTCCTCGTTGTTTGGCCAAAGATGAAAGGTGAGATCGCAAGTGAAAAGAAGGTTGTCACAGCAGCAAACTGCTGTGGGCTTGATGACTGGAATGAGAAACATCCCAGCCTGACAAATTCACAAAAAAAGAGCAAAATGCAGTGATAATGAAGACTGCAATCAGATGGCTGGAATGAAAATAGTCTAAAGTTAGTTATGAGTTCTAAACCAATTTGTATGAAAAAATAGAATATTACTTCGAAGAAAATTGAGTTGATACAAAGTTGTGCATAGTGCCATACATAGTCTAGATTCAATAATTACTAATCAATACATTTTTTAAAATAAGATTCGATTCAAGGTAACTAATAATCTACCCTAAACTAAAAAGACTAAAATGCTTCCAAGAGTAGAAAATGTGGGAATGTTACATCCAGTTTAAATCACATCATCAAGAATTTCATGTCTAGATATCATTTAACAACTCCAAAATGTTTAACTTAACATGGCATTAATGAACATAAAGTATGACCTGTTTTTGTAATGAAACCCTATACTTGAAATTCGAAGGCCCTGAAATTGGGTCCTGATCTATATTCTCCATTGCATGCTCTATGGATCTCACAATGCCCGGGAATGATTGACCATAATCTGCTAAAACAAGAGAGAACAAGTTATATTCAAATTACAGCTTGGGATTTAAAGTTTGTTTAAAGAAATAAAATTAATCACAACCAAAAATTCAATTTAAGGAAAAGCAGGTAATAAACTGTCGGTTAAAATTATCGTCAATGTACCTTACGTTACTATCTCCGGACTCATTTATAAGCAAAACTAACTATCTATATACAAATTAAGGTTATTAATTAAGTTTATTTAATTTTCTCGAATTCCTATAAAAAATATAATACATTTTCTAAGCTCACCTTGATGGTATTTATTGTATAAGGTCTTCACATTTCAATTGTTTTGAATTATGTGAAAGTTATTTTTATAATAGAATCATTAAATAGAGAAAGTTGGTTAAAATCTATTTATAATTAAGTCCAACGAATTAAGGTCTTGTATTACTTATATTTGAATCCAGAGGGATTATATTATATTGCAAACTTGCACCGCAGTCAATTTGATATGGTTAATATGACAAGGCCAAATAATATACGACTTGGTTATAAAAGTTTGATGTTATACAGTGTTTGGTGTGACATTGTATTGTATCGTGAGAGACTGCCATCTTGTTTTGGTGATGCGCTACATAACACTAGACAGTAGAAGGATAAAATGATACGTTTTTTAAAATAAAAATATAAACCATATATACTTTTTTTGTTATAATAATTTTTGAATAATTAATACTCCCCAATGCCAAGGAAAAAAAACTTGACCACTAGGTATAAAGGTGCAATCAATAAAAAAAAGTCTCTGTGAATAGAGGCTAAGGAAATTCTAATAGGAATCTAAATCCAATAGTTAGGTGCATATTTAGGGTATAAGAGTTTAAAATGCATGCCGGTCTAAACTTGAGTAAAAAATTTCTTCCGTACAGAAAAAGTTAAATGCACTCATTTATTACTATCTATGCATTACTATAAATGAAGTTTAAGAGAAGAGGGGCTTCAAAGAGTGTCTGAGAATTTTTTGAACTGGTTTTGTATTAATTAAATTAGACAGATACAAGGTATTTGTACGAAACTTAAATTCCTAGAATTACATAAATTAACCACCAACCAACATGACAGGCAATGTAACAGAAATGAGAAAACGAAACTGCAAGACTCTAGAACACTAACAGTGGCTGTCTCTGAGAAAACCAAAAAAGCATGCGTGCTTGCCAAGTATTATTGTCAACTGACAATAGTATACTTAAGTACTACAATTTAATTTTATCATTGAACTTGATATTGCTTAAGGAGAAAACTGAAAATCCTCCAAGTACTTTTTTCACCAAATCAGTGCAGAAACTAAGAAAAAGCCGTCGAAAAACCATAAAACAGTAGAGCAGAAATAAATGAAAAAAGATGATCACATGTCAGACTTCTACTCTCCACTAGTTGTTTATGTTAGTATGCCTGTTTTCACATTATAGGATGTCAATGGGAGTGTTGTCCCACTTGGACTTGAAGCCTCTAATATACTGTCCTTGTGTAAAGAATACACTTGTTCCATAGAGAATAACCACAGAAAGATAGAGAGATTCATCGATGACAGCAAAAGGTAGTTAAAGTAATTAAATCAAAATACAGCGGCATTAAGCAGGGTTAGAATGCCTCAAATGGCATGGACATGTAGAGAGAGAGTACTAGCCAAAAAGGGCCGATCCAAACAGCCATTTCTCTCACTACATCTTTGTTATCCCGTACAATTTCCTCCTCACAGTTTCATATAAGAGAATGTCGTTGCTGGGAGGAGAAAATCACCTTTTCGGCCTGGTTCAGGTCGGGTCAGTTAACTTGAGTTTGTTTTTTATTTCTTTTCCAAAATATCCAAATATTTTCCGCTATAGGCACCATGACCACAGTCGCCCTCCACCTGAAGTCCACCATGTCATCGCCATTTCATGTTGGTTTCTTATGATTTCACATGGCGCTGCTATGACCGCCTTTTATCAACATTGATCATTAATTAATTAGAGTTAGAGAGCTGGGAAGCGCATTGGTTTAGCTTAATTATGACGTGTGACTTGAATTTAAATGTTTCACTTAATCAAGCACAAACTATCTTTCACTATTTGTTTCATGGCGGTTTCTTATTTAATGCTTTCTTAGTTGTTTTCATTAACTATGTTAATAAAATGCTCCTATTATCTTTAATAATACCAAAACTAATGCATCAATCTCATTGAAACTCCACAGTTAAGTGTGCTTGATTTGAGAATAATACTCCACAGTTGCTGGTGTTCACATGTGACTAGGTGGTAAAGATTTGGGTTGTAGAATCAGCCTCTCACAAAAGCAATATAAGGCTGCCTACAAAAATCCGCAATAGGTCCAACCCTTTACTAGACCTCACATGACAGGAGCACTATAGCTCCAAGACAAGTTGCCTTATTCTAAGTGAGAATTAATCAAACACATTTAAAATAATAATAATTTTTCAATTGACAAATACCCACACTTCTTAAGTGAAAGCTGAAACAAGATAAAAAATGACTCAAAGATGTACCGATAAGAAAATATATTACCTTGCACTGACAAAGGCACAGCCAATGCTGCAGCAGCTTGTATCCTGATCTTAAAATTTGATGAATTATGCAACAGCTGCAGAAGAATACCAAACACAACCGGAGCCCTGGAAACATTGTTCCATAGTTTATTTTGATGTTGTAGGGTATTAATCTTTAAGGTATAGAAAAAGGAAAAGGAAAACTTAGAATCATAAAATGATATTGATATGATATGAATGATATATTGTACGTTGTTATAGAAGACAAAGCACTAACCCTTATTAATACTAATCTTAATTTTAATTAAGGAACAAATCATAATATGAAATTTTTATATGGAAACCAGTTCTAAGAGAAAATCTCAGACACTCTTTACATACTAATAATGTGGTAACATATTTTTCTCATGCCCTAACTCCCTCTCATGCTAAAGCTTAACAAGGTTGATAATAATAAAACCTTAGAAAATTACCAAACAATATAATTTTGGATCAGACTTACAAAGAATTTAGAACTATGGTGTGTGGAATTCATGAGCTATTTTGGATGAAATTGTGCTTGAAGACTTGTAGATAAAGTATGAAGTTATTTTGTGACAATAAATTGGCTCTCAGTATTGCTCGTAATATTGTCCGGCATGACAGAACAAAACACGTTGATGTATTAAAAAAAAAGCATTGCCAACAGAACAGAATAGTCAATTTACTTGCATGCTAGGAATGATAGATGATCATTCACTAGTTTGAGGGGGAGTGTTGTAAATATGTAATTATTTGAAATTTTTTTGTATTAGCCTATTAGGTTCATTAGTCAAAGCTTGTCTATATATTGAGATTAGTATTTATACAGATTACACAATTCATGACATTTTTCTACATATAGAGCAAAACCTGAGTAAATAAGCATTTTAGTCCTTGAAATTATAAGAGTCGATCAATTTAGTCATTCCAATTTATGAAATAACAAATTATTCGCTTAAATTAAAAAATATCAACCAATTTAGTCCCTCCATCAAAATATTTCTTTGAGAAACGTCCATTAAAACAAATAAAAGGCATACATATTGACATAAAAAGTCTTTTGCTGCAATAAAATAAGCTTATAAAATTCAAGATTGCGGGGCAAAATTTGAAAAAAGGACTAAATTGATTGATATTTTTCAATTTAAGGAACTGAATTGTAATTTCACAAATTTGAGGGATAAAATTGACCTACTCTTACAATTTCAAGAATTAAAATGCCTACTTACTCGCAAAAAAACTGGATACATGACTATGTGATGTGGCTAAGAAGCATGTGCTTAACTCAAACATACCAATCCATGTCCTGCAGCCTTAATGTCTCATTCAGAAATAGGTTTCCTAGAGCATGACAAACATTCCACTGGACCTGTAAAATAGAAATTTGCAAGATTTAGAAATCAAACTTACATTAAACAATCAAATTAAAATAACATAACTTTGGTACCTTAACATTCCCCGTAGTAATGCAGGAAATAAATGCCTGAACTATTTTCTCCAGCCTATGAAAATCATCAAGGGAATCCAATAGGCTCTGTTGACACGTGATTAAATTCTCAATAGTGAGAGGGGCCTCAGTCTTTTGGTCAAGGCTGTTTCCTAACATTTCTTGAGATCTTGATGTTGAACAATTGAAGATTTGTGAAATATACCCAAGAGCCCTCACAGCATTAGATTTTACCTAGTAATGAGACATAAGAATTAATAAAAAAAGAATCATAGGACAACTATGTCCAAAGGAGTCAAATATGCCTACAAGATTTACCTAATAAATCCATGTAAACAATAGGTTAAACGATAAATCATTAACATAAAAGATATGAACATAGGGAACAAAGAAAATGAGTAAACCTACCTTATCCCCATCATCTGTAAGACGCAAAGCACATTCGCTCAATGACACAATAAACTGGGGGTTGGAGTTTGAATCTGCAAAAAAATATTCAAGATAGAAGGAAAGAAGAAAATTAAGAAAAAGAAATCTGAAATGCAGTCTGGATACCAAACGGTTGACTATTCAATCATAGACATAAAATTAAGCTCACCCATATGTCCAAAATGAAGAGTTTTAACACAGTGACGAATGGCATCACATATATTTGCCAAAGCCCATGAAGCTGTTATCCTCACCTGATGTAAAAAAATCTCTAAATTCCGGTATACATAGCATTAAAGTATGAAAAAACATATGGAGTTAAAAACTTAAGCTGATCTTACTGAGATTAGGGCATCTCGAGTGTTTATCTCAACAGCATGGATAAACTTGTCAAGTACCTCTGCACTAAAGATATTATTGAACTTTTTAGTTTTACTATGATTAATCTGATAAAAAAAGGTTCAAAAAGAAATGAAACTACTAGAAGTTTTAGTGTAACCTCTGACACACTTGTTGAAAACAAGAAATTACACCAATGGCTCGACAGGCAGCAGATCTCACTGATGATGCATTATCATGTACAGCAGCATAGACCTACAAAATATTTGCAAGAAATGATGTTAGTTAATTCAGTATAATACATGGCATTGGGAAGGTTGTGCAATATACTTACTAAAGAAGACAAAATGAAGTCCTGCTTCTCCTTTGTGAAAGAGATGAACACAGATGAAGTCATACCCGCAAAACATGTAATAGATGTAGCCCTCACCTTCCAGGAAAAATAGAAAAGGGGACACATTCATTAATGACAAATTAGTCATGCATTCAGATTCAGGATTATTATATTTTTCTTCAATAAATTAGCAAAAGAAAAATTGAAAAAGAAATAACATATAAGAGATATCAGCACTAGTTGATTAGTCATCTTGTCTGTAGCATATTATGTATTATGTATGTTTTACCAGACTGGTTCAGTTGCATTCAGTTAGAAGTTCGTTAGTGACAGCGCAGCTAACAGATTGTGTTATAATAGAATCTGTTAGTCGTTAGTTCTTTCCCTCTTCAAATGTCAATTTTTCAATCTAGAATTCATAATGAAATCAAATTATTCGGTTGCCGATTGTGTTCGATTTTCATTCTCTTTGAATCTGCTATAACATCATTGTGTTCGATTTTCATTCCCCTTCTATAAATCTAAACCTCTGGGGCTAGAGTTAATAATGAAATCAGAATATTGAATTTCAAATTGTGTTCAATTTTTTCATTCCTTAATGACCTACTTGCACAGATAGTAAAGAATACTCGGCCTCAAGGGTATGAAACTTCTGATCGCTCACTAGTTTGTGCCTTCATAAGGCCTCGTCTGGTCGCCTCTCCTTCACACTTGATGATTTCGGGTTCCAAAGCAAATGTAACAGCCTTTGTATTTTCAGAATGATCAACATTACACTGGGTACATTCTTGTGTATGTGGATGATATGATCATTATTGGGTCCTCAATTGACTTGATTCTTTAGCTAATTGCCCATCTTAATGCTTACTTTGCTCCAACTATTTCTTTGGAATTAAGGTAAAACGCCTATCCAAATGACTCACTACTCTTATCTCAGTCAAAATACAGGTACGCTGCAAATTTGTGATGTATGCAAAGTTATTGGGAGTGTATTTTGTAATTACTAGTAATCATTGCATTCGATCGATTAATCAAGCCCGTTAGATATTGCAGAGTCTATATAAGCAGATTAGTGTTTGTACTATGTTGAAGTTGTGGGATTTTAGAGAAAAGGAGGAGAGAAAATAATTAGGGTTTGAATATTATTGATAATAGCTTAATACTGACTTCATTATAATAGACTCAATACTAATCTCTATTTATAGAGAAACATAGACTAAATCCTAAATTAGGAATAAATCATAATAATAATAATGAGAGATATTCTAAGATTCTCTATGATTATAAATTGATCATAGAAAATAACTCAAGATACTCTAATATAATATAAAAGATATTATAAGATATTTTCTAATATTCTAACACTCCCCCTCAAGCTAAAGCTTACTAAGTTTTAGCTTGTTACAAGAAAACAATATTTTGCTCTGTAAAATAGTTAAAAAAGATGGAAAGGCAACTCAGGGATGTAGGTGAAGTCGGAGAGAATTGTTATAAATACAGCCTAGCCAGATAGCCGGAATGATCATCAGCATGAGAGAAATTCATGGCAAGCAGTTGAACAAAGCAAGGTCCGTCCTTCTAAAAAAACTACATTTGGAAGCTTCAAACCAATAATATCAGAGACTCAAAATATTTAAACTTGAATTTGCTTCAAGGAGAGAGAGGCATGCTTCAAGGAGAGAAAGGCAAGGCCAGTATATCTGGGACAAAGATAGGGTCAGTGCATCTGGGACAAATTGTCATACTAACGTGTGAGTCATGAAAATAAAAGATATCGTCAAAATAACTATCAATGGAAGAAGAAGTTATCACTAATATGATTCATCTGTGGAAAAAGGGACACCACCGGAATGATCGTCGGTGGAAATAAAAGCCACTGTTATAATCTATTAGTAAGAATTAAATTGCATGACAAACACCAAAGAAGAAGCAACACAACTCTAACGAAACGAAGCCATGATCGATCATTAAAATAAGAAAATGCGTCCAAAACAGGAGAGATAACGGCTGTTTGAACAATGACACATATTTTCGTTGATCAAAATTGGAGAGTTAGGGCAGATCTGAAACCATCGAAGAGAAATAATCGTGCGCCAAGAAGAATCCCATCAATTGAATTGCAAATCTTCCAAACCTATCAGCTAAAAGTCCACTCATAAAGGCTGCAACAGCTGTCATGACAAAGGCTGGAGAGTTTATGTGTTCAAATAGACTAAGGATATACCCACCGGTGATCGGAACGGATAAGGGATACGGCAGATTTTATTTTATTTTTTTTTATTTTTTTTTTTGCGCAGTGAACAGTGTCGCGCGATGAACACTGCAGCAATTGAAAAATAAACGAAAAGCTACAAAGAATGGGTAAATCAAAATTGGGACACGGTTTATCGGAAAAAAAAGTTAGAAAAGAGAAACTATGATTATATTCCCTAATTGTTGGGAACTCGGCAGCGGAATAGAGGCAAGACCGTTCAAGGAGGATCGAAATAGGCTCTAGATACCATGTTGAAGTTGTGGGATTTTAGAGAAAAGGAGGAGAGAAAATAATTAGGGTTTGAATATTATTGATAATAGCTTAATACTGACTTCATTATAATAGACTCAATACTAATCTCTATTTATAGAGAAACATAGACTAAATCCTAAATTAGGAATAAATCATAATAATAATGAGAGATATTCTAAGATTCTCTATGATTATAAATTGATCATAAAAAATAACTCAAGATACTCTAATATAATATAAAAGATATTATAAGATATTTTCTAATATTCTAACATACTCTATTAAAAAAGGAAATATAATTCATAAATATTTTTCAACATGGTATCAGCGCTCCCGTTCTTGGGGAATGTTAGTCAAGTGATTAAACAAACAATTAATCCACTTTTATTGCTGCATGATTTGCAACTCTTACGAAAGCAACAAGTTTAATCACTACTGTTAGCTGTTGATCATAGACCCTTTGAAAATGGACTTGAAACGATAAACTTGTGATTAAAGCTACCATCTGACAAAACAGAACCTATGGCCGATTCTGAATGTCGTGCCTCACTTGTAGAAGACCCCAAGCCAGAACCAAGTTAGAAAATAAACCACCTTTACGCAACAATACTTGGAATGAACAGAGAACAGGACAAAACAAGCCACACAAAATAGAAAAACACCCCCAACACCAGAACCCCCAAATATCACCCAGAACCAAATTAGAAAATAAACCACCTTTACGCAACAATACTTGGAATGAACAAAGAACAGGACAAAACAAGCCACACAAAATAGAAAAACACCCTAACACCAGAAACCCCAAACATCACCCGCACCATGATCCTGCAACTACTCCACCCACAGTATGAAGAACACGAAAAACAAAGGGAAGACAAACAGTGAGCCTGAGGTAGTGATCAAAACCAAGGATTAACTACATTCAGAAGCTATCATGTTAAAAGGAAAGACAGAACGAATTTCTTTAAGCTGTGATTTAATTACGTTGGGATCTCTATCCATACAAACATGTAAGACTTTATTCTTGTTGGGTACAGACTAAAACACCCTCAAGTCCCAATATCTACCAACACAGTAAGTGAATTTCTTTTTGAATGTACTGTTTCCAAGCATGCAAATTGCAAATTCATGCAAGTTAGCAAAGTTATTCAATTCTTCAGAATCAAACATAACAATATGAAACCAAGTTATTATAGAAATAAAATTTTGTACCATTGCAGAAGAGTGACATAAGATAAGAGGCATATGCTTCTCCATTGCCTCACACCATTGCTTAATTCCAGATTCACATTCTTCAGAGCTAACTGCATCATCATTACACTCTAGTTCATAAGATGGAGCAGATGACACTTTCTTCATCCTAATGCAATCGGATGTAAAAGGAACATCCACCACTTTATCATCTGAAAGATCCTCTGTTCCTTGAAATCCAGACACAGCCCGAAGACACTCATCTAGAACCTTAAAAAAATAGCATTAATTTTATCACAACCTCAAAAAGATGGAAATATCATAGCACTGAAATGATATCACATATATTAACCGACAATGTGTGAGTATATATATATATGTATGGGTTGACGGCTTCACAATTAATGGAAAAATAGTGCTTATCAGTCTCGGGCAGTCTTCAAATGGAAAAATTGACTCCATATGAACTGGTCATTTTCAAATATATTCAGTGTTCACGCATATTCATATTTATTTCAAAATTTTCATATAATTTAACGCATCACAATTTTTGATTGAATCCTCAAATGCTTTTTTCATTCTCATAGAGATCACTCAAACATTCTCGTTTAGTAAAACCACTATCACTTGTTTCATCCGTGTTATTTATTATACTAGAACTCTTGCTTCACAATTATTTCAGTATTTCTGACCTATTTAATATACCAGATTTCTTGCTTTTAATGCTATTTAAAACCTTACCACAAATGTAACTATTAAATTCATTGTCATTGTAGTTATCACAATCACCCAAAATAATCCATGGTATTATTCCAATTATATGTAGCATCATACATGTAATGATCATCATCACTCTTAGAGCCATTCTTCATATAGCTAGAATTCTTAAAACTAGAGAAAACTTTGGTTCATTTAGAAAAGAATGGCCATTATGCGGTAGATAGGAATACAAAAACGCCAATCAACTTCCATGTATATAAAGCATGCGATTTATGCACTCTAATTGAATTGATTACTAAATACACTCCATTTAATCTACCAAACACAAAAGAGACTGAAAGGACGTTACAGAGACAATTAAGCATTTAAGAAGAATATAGGCAAAAAGAGAAACGGTAAAGCCATTACCTTAATAGCAGTGATAAGAACTTTTTCATTAATAAAAGCAGTTGGACTCCCAACATGTTCAATTGACTGCTTTGAAGAAACTTCAGAACATACAATACTAAGGAAGCCATATACAGTAGCAGAAACTTGCTCCCAGCATGCAGTCACTATGCTAGGGTAGTTGTGGGATACTGCTTTAAGTGCCTGAAGAAGTTAATCTGAACAAATCAATAAACTACCATGACACTTTAGCTTATTACTGAATAAACAATGGATAAAGCATTTCAACAAATGACTACTATTTTTAAGTTTGGACACAATTGCTAGTGAAAATTACCAGGACAAAATGACAAAGGCAAGTGACCAGTTCAGTTAAACAAACCTTACTCTACAATTTTGCAGTAAGCCATTAAATTATACTAACCTTATTCAGAAAGAAAAAAACACTTCTATAAAATAGATCAAAGTATACAATATTTGGATACAATGCACTCCCTCTGTTTCATAATGAGTGTCACTTTAAGCAAAAAAAATTGTTTCAAAATAAATGTCATTTTCAATGTAGCTTTAATGATTCTTTTCCAAGTGTACCCTCCAATTATCACTATGTGCACTACTTCCAAAGCATCAACTTCACTTTATATTTATTATAGTGGAAAACCAACCAATAGTTAATAAGGATAATTTAGTAAAATGACTATTCTCTTTCTTCTAATCATTACATTTCTTAATGTGTGCAAAAACCTTAAACGACACATATTTTGAAACTTTAAAACAGAGGGATATCATCTTATAAGGCTAAACATTGTCATTTAGACATATGTCTAATTTAGCCATATGTGTGGAGAAAGTATGAGAATGTTGCTGAATGCATATGAAAATGGCAGACTTGCAAGATAACAAAATTCCATAAATCAAGTACACCATCCTCAATTACCATTTCTAACAAAAGTAAAACTCATAAATTCGAAATGATTTCCCCAGAAAATGAGGGGAAAAAATACTTAACACTGAATAAAATGGCTTAACTGCAGTTTTTATCCCTTGGGTGTCTCACAATTGTACAATTTAGTCCATATTCCGATTGCACAAACTTTATCCCCCAATTAACAATAAGATTCCTATGCCGTCTTTGCAAATGAAAAATGCTTACACGGCACTTAACAGGTCCTTTTGGCTTACATGGCATATAGGGGAGATGCTGATGTGGATGTGCCACGACTAGAGAGATATGAACTGCACAATTGAGATATGACCAAAAGTGCAATTGTGTCTAATTAAAAAAATGGACTCACGCAGTTTGAAATTTGAACCTGTGTCTCGTGATTTGAACTCACGTCCCATTGGTTTGATTTGACACACATGAACAACTAGGCTAACCACTCCATTGTTATATACTACTCCCTCCAATCTCAAATATAAGAGAAAGTGAGTCAACAAAAATTGATATATTTAGTCTAAATTTTAGACTAAATACAACTTTTATTGACCCAACTTTCTCTTATACTCAAGACTATAGAGAGTATGTGAATAATTTTAAATATATCATTCTAAGACACAGTTGTTTATTATCTATAAGCTAATATATTAATACACTTTTTAATATATATTTCTATATTATAAATATATGCTTAACAATATATTATTAATTAAGCAAATAATATATGAAGTATTAAAATAAATATAAGAGAAAATCCAATATATATTTATACATAACGATAAAAACAAAATTTAAGTGAAATGCAGTATGTTATAAAAGTAATTTTTTATTACTATACACTTATACAATTAATGGTTTTTGGATGGGACAAAGTATCCAAAATAGAGAGGACCAACGAAGACCCAAGATGAGAGTGCCTGGATTAAGCCTATTACATTCCAGGTGGATACAGCCTAATACATAGAAAAGTGTGACACTCAACTCAGACAGC
Organism: Cicer judaicum; assembly: GCA_037974835.1. Taxonomy (NCBI): domain Eukaryota; kingdom Viridiplantae; phylum Streptophyta; class Magnoliopsida; order Fabales; family Fabaceae; genus Cicer; species Cicer judaicum. Next base: position 15,612,845 of record JBBPBS010000276.1, read on the forward strand.
TCATCTCTTCACGAGTGACGAGTGGCGTCCGTGCACCTAGTCACCCAGACCAGGTGGTGTGTCCGTGCACCCAGTCAGCCCTAAGACATGGTGGAGCGATTGTGCACCCATACGGGGGACAGGTGGCACGTTTATGCATCTAGTCAACCCTAAAACCACTAAGGCTCCACAAGGACTTGGGGTGGATTAAATGGGTCTAAATCAAAGAGGCCCATTTCCCAAAGAAGATTCACCTATAAAAGGAGAAGAGACAGTTAGGATTAGGGATCTTCTAGCATATTCGTGAACAGCTTATTATTCTCTCCTACAGTTTTGTCCCGCTGCATTTCTTGGTTACATACACAAACAGTTTTTTATACATAATTACATATTTAATGATTCATAAAAGATAAATTCTTCAAATGCATATCAAAAGACCGCACCTACATAAACAAATTTTTCCACAAAACCAATATTATTTTATCATATGATGACTTTATGAATGTGTGTGTATATATTAATAGCAGAAATTATATTTGATACCTGCAATAACTTAGGATCAAAACCTATATAATAGTAGTGGTAAACTACTACTCTGCAAAGTTTTTTGATATTTTTTGCAAAATTTATTTTACATAAACCATTAAATATATAATAATAATAAATATGGTATAACAAATAATGTTGCATTTTATTTTACAATATATTTTTACAATTATATATAAATACATCAGGATTTTATCCTTTATTTATTTTATTTAATATTATATATAGATATTATTTATATATTAATAACATAAAATTATGTATTAATAAAAAAATATATTGATAAATACATTATAAAAACAAGCTTATTCTTAAAAAAATTAGATCAGACCTAACTCAACCCTTACAAAGTTGGCTCTTGATGAGGTAAGTACCTGTTATCAGCATAGTATTCTAGTTGTTTGTTATCAGTATAGTATTCCAGTGTTTGATGTGGTGAAAGGCACATTAATTATTAGAATCCTATGCTGATAAGAGGCACTTACCAAATCAAATGTTGGAACACTATGCTGATAACAGGCACTTACCATATCAAACACCAAAAGACATTGTTGATAAGTGCTTACCACTTCAAACCCCTGGAACCAACTATACCTGTTGTAGCCCCAGTACAATGTCCACAACCAAATACTCTAAGCTATGAAATGTTGATGCTATGTTTCCTCACAAGAATTTGGAACAACATAATAATGGAAAGAGATATTAAAGAAATGGTAGAAGTTCATAAGCAATTAATGGAATGTAAAACTTCAAAGGGACAAGAGAAAAGACAGATGCTAAATTTTTGAAGGAACTGATTAGTTCAACCTAAGAAAGTTCCAAAATCTAAGAAAAATGGGTGCCCTGTAGATAATGTGAGTTATGAAGCTCATAGATTCAGGTACAAGGAAGTTCCAGCTGAAAGGTCTAAAAGGAAACTCAAGGATAATACTGGTGTAAAGGTTCATTGTTTCAACCGCGAGATAATATCATAGCTTATCCAAGATCCATGGGACCACCCGCTATTAAGCCAATCAGGCCATGCTCTAGATGTCCATTATTGGACGTGAGAGGATATATTAAGAGTCCCACATCGGATGAAATAAGGTTTGGAAATATGTTTATAAGTGGTGGGTAGTCTTCACCTTACAAGTCGGTTTTGTAATGATTAAGTTAGGCCCACTCCAAACTTTAAAACTACTATATCATAATCACTTGTGCATTAACCAAAAAGAAGTATACACATAAAAATGGAGATGATTAGACTAGTGATGTGTGTCTACCCAAGGGTTCAAACCATGGATTTGACTTTTTCTAATTTGATGTAATCTCACTTTAGGTCTCTAAAGTATCACAATAGTGTAATTTGGGTCTTCAAGCCATGCCAGATTCATGCTTGCATCTCCTCACATGTAATGTCAAGGAAAGCCGAAAAGGACTGCATAAGTGCCATGTAACCATTTTCCGTTAGTAAATGGCTAGAAGACGAACAAAGGGACCTAATTGTAAATGGGGAAAGAGTTGAAAGACTCAGATCGCACAATCGTACCACCTAGGAGACCAAAAGTGCAAGCCAAAAAAATATCACGGGACAAAAAGAATACTGTAAAAAAAATGTTCATGAACAGTCTTAGAGAGAATGTGTTCTCTTCTTACAGTCTCATTAGCTTAATTCTATCAGATTTGTTACTGACAGTCTAACAGTCTGTAACAGACTCTAACTTTAACAATTCTGCAACAATGTCAACACATGCACAGACACCTTAACAAAACAGAGAATGCACATTGCACTCAGCAACCTATACCAAAAATATTTCTGTCAAGATTACCTGAAGGGCTTCAAGGTAAATGCTTTGGCAACTTCTTTGCGATGAATATTCAAATAACAAAGAAAGAACACCCGACTTCTTTTCAGTCTCAAGATAACCTGAAAGAAAGCCAACAATGGCAGACATGAAGCCAAACTAACAGATAGCAGTATCCTATACCCAAAATCAAACCAATATTATTGTGTAGCTAAACATGCAATTCAAGCAGATCCGTCATCCTGGTAAGTTGATGCACATACCATTGTTGACTTCATATATCCAAGAGCCAAACAAAATTCTATAGGCAAGGCATAGGAAAGAGTAATAAAGATAAGGGAGAATAAAAATGCTATCGGGTTAATGTTAGAGAATAGGCATTCTTTTCCAGTCACCAATTTTTCTAATGATCAAAATATTTTAATATGTTCAGGCTTAGAGGTGACTAGCTTTCAGAATTTCAAGGATATGCTACACAATATGCATTATCTAACATTTTCAAATTCCTTGTTTGTGGATGAAGTCTCAAAGGTGACACTGGAGATTTCAAGGATATGCCACGCAATATGCCTAATCTAACATCTTCAAATTTCTTGTTTAGGAATGAAGTCTCAAAGGTGATACCTAGAATTCATTGCAATGCCTAATCTAACTTTATGCATCATTGTTTATAATTAGATCAAATACTATTACCATGGGTACACATCCAACCATAATAACAGTTAGGCTACAAACAATATCCCAACAACCTGCAAATAACAGTTCTAAAAACCATCATGACCCTTATCCGAATCCCCCACATTCTCATAACACTCCCCCAAAACTTACTTCCCAACCACCTCCCTTTTTCCTCATTAGTACGACATCAATAAAATTACACGATACGCAAACAAATATTATTTCCTATGAATTCACTATCAGTCAGATATGTGACTATTCAGATATGTGACTATGTATCTATCTCAATCAAAATAACTGAATCATTCAAATGAAACACACAAATGAATTATGTGAAACATAAAATAAGAATGAACGAATCTTCATAAGAAAATATTCACATTTAGAGCAATTTTTTATCTCAGACTTTAGACTATTTCTTTAATTTTAAATGATAATTATGCAATTGATTTTAACATCAAGAGTACTATAATTAAAAGATACCTGAAGAAACCTCATCATAGAGCATCTTCCTTACTTGAGCAGAGGATGGTGACGTAGACAGGGCTAATGTCAAACAACCAACTGCAGCATCCTGCTAACACAAGTCATGTTATACATGTATTACTTCCCCAGAAGTTATGGGGCCAGAAGGACAACAAAACTTTGATCAATCATACAACTAACCAGCAGATTATTCTGGTCACTTTTGTACCGAAACCCTCCTTCAATTCTTGTCCTAAGAGAAGTAATAACAGTAGGCAACAAATTTGATGGCATTCTTGAATATCTGTCAAACACAAAAATTTCAGTGCAGATACTAAATAATTTTATACAAGCAAAAATAGATAAAAGACTGAAAACCCAGTGTTAACGGCAAAGATAGCATAATAACCAAATTACATTCAGAATGAAGAAGGAAATACTAAGTCCCAAAACTATCTCCTAAAAATTAGAAAGCATATATGGTGTTTGTGTAATTAATACTATTAAATATTTAGTATATATTAAGAATAATCAACATCTTATTTGCAATTGCCGGACTCTCGTCCCAGGTTTCATTTTCAATTGTTTCAACAATCAGCAGTACACTCCCACTTTCAAAATGGCAACAACATTGAGCATTGAGAAATCCATTAGGCAGCACTGTTCAATTATAGATAGAAGTTGCTGAGTTGGAAAATTGTTAATTATAGGGGTTCCCAACATCCCATTAATGCTGTATTAGTTGAACACTTATATCATCCTATCCACCACATAAGGCATTTCAAATGACAACACAGAATGTCACTGATTCCAATCGTAACAGAACAACAGCACTATGAGATGAAATAAAAAATGATGTTGCTGGAAACAAAGAGACATACGGCGTATGTAATATCACAAGCCTTATAATCTTGAACAACGATGCCAGCAATTTACCACGAGCTTCATGCTGTATTAAGTAAAGAATACCTGAAATAGAGGAAAAAAGGAGGAAGAGTGAAATTCAAGTATGAAAAATGAGAAATCAATAAATTTTTAAAGAAACTTTTCAACAGAAACAATCAAAGAAATCAACAGCTTAATAAAAAATTGTTTGAGTAACAACATAGTTCAATAAGATACTGCAGATGTTTTAGCTACCTCTATGAATTTCCAATAAAATTTTCCCAAGTGAGCTTGAAAGTGCAGTAAAAGATCCAATTTTGCTAGACTCTTTGTATTCGGCTACTTGCAGAAAATTGGAAGAAGGACCATCCAACATGGCCACTAGTGTTGATGCTGACGCCATACGTACCTATAGATAACATAAACAACTTTCTCTTAGCAGGGAATAGAAAAGGCCCAAAAAAATGTTTCTTTTAAAAGAAAAAACAAATAAGAGCTTCAGAGCAGTGGGTTGAAGAAAAGTGGTGGGCTGTGTGTATATGAAAAGAGATGCAAGATAAGAATTGGCCAAAGTGGGAAAGTGCTATATGTGCAGAAAATGCCAAAGGAATAATTTGCTAGAACGGAGGGGAATAGTGGTAACATGTCACAACAACTAAATTTCAAAATAAAATGCATCAACTAAATTTCAAAATAAAAAACTTTGTTGGGAAACCATTAACACGCAAGGTGAAATGTGCAACAAAAGTGAGACAGCTACACATAAATATCAACAAAAGTCATTACCTTCAAACAAGGATCAAATAGCAAGCAAGTCATTAAAGTTGCATCACGCATCCTATAAATATGCAAATAAAACAAAAACATAGTCAGAAAAATTCAAATGAAGAGAAAACGGATAGTGCAAGTTTGAATTCATAAAAGCAGGAAGAATGCTCTGGCCATACCTTGGTTGTAGTGCATCACTGGTTGGCAAAAGCAAGGACCATTGCATTGAGAGAGATTTAGAATCAGCTTGACAAAGATCCTTCACACGCATAATAACAATAGTAGTAAATAAAAAATAAATAACCATTGCAAAGTATTATTTGGTGGATTCTAGCTATCTAACACCAATGAGATACGGTGGTCCCTACAAATGTGAATGTTATCACCTTCCAAGTTTGCAAAGTTTAAGGTGCACAATCAAAAAAACTTTTGAAATATGGTAGAACATGTTTGCAATTCTACATCACAGGCCTAGGTTCAAAAATTGAAAGACAAGCTCAAATAACTCTCTCTCCCTCTACCTCCCTTCTTCCTCTCTATTATCCTGAATTAGGTGTAGTGAAAAGTTAGAAACACAGTGCAGTTGCAAAAGCAAATCCACAGTTCAAAAGGTGAGCTATGACACAAGTGACTTGTGACATATTATTGGGTATTGTACATTCTAGTATGAGAATCAAGTTTCAATTCACATTGCATCAAATCCAGTACTTCACAATTGATAGGTCTGTTGGTCAAGAGACTTAGGTACAAGCTAGGCTGAGAGATAGTTCGAGGAAATAAATAAGGCACATTGTCTATAAATAAGAAGAGGGGATTGAAGGGGAGAGTGGGGATTTAAGTGAGAATTAGCATGTAGATTTTCCCAATTCTGGGGAAAAATTATTATTTGGAATCTTAACAAAATATTAGATATAAATTTTGGGCAAATCTAACAGTAACTTCAATATTAGGATCCATGTTCTCATGAAAGAAAATACATCAGAAGGGTGAGATGACATCAAATTTGGAATTTACCTGTATACAAATTATAGCAGCAACTCTAACCCTAGAGTTTTGCCCTCTAGCACTCTCTTTAGCTGATCCATCTCCATCACTAAAATCTGAATCTGAAGATGTAACATTGATAGTAGAAGTTTCATTATCAGAGATACATTGAGAATACCTAGCTCTATTGGGCTTCACATTTGAGCAGTCTCGTTTGCGCAAGTGTGGAGGCCTATATACACTATGATCTGACTTGTTCAGTTGCTCCCTGTGTGCCATAGGACTTACATTATTAAGACCTGTGTCCGTATGGCCAACTAGCAAAGGACTTGGGGTTCTACCCGAAAGTCCATAATTTAAGAACATTCGCAGCACAGCAACAAAAACTGACACCTTGAAAAAATATCTAAGTGTCACAATGGTTAGGGGTAAAAGTAAAACACATTTATTTGTCCTTTGCAATAAAACAAAATGTCTTTCTTACATGATCAGATACAGAACATTTAGGATCAGTAAGGATCAGATGCAGACAGCTCAGTAAAGATTCATAAAATCTGCAGAAAAGATGTGTCAGCAACTTGTAAAGAATGACATATATCCAAAGAGTGAATCTCAATGAGTTTTATCATTGGCTTCTACTAAGATCTTTCAACAAACAGATTACCTGGACATTGCACGATCTTCCACAACTGGGGTTTTTAATGCCATGACATCCATTGTTTTTCTGACCACCTATTTCAGAACAAACCAGTTAAAATATTTTGCTGGAATTGATATATAAATTTATAAGGACAAAAAAGGAAGAAGTATATACCTCAAGCATTGATCTCCAGATATCGACCGGGAAAGATGACCCAGCTCTTGAGATTGCTTCGCTGAGCAACTCAAAAGCTACTGTCTGTAGCTCACTTGAACTGCTTTCTGTGGAAAAACTCATATTAATCTCCGCCAATCTTTCTTTGTATACTGAATGAGGCATCCAAAATGACACACCTTGAGAGCTAACAATAACATCAAGTAGAAATTTAACTAGTATAGTATCTTCAGACTGCAACCATCTTCGATGAGATAGAGTAATGATACATCTGGCCAGGAGCAAATTTTGTATAAGGTAAATTTAATGTACCAACAAAAAGTTGAAAGGCATTAAGAGCAAAACATAAAAATTTAGTCGATTATTAACATCAGAGTTTAATTGATAATGCTTTGTCTGTGGAAAAAAAATTCACATGCATCTAATCACTTCTCACCACATAAATATTTGAGGAGGTATTTTACTATTTTAGGAACTAATATAATAAAGTGACATAGTGGCAATATATGATTGGATGCATGTGAAATTTATTTTACATTGCAAGTGCATACCAATTAAACCCTTAACATTAATACCTTCAAAGAAATAGCCGTCAACAATATGATTGCATCAACAGCATTCAACCATTCATATTTAAAAGTATGAAATGCCCACAACTTGATTTATAAATATTCAGATACCACCAAAAACTCTAAATAAACCAAAATAAATAAGCAAATTCAGATGACTAAGTGTTAGTAATCCTAGTCAATACAATGTCTTAGGTATTGAATGTAATTATTACAGCACCGTTATAAGTAGGAAGGTGTGTGATCTCATTAGAGACATAAGAAACACAAAAATCACATATTTTACATGATATCAGAGCAGGTTCTGATTATGTGACTTGTCTCTGTGCTTCACTACCGCTGCTGGCGGCGGTATGCCGCCGTCGGGAGCACCACCTTTTTCAGTCTTTCAATTTTTTTGGCTTCATACAGTCATTAGTCACCATCAACTCTGGCTGCCTTTCTAGCAACCAGCTGCCTAAAAAGCACTGCCTTCACTGTGTTTTTCCAGTGACTTTTTTCTTTCAAACACAGTTGTGCTATACACCAGCAGTCATTGTTTTGTTCATCTTTTACTATGTTACAATTGTGCCAACACCAGTTGCCCATTTTCTAGCGGCATCCAAAACCAACAAACACTACCGCACAATCCTCCGGCGAGCATGATGGTGCTTTTTCCGTCGCCAACTGACATTGCACACACTATCATGCACGTCTGTTTTCTCTATATGTAGGTCCCACGCGCCTCCACCAAATTCGGGCGTAGGCACCTCTCTTCGGCCACCTTCTGCAGGTCTTTTCATGATTTGGTGATTTTTCAACAACCTCTCATCTTTCAACTCCCCCTTCCGCATTGTATTTGCTGCTATGAGAACTTAATTTCAAGGACAAGGTACCATTTGCTCAAACAATCATTTTACTCCCATAGACAATCAATCCAGTGGTGACTCTATTTCCACATATGAATTATATTAGCGGCGCCTGTTATTCCCACAGACGATCAATCCGGTGGTGACTTTATTCCCACGTATGAATCATATTAGTGGCACGTTTTATTTTTACCGATGATCAATCCAGTGGTGACTCTTTCACACATGAATCATTAATAGTGTCTTTTCTTTTCAAACTAGTCCATCAGTTGTCAAACTTAGTTTCATTTTTTTTTTTTTTGTGATAAAATGTTATGATGTAACAAGCTTAATGCATAGTAAGTTTTAGCTAAAAATCTAAAATTCAGTGTATGTTTTAATTATTCCTTGATTGTGTAACATCCTAGACTAATTGTTAGTAATCCTAGTCAATATAATTATTGCAGCATCATTATAAATAGGAAGGTGTGCGATCTCATTAGAGACATAAGAAACACAAAAATCACATATTTTACACTACCCTTTAATGATTATTGTATACACAACTTCCAAAGTATTATTATGCTTTGCATTGATAATAGTGAAAAACCCACCAATAGTTAAGATGGGTAGTTTGGTAAAATGAGTTCTCATTTTCTTCTAACTATTGCATTTCTTAAGATGAGTGCAAAAACCTTAAATACACGCATAGTGAGAGGGAAGGAATATATTTCAGTAAAAGTATTTTTCTCTCTCTCTCTCTCTTTCATTTATATATTTTTTTTAATCTGTGTGAAATGACCGATTGGGTTACTAAAGAAACAAAAAGCCTGCTCTTTCTCTTATGAATTTCATATTAAAGCATTAATAACTTCCCCAACATAAAGCATAGCTATACATACATACAGCCAAAGTAATATTGCATCAAGTATCAATTAATTTCAAGAGCATGAAATAACCTAATAGCCTGCAGGCATTCAATAGCAGGAACTATTGCTGCGGTTCTGCAAATTCCATTTGGTCCGAGAACCCGATCCAGCATCTTCCCAAAATAACCAAGAACACTACTGAAAGATGAGCCAGTAATTTTGATTGAAACGTGTCGACATATATCATGGATCTAAGAGAAGAAGAAAGCGAAAAGCCAGATCATTAAGTAAAAACATTAAAAACAATTCAATCATAATGCAAATACATTAAATCAGCAAAATTATAAAAAAGCAGAACTGAATACCATGCGTGATGTCTGAGTATAAATATGAATACAGTCTTCTTCATCTGAAGAAGTAGCAGCAACCAATTCCATCATAAACATAATGTCCGATAAAACCTTAGGGGAAAAAATCAAACAAAAATCAGTGAGAAACCGAATAGTATTCGAATTCGAAATTGAAGGCATTAAATATGAGTTTTGAAGAAGATAAGATACCTCGTGAGAAGGAAGTTCGGGAGCAGCACACGATAGAGTATGAGAATGAGAGAAAATGAGATTGTGGAGCATTTGAGATGTGGAAGTGCGAGGAGGATTCGTTAGGGCTTCATCCCTCAGCGTCAAAAAGGCGGTCCTCCACGATCTAACCAGTGGCGTTGGTGCCGCTGCGCCACCGAATCCCGTTCCCGCCATCAAAATCGCTACAATGGAGATTTCTAGTTTCTACTCATCAATCATCACTGGCGCATTCGGTGGAAAATTAATTGCGGGTCTTTGAACTCCTCCCAAAACGACGATGAAGAAACTCCATTTCACTCCCAATATGATCTTCAATATTTTAAAGAGAAATCTATTTAGTAGCAGATATTTAGAGAAACACACTAAGTATTGAGTTATCAAATTTCTTATAATTTGGTCAAGTGGTCTCTATATTTGGTGGAAAATATGGAAGAAGAAGGAATGAAAAAACAAAAACAAAAATTCTATTATTTTTAATTGTTTACTGTTTACCATTTTTCTTATTTAAATACTCTTTTATTATATATTTTTAGTTCAAATTTCTATTCTGAGTTGAGTTTGAGATCAACATGATAGAATAAAAATAATTATTTACTCAATTATTAATATAAATATAAAAATAATTTATAAAATATTAAAATATAAATTTAATCAAATATAAATTTAATCAAATATAAATATAATAATAATTAATAATTAATTTAAAAAATATTTATGATATTATCATAAAGTTAGTTTTATAATTTAATAAATTAGTAGTCAATATTTATGACACAATCTAAGGGTTTTGCATATTCGAAGGATGTTGAAAAGGTATGCAAACTACAAAAGCCCATTTACGGATTGAAGCAAGCTTTTAAAAGTTGAAATCTTCATTTTTATGAAGTTGTAAGACACTTTGGATTCATTAAGAATGAAGATGAACCTTGCGTCTACAAGAAGATTAGTAGCAGCACAATAGTGTCTCTGGTCTTGTATGTAGATGACATACTGCTCATTGATAATTATATCCCTACATTATAAAACGTGAAAATGTGGTTAGGGAATTGCTTATCGATAAAGGGCTTATGTGATGCCTCGTATGTGTTAGGAATCAAAATATATAGATAGATCACTAAAGCTACGTGCCCTGGGTCAAAGTACATATGTTAACAAAGTGCCTAAGTGCTTCAATATGCACGGCTCCAAGAAAGGGATATTGTCTATGTCACGTGGTGTATATTTGCCCAAAGGACAGTGCCTTACTTCATCAGATGAGAGGGAACATGTGAGTAAAGTGTCATATGCCTTGACAATATGATCTATCATATATGACATAATATGTACTAGACCATATGCCTCGTGTGCGTTGATCATGTTGAGTATGCACCAATTAGATCCTGGTGAGGTTCATTGAATTGCAGTTAAGAACATCCTAAAGGATCTGAGAATGACTCATAATTCGTATGGTGGTGAGGAATAACTCATTGTAAATGGTTATATTAATGCTAGCTTCCAAACTGATAAAGATGACTCAAGATCGCAATCTGGCTATAAGTGTTTGCCTGAATGTTGGCGTTATGAGCTGGAAGAGTTAAAAGCAGGAGATAGTCGTCAATTCTACTATAGAGGTTGAGTGTATAGTTGCCTTTAATGCAACAAACAAGGTTGTTTGGATCACAAAGTTAATTGTTAAACTAGATATAGTTCCAAGCATTGTAGATCTAATTGATAATAACGGTGCAATTGCGCAGACCTAAGGAATTCATATCTTTCATGTGATCCAAACATATACTTTAGCGTTTTCATCTTATTCAAGATATCATCAATATAGGAGATGTGAAGATTTACAAAGTTCTTACCTTGGATAACATTGTGTGTGTGTGTGCGCGCGCGTGCGACACGAAAAGATCCGACTGTCAACTATTGAGTTTAGTTTAACTAAGTTGTATTCAATAAGATTAAAATAGACTAAGAGACAAAGAAATTGAGATTTAATTCACAAGATGGTTTAGAACAAGTGTTGTTAACCCCACTATTCCAAGACTTACATCTGATGAAATTGGAAAATAGTTTCCTAACTAAATAGCCATGTTTTGGATTAATCAACTCAATTGTCTCAAAATAAGGTGAAATATGGATCTTAGTCTCACTATAAAATCTTCTAATGGAATTTTTTGAGTCAGTGGTGAGGGTCATTGATTTGAGTAAAATAGGAGGAACATAATTAATTAATATTTGTTAAATATATTTATTACATGATACTTATATGTATGGTTATCTATTTTAGACTAATCATGTCTTCAAACACAATAAATACAATTTCGATGCGATCATGCGAAGCATCCTTGGAAAATAAAAGTAATCGAGAACTAACTTCCTTGATTGGCATCGAAACGTCAAAAACAGCAAAGGAAGTTTATTGTTCTCTAAGGGTCTATGTCTGAGCAACCCGCTACAAATGCTACTAGGACCGAATGAGATGCTTATAAGAAACATCAAGATGATGCCTTAGATGCTTGATGCCTTATGATTGCAACCATGAACCCAAACATACAAAAGCATCATGAGAACATGGAGGCATTTGATGTGATTAAACACCTCAAAATGCTCTTTTAAGTGTAGAATATGTGTTTGCATGTTTTATATATATATTGTATGTGATGCATGATATGTAGAATATGTGTTCGCATGAAGAGCATTTTCCACAAAGAAGGATACTTGGATTCATTTGATTACGAATCATTTAAAATGTGTGAGTATTTCTTAATTGGAAAGATGACTAAAGTTGTATTTACTTATCAGAGTGAAAGGACTAGTGATATTTTAGAATTAGTACATGGTGATGTATGTGACCCATTAAACAAACCTACTAGAGACAGTTTTCCTCACTTCGTCAAATTTACAAACAGTCATAGTCAATATGGTTATGTGTATAAAATAAGACACATATTAGAAACTTTTGAAAAGTTCAAAGAGTTGAAAAGTGAAGTGGAAAATCAACTTGGCAATAATATTAAATTCCTACGATCACATTGTTGTGGTGAGTATTTAAGCCAATAACTTGATGATTATCTGAAAGAGTTTGGGATTGTATTCCCACTCACTCCTCATAAAAGTCCATAATGGAATTATATTTTAGAAAGAGAAACTGCATTTTGTTAAACATTGTACGGTCAAAGATGAATCAGTCAAATTTATATGACTCTTTGTGAGGATATGCCCTTCTTACTATAGATTTTAGCCTTAATTGTGTTCCATCTAAAGCGATAGATAAGACATCATATGAGATATGAACTGTAGCTTTTATGGAAAACGTTTGATTTATGATAAAGTTGGTTCTAAATTTAATAAATTTATATTTATGGGGTATCATAAGAAAACTAAAGGATATTGTTGATATATTCTCTCTGAAGACAAAATGTATATTGGGGGAACATATGTATTCCTATAAAAATATGTCATCTCTAAAAGAACCAATGGGAGGAATATAAAACTTGGAGAAAAGCCCAAGATCCATAAATTATTGCACCAGTAGTGATAGAATAAGAACACACACCACTACAAGTTGTGGGTGAGTCTCCCCTTCAAGTAGCAGAATAACCTCATATATATAGGAGACCACGTCATCAACCTATGAGATATGGACTTATCCAAAATCAAGAAGGTGGCGTGTTACTCATGGATCAAGATAAGCCAACAACCAACCACGAAGTCATGTTCAACCCATATAATCTGATAAATGGTTTGTAGCCATGGGGTCCGAAATGGAATCCACGTATGCTCACCAGGTATGGACCTTGGTTGATGCATATAAAGGGATAAAAACATATAGGGTGCAAGTGGCTATTCAAGAAGAAATCTTACATGCATGGTTAGGTAAAGTACCTTTAAGGCAAGGCTAGCAACTAATTTTTTTATACAAATTCGTGGTATAAACTATGATGAAAGCTATTATTCAGTAGCAATGTTTAAATATATTCGGGTTACGCTCGTTGTTGCTACATACGGATGTACAAAGGACATAATAGGTCAGGTTTGATGTGTCCATTACCCGATGCTAATATTTGATCAAACCAAATGTTAGGTCAGCTGAAATTGTAGTCTTTTGCGAGACCTTTTTTAGCCAAAAATAACGACCAATTTGAATTTTAGTATGTATGACAGTTTTTTATGTCAGTAATTTGTGAGAGTTTTTTTCAGCAACAAAATACTTGTAAAGTTGGCCACAAAATGAGTGTTTTCTTGTAGTATAACCATTCACTTAATCTAATAAAACCCAATGAATTGTGGGCTCATTAAGAATGAGACAAAATAAAGATGGAACCAGGTTGGTTCCAACACAAGACGTCAAATAGTAATCTTTAAATTTTATTTTAGAAAAAAAAAATTTAACACAAAGGAATTTATAATAAGTCACATATGGTTACCACTTGTGAATTCATTCAAGCTTAGTAACTCTTAGTATTATTTCATAAACTATAAATTACTAAGTTAGTGATCCAATTGGTAATTTTGTTAGAGATACTGGATCAATAATATCATAAAATAATAACAAAAAAAAATCATTTGTCTTTTAAGTAATTTGGGACGGGATGGTAACTTGAGGTGTAACACAAACATGGTCATTTTTCTACCTTGTCATTATCTTGTCCTTATTTTTTGGGATCAAGTCAGACATTCCCTTGCTTACAGCTGCGACAGGTTTGTGGAACAGATCGGGTCTTGTACACCCTAATTGCTACATACCATGATTATGTAATATGAAAAATGGACATCAAGACTGAATTTTTTAACGAGAATATTCTCGAGGATGTGTACATGACACAACCTGAGGGTTTTGACGATTCAAAGGATGTTGGAAAGGTATGCAAGATACAAAGGTTCATTTATGGATTGAAACATATACTTCGGCGCCTCTCCAAGGTTCATTTATGGATTGAAACATATACTTCAGCGCTTTTATCTTATTGGAGAGATCATCAATAGAGGAGATGTGAAGATTTACAGAATTCCTACTTTGGATAATATTATTGACCCACTTACAAAACTAATTGCTCAACAAAAACATGATGGTGATACTAGATCGATGGGTATTAGCAGTATGTCTGGTTGGTTCTAGTGATAGTGGGAGATTGTTAGAGTTAACACCAGTGACCAACAAATTTTTCTTGATTATTATTTGAATCATGCCACTTATTATTATTTATATAGTAATATAAGACATTTTATTTTATTACATGGGTTTTTGAGAGCATAATAAAGTCTTTAGAATAATTAGTTTGTTCAATATAACATTAAGTGTGACTTAATAATGAGACCCCATTAAATATAATAACATTATTCTTAAATAGTTTGTAGTCAAATTTTACTGTTAAATGATGCAATAGTTGTGTCATACATAATAGATAAACTTTTTTCTCTTTTTTTTATCTATAGGGAAAACAAAAATTCATACCAAAAATTTTGTATTTGTGTCGGATAAGTAAATATGAATAAAATTTAAATGAAAAGAGATTAAAATGATATGAGTAAAATTAATTTTTTTTTTAAATAATTATAGGGGTATGAGTTAAAAGTTAGAAATTGAAATTCAATTTTCTAATAAAAAATTGTACTTTTATGAGAGGAAAAGTAAAATTATATATTTCGGCGTTACAATTGTGGTATAAAAATTCTTATTGTGGAGAAAAATTTGATGGCATTTATAGAGGTGAGAGACTATGAAATCATTTCTCTTACTTTTTACCAAATTCACATTTTAAATATCGTAAATGAATGTTGTTGAAATAAAATTATATAAAGTTATTAACAAGACTTATTTGATAATTTTTTATGTAATATGGATTAGAGAAATTAAATATTTATTAAATCAGTTATTTATGTATGTAGAGTTCATTTAATTAAACATCCAAAGGAAGAGACTTCTATTATGGACGGTCTTCGACACTGCACCTAAATTTTATCTAAAAGTAAATTACATTTCTTAACATAACATAGTTAAAAGTCTAGATCACACATTTTTCTTTGAATTAAGAGATATTTTTCTACAGGAAACGAATTATACTTCTAGAAATAGGATTACTTCTAGTGTTGCTATTAAGTATAGATGTAGGTAGATATAAAAATGATTTGATAACTGGAATGAAAGAGTTAAAAGCAAAGTAATAAGCAGGTTGATATTCAAACAAAACTTTACTCCCAATATAATACTAACAACATTCATTTTAAAATAATAATAATTGATATAACTAAACAATACATCTTCCCAAACTATTGTAAACGTTGTGCATGCTGAGACCCCGAGTTAATCCCGAACACCTACCCTACTAATAATTTATAAAGAGACTAAGCATTAAAAAAAAGTACAACCAAAATTACTATAAATAAACATAAAACCAGATATAAAAATATTGAAAAAAGTAGAGCCACTCTTAAGAGCATGTGATTAATTGCTCCCACTTATTTTATTTTCCATTTTGAGCTCTCTTGTGGACCCTCACTTTGAACCCACCAGCCATATGAGCAGTCAAGAGGGGAACATAAACCGGTTGGTCAACCGACACAGGCCTAATTTCAAATCCATTCAAAATCGTAGACACAACATACTCCATTTCAATAAAAGCCATCTCTTTCCCCAGACAAACTCTCGGACCGGCCTGAAAAACCGAAAACTTGTACGGACTCACATATTTCAAAACCTCATTATCATCCTCTTCTCTCTGTTCAAACCATCTATCAGGTTTAAACTCCCACCAATCTTTTCCCCATAACGTCTCCATCCTCCCCATCCCATAAGGAAAATAAGTCACCTTATCACCTTTTCCAACTCTAGTTCCGTCCGGCAACACATCGTCTCTTGCGGCATGCTTTGAATCCCATGCCACCGGTGGATACAATCTCATTGACTCACACAAACAAGCTTTCAAATATTTCATCTCTTTCAAACCATCATAATCAAAAGACCTCGCCAATTCAAACTCGTCGTTATTATTTTTACCTCCAAATATTTTCCTCACTCCTTTCACTATCAATGCTTCTTTGTTTTGATGTTTAGACAATAACGAGAAGAGCCACGTCATCGCTGCCGATGTCGTGTCCCTCCCCGCCATTATCATACTAATAACCATATCTCTCACCATGATTTCATCATGCCCAGCCTCCAACAACTTTGTCAACAAATCACTTCCACTAACAACATTACCATCATTTTTTTCACTAATTTCTTTCTTCTTTTTTCTTATTATCTTTATGACCGATTGGTGAACGAGTTTAACAGCTTCTTTAAGAGATTTCTCAGATCCTATATTAAGCAGCCTCTTAATTTTCCAAATAAAAAAAACCGGTGAAGTTGCACGCATTGCACTTATTTCAGAAGCACGATCAAAAGCCGACAAAAGAGGTGGCAAAGGTTTAGACAAATCCAAACAACATGGATCATAACCAAGTGAGACTTTACAAACAATATCAAACGTGAGTCTCCTTAAAACATCTTGCATGTCAATAACGATGTTACTATTACAAGCCTCTTCAAGCAATGGAATAAGTCTTTGTTTAACTTCATCTTCAAGATTCTTCACAATGAATTCTTTTAAAGACCTTGTGCTAAATTCATGGCTTGCTAATTTACGCTGCGTTGACCATAACTCACCGTCAACGTTGAAAATGCCACAACCAAGAAGATCACCAAGGATTTCGGTGAATGGTTTTCCTTTAGGGAAGTTGGTGAAATTTGTTTTGAGGATGTATTCAACGTTGAGAGGGTTGGCAGTTACGATGGTGCGGCGGGCGCCGAGGCGTTGGAGGAGGATGGTTTGAGTGGGAGAGTGGGAGAGGTGGAGGGTGTACCAATCTAGAAGACGGTGGCGGTTATTGTAGAAAGAAATAAGGCAACCTATGAGGGGGTGTGAAGGAGGGGTGTGAGTAGTAGTGTTGGAGAATGGTTTGTTGGGATTTTTAGGAGTTAACATTCTCTTGATGAGAAATGAGAGAATAGAAAGAGCTAAGAAAATGAAATAATACCACAACATTGCGGCTAGCTTGGGTTTATGAATTGGTTGGATGTAGGTTGAATTAAATAGCAATATGTAAGGTGTATATATATATATATAAGAAATTAATGGAGTTCTCAAACTTTGTGAAAACCATGTCATGTTACCATCATGGGAGATATAAGAGAGAGAGTGAATTAAGAGGGAATTAATACTAAGAATGTGTGTGCTGTGTAAGAGTATAAATAAAACGACAAAATGAAAAAAGTAATGTTAGAAAAAGAGTTAAAATAACTAATTATTATTGCATGCTTAATATAATTGTATTTAGTTAATTGAATAGTATTTATGATGGCGTATATTCTATAAGACGGAAACAAGAGCCACCGGTTATTGTCCGACAGATACACTGAAATTTTAGCACGTGATTCATGTTTATTATATAAGCAAAAGTTCAAGAATAAAATACACTTCAATTGCTAATACGCAGCAGTGACTTCTCCACACGTGGTGTGTGAATTTAATCATTAAATTATTTGATAAAAATAAAATAAAATAAAATATATTAGTATATTACATATGATTTAATTAACTTAGTTATTATGAATTAATTGCTTGATTATTTTATTTTTTATTTAATATGCTTTTAAATATTTAAAATGTCAATTATATCTCATTTAAACTGATTTTTTTAATGGAACAATTGGGTCTTTTATTCAAAAGTAATTAATTATTAGAAGTTAAAGTTGAGTAATTTTATATTATTTTATTAACTTTTAATTTTAACTTAAAATATAAAAGTAAATCAATATTTTGAATGAAAGCCGAAAGAAAAATTAGAATAACATAGAAAAAAAATTAAAAATTTCCGGTTGTTTATATGTACTAGTATTTCTAAAAAAAAAAGTTTTATATTTATGTAATAATTATCATGTAAAAAAATGTGTACATTTATTTTATTTAAAATTAATACTATATGAACAATGAGTTTTTACCATAGAAGTAAAAAAAATGTAGCTAACTATATATCGTGTAAAAAAGTATTTATTTATTTAATTCAAAATTAATATTATATTTGTGTTTTTGATTTGTTATTAAAAAATAGAAGACTGAATATGAAAAAAAAGAATTGTACTATTTTTTTATTCAAAAACGAATAATGGGACGAGACAAAATAGGGTATGAAAAAAAAAATATATAGGAATTATTATTTTTCACTAAATCATGTTGTCATATATATCAAAATACTTCTTTGTATGTTATATTAAAAAAATATTATTTACCTATACTCTCTTATTGTCTCTTTCCCTCCCTCATATTTATCTCACTCGTGACCCTCCTTCTCTACTATTCTCTCTCCCACCCTCCTTTTCTCCCCATCTATCCGTTTTAACTCTTACATACTCTTTCACCTCTTTTTATTAGTATGATTTTCAATAGAAATTAATTCTTCAAGTTTTTTCTTTTCTTACGTTCTTCGTAACCAAAATCATATTTCTAATCTTATGAGTTATAGTAAATAATTTGAAATTTTTTACAATTATATCAGCTAATGATCAACTCTATAGTGTTTACCAATAAACAATCTAATGAATACCAGTAAACAATCTAATAGTACATAGTACTATATAGTATTCCTACAGTAAATTGACACCAAGTAAAATCAATTAAGCTATGTATAAGAATTACCGATATAAAATTGTTAATGTATAAAGTTTAATTACAAATAAGAATCACAAAATCAATTAGAAACATAATAACAAAAAGTTAATTTAGATTCAAAAATGCATAATTGAATTCAAATATCATAATCAAATCAAACTACAATTTGATTTAATAATGCATAATTGAATTAAAAAATTATAATAAAATCTAACCACAATTGGATTCAAAATCAGTTTCAAACAACTAATAACAACAACAAAATTGGATTCAAAAACTACCAATTTGAAATGTGATTGGGTGAAAAATATGCAGAAATCGCGATTAGGAAAAGTGAAACGCAATTATGTTTAGAGGGAGGGGAAGATAGAGAAAAATGTATAGTGTAATTATGAGAGTAATATCATACTTTATATTATGGAAAAAATATATAAAAAAATAAAATAGTTAAAATGTAAAAAATCAAAGAAATCAATACTATTTTTAAAATTTTAGAATATACTATAAACAAACAAAGTCGGGGCCTTATTCAATTGAGATATGTACTAAAGGGTTGGATGCATGAACTTATGGACGACCGCCTTGACTATCATATACTATTTTATCCGGTACTTACTAAGGAGATAATCCAAAACTCCTTCAAACTCTCTTAATCTTCTCTATTTCTTTTAATTTTTTTTTTTTCAGTTTAGATGAGAAGTTTATATCATATTGCTAAATCATACATGTAAATTTTATACATATATAAAATTATTTGATATATTATTGAGATATATTAAAAATAATGCTTCATACACTTTTGTTGAACACCATTAATTTTCATAAACTTAAATAACATATAAAATAATTTTAAATTTATGTAAAATTTTATAGGCAGAATTTATATGACATAAACTTCCAATTTAACGAAAAAAATATATATTAAAATTAAATTAAATTATAAGAAATAGTGAGATAAGAGAGATTGAGATGGAGTTAATCTAAATTATATAAACAATTAATTTTTACCGTACAATCTAATCACAATAATTACTATCTAAATATATGTTGTATACATTTAATTAATTGACATAATTTGTATTCAAATATTGAGATAAAAGAAAAGTAATTCGTATTCCAATGGTTCTATATACATGTATGTGCGTGTTCTATAGCATGCTTTATGTTGAACACAAGCACTTCCATAATACCAGTATATCAACAATTAAATATTTTTTCTTTCGTAAAAACTATAATTTTTTTAATCTCTTGTAATGTTTAATAATATGAATTTGAATTAGATAATTATTATTTAGTAATTTATAATGTTTTTTTTTTACTTTTAGTTTTTGTGTTAAATTTTGTAAATAGAAAGTTTTAAAATTTTGTATTTAAAGATAATCAACGTTATTGAAGTAAGCATAAACCAACCCCAACATGCTATCTTAATTTGAGCCAATAAACCTATATATACAATTAATCTACCACTTCTCCTTGACTTAGCTTTCATATAGAATCTCAATACTATATGGATGAGTTTACCAAATTATTTAATCATGATGTCTAATAAATATATATGCACACAAATATTTTTCCTTTATATATATATATATATATATATATATATATATATTTATAGAAAAGATAAAGTGAGTTTTATAAGTTGGAAATGTCTTAAGTGCTACATACTTAAAAAATTATTACATTTTAATCCTTATTTTAAAAATAAAAATATTTTAAAAATTAATAATTTTAACTTATAGAAAAAATATCCATAAAATAAAAATCAAAACTCAAAATAAATAAATAATTTTTTTTATAAATTAAATTTAAAATATCATAATTTTATAAAGATTAAAAATATATTTAACAAAAAATATTCACCTTTATTTTGTTATATTATAAATAAAAAATAAAAAATTGAATCCTCACCAATTGAGAGTCACGTGCTAATTAGACTGAATGTACAACACAAGCCGACTTTATTTGAACATGTCTTAAACTAGTAGCTGATTTTTCACTATGCTATACAACTTCAACTTAAGGGTCGTCTTTTACCAAGAAATATCGTAACTAGACCTTTATATCTTAGTGATACTTGTAACCATGAATATTAACTTTCAAATAATGTTAATTTTTTTAGTGAATATATATAAATTATTTTTAATTATAATCATCTATATATAATTTTATATATATAATTTTATGATCAAAATTTAATATTATGATTATAAAATTCATTTGTTTGATATTATATATATATAGATAGATATTGTCAACTTGCTGTGTTTTGGATTTTGTTACAGCTTTTGACGTGTTTATGCTTTTGACTTTGTTGTATAGGATTTTTTATATTGTACTTTTTATAACATGTTTATGCTTTTGACTTTGTTGTATATGATTTTTTATATTGTACTTTTTTCGTTTTCGACTTTTGGTCTTTCAAATTTTTTTATTTTATTCTAAAACTTTTACTTTTTTAAAAAATCAACATGTAATTATAAATTTTTTTCCTTTTATATTATTAAAATTTTAAAAATATACAATAAATAAATTTTATTTTTATCTAATAAATGAAGAGTAGAAAAACTGAATTAATCTAAATATTATTTTTTAATATATGTGTTTAAATTTAAAAATCAAAATTTAAGGACGGAAAGAGTATTGAATTTAAAAAGTGAGATTGTGAAAATGACACTAATTTTGTGCGGTGTTCTTTATACCTTATATAAATGTCATGAATGATTTTAATATTTTTATAAAATCGAGTCATCTGATATTTTCTTTATAGAGACTATGTGATATGACCAAATTATTTGATTCAATCAACCGATTCGATCAGTGGCATAATGTATCAACCATGATTTAGTGACCCAATGAACTGATCAAGTTAATTTCGAAAACTTTGCCGACAAACTTTTCAATTGAGACACTTTTTTCCTTTCCCTAAACACAACAGAGAATTTTGAATAACGGATTTATAAACTGAATCACGCTTTGTAAAAAATGAACAATTTACTTTTAATGTTAATAACATTAAATAAATCAGTTAAATAAATCAATGATTAATATTATAATTTTTTTTCTTCATAATATGTATTTGATTCTTAAGGAATATGCATTTTTTTTCCAAAATATTATATTAGAAAAGCTAATATATATCTTTAGGTCACTTACTGTGTACTAAAAATAGAAATTAATGCATAAAAAATTATGTACCCTTAGAACACTGTACTAAAAATAGAAATTATGCATTAAAAATTTAGTATTTCATTTCTGAATGGTAGCATGATCCTATATGTATTTGTTTAAGGAATATGTATATTTTTTATCCATTATTTTTCTTGTTGTTTTTTAAAATCAATTATTTTGAAAAGAATTGAACTAGGATGGATTGTATAATAAGTAACTCACTTTAAGATATTTCGTGAAACTATATAAAATTTTGCAAACAACTATCAACTATGGCATCTCTATGAGAAATGGACTCAATCAAAATTGTATTACACTCCCAATATAATGTACGATCCATTCTATAATTACACTTTCAAATATGATATTTAGGACCTTCATAAATTGAAGGGGATATGGCGCACATGTTACTTTGAAATTGAAGGGACAATGATATTATGGTCATACTAAAACTCAAAGAAAAATAATATTAAGACTACTCCAAAACTGAAAAGACACTGATATTAGAACCACCACAAAATCGAAGAAACAATGATATTATTGTCATTTTAAAATATCAAAGAGGAGAAATAATTCATAAATATGTTAAGTAGAAGAAAAAAAAAAACTAAAAAGTGCGTCAAATTTTAATATATTATTTATAAAATCATTTAACATTTTTTATATAAAGATAAAAATTATTTAATACTTATCAACGTGAAATTTTAATATTTGTAGAGTCAAAATTTAACCAATTCCTACTTAAAGACTATGAGCTCCAAGAATCATTTTAAGAGATTTTGATATATATATATTTTTAATTCTAAAATGCCATACTTCAAAAAATACAGAATTATCCACTTTTTTTTGACTCGGTTGCTGACCCCAACTTATGCGACCATCTACTGCTATATATTGCCATTTTATTAATTTTATTAATTATTATTTAATAAATTATAAATAATTAAAATATTTAAAAATTCAAAAAACTATTAATAAAATAAAATATATTAAACAACAATAATAATAATAATTTTAATAATATTATAAATTTTAATAAAAATAATAATAGTAATAATAATAATAAAGTAAATTATATTAATAAAATAAAATTAATTAAATTGAACCAATAAAACATGTTAAATTAAAGAAAAAATACAGAAAATTAAAAGAAAAAAATACATCAAATTTATATTTGATTATTATTATTATTTTCATTAGTTTTTATTTATTAGATAAGAAAAATATGAGAAATTTGTTATAATAATGTATCAAAAGAGAATGAAGTTGTTATAATAATTTGTCAAAACAAATAGGGGGACATTAATTTTAACGTGTTATATTATTTTGACAACTCAATCCTATTTTGCTGGTAAATTAATACTTAATATTATTTTGTTAACAACTGAGTATTGATTATTTAATAAATTAAAAATAATGAAAAAATCAAAATACTATTAATAAAATAAAATACATTTACATTGGAGAAAAAAAAAGATGTAATTAAACAAAAGGAAGTTGTTAAGAAATAACATTGTTATTTTATTAGCAAAATATAATGAACACATTATTTATTTTGACAAGTTATTACTATTTGTTTGTTTTGAAAAATTATTATAACAATTTTCTCTATTTTGCATATTATAACAAGTTAATTCTTTTATTTTTCTTATCTAATAAATAAAAATTACTAAAAATAATAATAATGATAAAATATAAATTATTATTATTTATTAATATATTTTATTAATAAATTTTTTAATTTTTAAATATTTTAATTATTTATAATTTATTAAATAATAATTAACAAAATTAATAAAATGGCAAAATATATATAGTAGATGGTCGCGTCTCCGAAATGCAACCTAAAAAATATTTTAAATGGCCGCATCCTCAAGTTACTAGAACAATTCTATATTATTTTTTTAAATAGAACATTTTAGAATTAAAAAGAAATATATATATATATATATATATATATATATATATATATATATATCAAAATCCCTCATTTTAAATCTAGTACGAGTATTTATTTAGACGTTTGTACACGGACAACACGCCGACCACAATGGTAGGAAGAACCGAAGGAGTATGACATATACTTCCATATAGTAAAATTTGGACCATGAAAAGATTTTTCAATAATTGTTGTATCTTTGACTTTTTTCATGATTGATCAATTTTTGTACCTCTGACTTTTTATACTCCATATTTCATTATTGTGGTTCGATAGCAGAAATCGACCAAACTAAAATACATATTGATTCCCTCTAGTCTCATAACTTAAACCCACAAAAAAGTGTTCTACGTTGACCATTTATTGTTTTCACAATTTTAATTTTTTAGGAAGGATAATTTTAAAATTTTCAAAATAAATTCATCAACAAAAAAATATTTTTCGAATTTCAAAATAAATATCTATAGCAATTAACTGCAAGATTTTAATCTCTTAGTAGTATCAAGCCAAGTATATAAAGTTACATACAAATTAAAAACTAATTGATACTTGATCGCATACTGCTTGATTTATTTTAATGAGTGATACATTATTTAAGATAATAAGTAAATATTAATTTATATATATATTTGAAGAGATGCAAGTGTATAAATTCTTTTGTAAAGGTTCATTAAGTCTTTAATTTCAACATTGGATCAAGCACCATTTTCTTATCCTAATTATTTTTCATAACAATATATATAATATGAATTTAAATTATTTAAAATTTGAAACATGATTAACCCAAGAGAGCTACCACTAAACTAGTGTCTTAAGGCTCACATATTTTTAAGTCTCAAATATATTTTATATTTTATTAATAGTATTAATACAAATTTGACTCACTAATTTCAGTACTTATAAATTCACCATTGATTTTATTTGGCTTAAAATATTTTCATTACGTTTAAAGGATCTCCTTTTAAAAACTCTTTAGCCTCTATAAATTTGTTGGTCGGTCCTGATTTGAAATACATGATTATGATAATAATGTTCCCTATGCTAAACCAATTAATTTTACATTATACACGTGATTATTACTATGATTTTTTTTTTAAACTCAGGTTAATATTACGAGTTGTGTCGTATAAATTTTTTACATTGATTTCAATATTTGAATAGTTTACACTACTTTAGAATTAATTTCTAAGAATATAAAATTTCGACTTTTTTATATCTTAATCTTAAACGAAACGAGTCTATGTTTGATTCTCAAAGTTTTGTAATTAACACTAAGGTAAGCTAGGTTGTACAAGCTCAATATAGTACATATAATTCCCAATTAACAAGTCTTTAAATCTTTTACTTTTTGTAATATAATAAAACGAGGGTAAAGTTTTTTGGAATAAATAATTTTTTAATCCTTATAAAATTATGAAAATTTAAATTTAGTCATTACATTTTTTTAATCTATTTTTAGTCTATATTTTTATTTTATAGGGACTTTTATGAACTAAAAATATTATTTTTTTTATAAATAAAAAATAATTAAAATAAAGATTTAAAGTGAATAACAAAAAATTAGAAACTAAAATCTTGAGAATTTGTTTATAAAATTTATTTTATTCTTTTTTTAATTATTAAAATTATACATTTTTTTATTAAGGATCCAATATTTAATATTAAAATAGGACCTTCAAAATATTTACGAGAACTCTATTGAACACCCTTCAGAACCTTTAAATTTTTTAAGGCTATACAATTTATTGAGATCATATTTTGCGAAAGCACTCAATTAGCATTGCATCATTAATATATTTTAATCTCTTAATCATTTAGTTTGAGTAAAAAAAATCATTTAATTGGGAATTCATTTTTTATCGGTGTATATTGAAAAATATATATTAGAGAGTGATCAACTTCTTAAAATATAAACAAAAATAAATCACTTACTTAGAATAAAATATATAAGCAATTTTTACCTTTTCTCCTATTTATTGACAGTATTTCAAAATACTCATAATTTGATATAACTTTTTATATTTTTTATGATCCAATTTATTAGTTAAAGATGATAATTTTGAGTTCATTCGCCACGGTGGTGAGTCTTTCATTTTTCATTTTGAAAGTAAATTTCAAAACAGTTTTTCTCTAAAATTCAAAAAAAAAAAAAATAACAAAAGTTTTATAAGTTATGCTTTTTGATTTAAAATTAACACGTGACTGATCAATACATAATCAACACCCACTATCTCTGCCATTATCACCGCTATCTCTAACCATTCTGTTACCGCCGACTATCCACCTTCCGCTGCAATCATCACCGACCACTTACATTTGACAATTGTTGACCACCAATTCAAATTACTCACCTCCAATCACCACTACCATCACTAACTACCTACTTCCGATAATTATCAAATTCATAGTTAATCGAAGTAGACTGAATAATTTAATTATATATAAAAAAAATTAAAAAAAACAACTACAGCTCAACTCATAACTAAAATTGAAAATTTATGAGTAAAAAACTGAAAACTGATTTTAATTTTTGAATTTCAAAATATTAAACCAAAAATCATCCTTAACGGGACCTTATAAAAATAGGTTTAGTTTTTATTAGTAGTGCCTAGAGTAAATATAATCAATTACTTTGTTTTAACATGTGTAATGTGATCAATTTTTGTTTATTATTAGATATTTGACTCTGTGATGCTAAGACTAATTATATTTTGAGAATAGCTTTTTTTTTTCC
Organism: Cicer judaicum; assembly: GCA_037974835.1. Lineage (NCBI taxonomy): Eukaryota > Viridiplantae > Streptophyta > Magnoliopsida > Fabales > Fabaceae > Cicer > Cicer judaicum. The sequence goes on from JBBPBS010000276.1 coordinate 15,640,070, forward strand.
TTTTAAATTTTTACATAAAAATCATATTTAATGTAAAATTTTGTTTTAAAGATAAAAAGTTGATATCGAAAGGCATAACTAATTACTAATAATTATATATTAATAATAGATGAAGTACATCCATTATTTTTAAATGATAGTTCAAACATTATTATAATCAACCTAAATGTTAACAATGAGTTCTATAGTTTGAACAATAGTTTAAAATTCAAATTTGTTAAATTAGTAATTAATTTATCACAAATAATATACGTTTCTAAGTCACCGGTAAAAAATTTGAGCACCCTAGCGAAATACCAATTTTATTTATCAGAAAGAAAAATAATTAGATTTCAACATTTAGTAACTATATATTAATATATAAGAACAAATGCCTAATCTAGAGCGAGCGAGGGTTTATAACATTACTTCTATTTGTTTCTCATAATACTAGTATTTAATATAGTCTTATTGTTGTTTTTCTCTCTTTCTTATTTTTTTTTCTTTCTTTTTTTCGTAGGTAAGGTGGATGTGCCCCAAAAATTTATATTTCTTTTATTTTTAATCTTCTTTTGACTTATTAAAAAAATCAATTGTCTAATCATAAAAAATGCTTTATAAATAAAATATACAAAGTATTTGAACAAAATGTAACAAAATAGTGGTCCAAACACTATACCTTTAAATATTTGAGTAATCAAACCAAACAATTATTGTAGAGTATATCATTTGATTATCACACACATATTAACAAAATTGTATAAATAAAAAATAAAATATTATTTTTACTAAATTATTTTTATTAAATATTAGTGTGTTATTAATATAATAAATACATAGTTGAAAACACTGCATTAAAAATAAGACAAATAATATTAAAAAAAATATATTAAAAATTGAAAATTTTAGTTTATTTTGAGTCAATTTTTGGGGTGATTGAGTCAATTATTATCGG
>JBBPBS010000276.1:15642873-15656404 GCA_037974835.1 Cicer judaicum
ATATATATATATATATATATATTTAAACACAATACACTTATTAAAATATCAATATTAACATAGTGTTAATAAAAGATAAGTGTTTGGTTTGAGTATTATGTGATCTATTTTAAAATTATATAAAATTATATCTCAAATCAATAAAGGTTGAATTTATTGGTTTAATTCAACTTTGATTCAAACTTATAAAAAATGTCAATATAATTTAATTAGTTTTGGTTAAATTTTTGGAATCGTATAATCATTTGGCTTGATTTTTATATCTATGTATAAAATTCACAATTATACCTCTAGATAAAATTCATAACTCACATATTTGCAGTTTAGGTTGAAAAATTTAGTTTATTTTATAATTATAGTAGTTGTTTTTATAATTGTTTTTATAAATAATTTCCTTCAATTTTTTTTTATAATAGACATTTGAGTTATAATTTGTTCAACAAACGTCGATACATTTGATTTATAACATGGATCAAATATATCATTTTTTGTTCATTCAATTATAAGTCAAATGAAGTTTATAAAAAGAGAGTAATGTTATTAGAACAAATACACAATTCAAATACAATATTTTGTATAATAAAGAGGATCACAATATTATATTTGTATTTCAATGCACATTATTATATTTATATTTTATTTTATATCAAATTGTCTTTTAGTAATATTATTCAAACAAAAAAAAAGTAAAAATAATAGTTTTTATTATAAAATTATTAGAGACTTTGAGATGGTAGTGACCATCCTATCACCCTAAAAAACCCACTCATACAAATATATGATATTTTTATTTTTTTATATTTAGTAGATGACTATCACTCTTAAAATATTTCGAAAGACAGAGATCCATAAATAAAATAAAAATAATAATAATTTGATCAAATTATTCTTAAACAATTATGTGTTCAACTAGTCAAAAAATGATTTGATAGTTTTGAGGAATTATAGTAATAATGAAGTCGCAAGTTGAACAATTTTCTTTAACAAAATTAATATATAATTGATTATTTTAAAAAATGCGTTTACATTGTTCACCGTGAACATTAATCATTATCATAAATGCATATTAAAAAAACATTCACGTGTACAAAATGAAAAACTTCATACATTTTACAATTATCTACATATTTACCATATCACAAGAAATATGAGCAAAAAAATTATAATATGTTTGTTAAATTACTTTTATTATGTATTAATGCGTTAATGAGATAACTAGAATATTATTTTAAACTTTAGAAACATCAAAAATTAAAATTTAAAGACGTTAAATGTACTGCTTTTGAATTTTTATTTTACTTTTTTTTAAATGTAGCATTTGCAATAAACTTAGTATAGGGTTCACAACTTTCTTCATCACGGTGTGTTGTCCATCGGTGATAGTATTACCCCTTCTCTTAACGTTCTCAAATAGCACATATTGCCTTGAATCGCGAAATAAACAAGATGAAATTGAATTCCAAGAAGATCATTTAAAGCATTCAAGATTTTCTAAATAGTCACAAGTGCAACTAGGAGTTCGTGCAATGCTTTTTGCGTTTAAGTTGATATCTACCTAAATCTATGGTAGGCACATATATCAATATCATTCCTACCCAATTAAGATGTGAATTTCTTTTTTTTTTTTTTTTTTTAAATCATGCATGACGATAAATATTGAAATCCATCAAATTTCTAATCTACAAAATTTGTAAGTCATTTTTTAAATAGCGGTGCATTATATACGAAATACATTTTTAAGAAAAATCACTAATGTTAAAGTTTTAAATTGAAAAAAATTAACTATACATTAAAATAGTAAATAGTGAATTGAAATAGTCAAAATAATTAAAATATAATGCATATATTTTGTTGTCTTTCGGTGTTATTTTAGATTGTGATATTTATCATTTTTATTTTTAAAAATACCTAGTATATTGAAAAAAGATTTAAACTATAAACTACACCAAATGTGTAAAGATACAAAGGAAGACCTATAGTTGCATCGATCACTTCAGCCACAAGAGGATCTATAAGGCTAATTTTTTCAACTGTTCTGCAACGATGAATTCTTCGCATATTTGATTTCACAATATCCTAGCATCGACTCATCCATTGAATACCGTAAAAACAGAATAAGTGAAGAAAACCAATCAATTGGCTAATTAGGTGACACTCAGTACTCCACCTATCCTTTTTATAAGCATGATCCGCTTTTCTTCACCTATATTAAAAAAATGATAATTTTTTATGTGTAATTGTTATTGAAATACCATGTATAAATGTGTTCAACTTTGTCTTTTAATTTTTCAAGATAAATTGTAAAAGGAAATTATAATAAGAGATAGAGGACCAACGTATCATTAATTCAAGTGATAAAATATTTAAACACCTTAAACAAGTAATTAGATATTCGATGTTTGACTCTTGTATATGAAGAACACCTAATTGAAAGGAGGAACTCATTGTGTCCAAATTCTCCAACAAAATTAGTCACTATTAAATGACACTAAACACTTTGTACCTCTATAACATGGTTGTAAAAGAAATAATAGGGGATAAAGTTACTATATATTACCAACTATTAAACCGAATCTTCTCCATCCAGTTGGAGCTTAAATAGTTAATTCATCAATCAGCTGCATTCATTAATGCACTAAGTAAATGTTCATTGAAGACTTCCGATAATGTATTTAACTCTATTTTTCACTTCCAAAACCGAGTTTTTTTAGCATCCACCAATGCACTGATGATACTTTGGGCACATTATCAGAAAACTTTCACAAATCCTAACATCTTTGTAAATCCCAAGCGACGTTAATAGTGTTGTCTTATGGAGTCATCACATAGGGAATTGATCTAGACTTATCTATAGTCATAGTTTATTTAGGATATTTATCATCTTAAATTAAAAACATTCTTCAAATATGTTACGCAATTTAAATTTTTTATGATTGATAATATACATTTTTCTTCTTCAAAGGGTATATGAATTCAAGTTAAAGAGTTTTAAATTCAAAGAACACTCTGCACACTCACATAGAGTACTTCCAAGTTTATCTAAATTAATTGGAGCACTCTTAGAAATGCAAAAGAACCAAACATGAATATAAACTGGAACTGATTGAAATGGTTCTAATAACAAATTAGAGGTTGAATCTTTGATACAATGGCGACTCAAATAGTAATGGAGTAACAATGGTTGGAGGAAAGGCCTCCTTGTAGAAATGACAAAAGATAAATGGAAATGATACCCCTTTTAAGAGAATACTCCTATCTGAGATGAAAATATCTCCCATAACTCGGTCAATATTTCCTTCTACACACTCATCATCTCCTCCTCACTTCTTTTATAACCACCCTGCCTTCTTTTTTACCATCAAGACACAAAATACCACATGTCCATTTTTGTACAAATTTCCCTCAATACTCACTTCACTTTGTTACATGCTTATTAATATTTGTCTATATCAATTTGCTATTCAAAGCCTGATTTCAATACCGCTACCACGTCCCAATGCCCTTTTGACTTTCATGTTCTTTCTGAATCTCAGAATTTCTGTGTTGACGCCAGCATCAAACTCTGACTGCCAAGGTCTGATCCCACACAGCACCCCACAGTTATAAAAATAGACTACATGGCTACCGACAGTCAACACGGGATCTTCTGGTTGTCAGGATATAACTTTACTCTTCAGAGTATTTCATTTAAGATAACATCACAAATTTGTTTTATAAGTTTATTTGGGAGTACTGTCCCACATCAGGATGAATGGTTTTTGTCTAATAGACAGTGATATTTGTGTAGAATCTGCAAACTGGTATCTTATTCATTGTATAGTTTACAATCAAAACGGTGCAAATTAGGAGCTAATCAGTCCCTAAGTTGCACCCAAATCACTTTTTATTCAACAGAATGCGTCATAATCACTGTTAACCAATACATGTGCTAATCAAAGAAACAATATCTGAAGTGGCCAGCTCGCTGTACAACATCAACTTGTAAAACAATCTACCTGATTGTCAATATCCACATCAAAATATTTTTCACTGTATAGATAGAACTTCTTTTATAAATAAACCTATTTGGAACCCCGTGAACTCACCAGGATCCAGATAAATATGCTTTAACTTGTACAAATGACAGTGTTGTTCAATACTTCCTTAAATTTCAGATTAGAAACGGGCACACAAAAATCAGTCAATCTGAATTGCTGGGTCCTTGACATTTTCTACTTCAAAAGTATAGTCGTATTGTAGCCTCGTATCATAAAAAATTAATTCAATGCACCAGAAAATTCTTGATCGTTGAAGCCAGAATGTAGAGTGATCACTCCCTGAAAATTAAGCACGTAGCCTAGATCAGAATAAGCCCTGAAAATTAAGCACGTAGCCTAGATTAGAATAAGCATGTCATAGAAGCAGTCAGAAACATTGATTGGCAGCATTGAAGAAATAAACTTGGTAAGGATGAAATATTTGAACTGTACAAGTTTAAAATCTTAGCACAGGAGATAGATTTGCAAAAGCAACATTACGTATTTATTTCATATAAGAAAAACAGATAGAGCAACCAAGCACACAATATTTGCTATGCACGACTAAAAACAGATAGAAATATTATAAAGAAACATATGAACAGAGAAAGAATCTTATACATTTTAAGATAAGAACACAATTCTCACATTGGCTGCAAAAATGGCAGGGAAGAAACTCAGAAAACTGTACCAGAACAGTCTATAAATTATAGGAATTTTACACCGGACATTATGCAATGTGACATTTGAAACATTTGGTAATCTCACTCTTCAATCTTCATACAGTAAATGAAACATATCTAATATACTTACACACCTTTCCATGAAATCGATAGAAGACTTGCCTCACTTTGTCACTTTTCAAGGTAAACCTGAATATGAAACCACAGCTAAGAAATTTAAATCTTTTCGTTCAAATCATTCTCTTACACCCGAACATAAAACGAAAAAAATTAAATAAAATAGGGCCGATGCACAGAGAAAACAGGCAATTAAGATCATTAACAATAGGGTTTTGAATATATCCAACATATAGCTGCGTTCAAAGTTAACAGACTTCCTTTATATTCCTTACTTTCTAACCCTTTCTACAGTCCAAGTTTGACAGTTATTGAAACCTCTCTTAAGCTCTACGAATGCCACATCATTGTAATCACTAATCAACACAGTGCACATTTATCTCATCCTCGTGTATCTATTAACTCAACAATTGTCAAGGATCAGCACAGTAACCAATAACTAATGATGCAATGTGACATTAGTTTCAATAACCAGAAAAAATTTATGAAAAGTATCGAGTAAGCATTATACCTTTTCTGGTACTCTACCTAGTACTTGCCGTCTACTTGTACCATCAAATGGCGATAATAACGTCCCCGTATTATTCTGTGCCACAGAAATCGAATCAAGTGGGGGAACCTGAGTTGCATCCGCTGCTGGACAAGCCTGCAACCAAATATCAATTAAAGAAGTATTTTAATTCTCTCCAGTTTATTATCAGCATTCAGCACACTGGGAAAAAATAACCACTTACCATCTTACTAGACACCTCTGAATTCCTCTAGATATGGGCCGAAAGAATGGTGGGTCACGTTGAGCATAAAGCAGACCCACCTGCCAAAGATCACAAAGTGGTTAAAAAAGGAAATATTTCCATTTAAAAAATATTTGTAGGGACATGGTGTCAATAAATTATAGTTCGCCAACTTATTTAAAGTAATTCAAACCCTTCATGCTACTAAATATAAGTAAATATGAAAAGCTTTCTTGTTGGGAAAAAGGCTTTCTTGTTGCAGTTGTTGTATACTACCAAATAATAAAATGACATGAGTTTTGTTTCCAAATCTACTTAGGTTATCATTTGATTCATTTAGCTAACTCCTCCTATGGAATAAGTTAAGTTGTTATTATTTTTGAAATTCTGCGGTAAAAAATATGTAACTCACCTAGCTAATGTTTAAATTTTAACAGTATTGAATTTCAAATAAAAGTTTGGTCAGAATAAACAAAATGGTTAGATAGATTTTCGAAGTCTATTGATGGAAGGGACCAAAAGTGGTGATTTCTGATTTTGAGGGATTGAAACTGAAAAATATATTTTACAGGGACCAGCAACAAACTTGGCTAATTTTACCGTGACCAAAGAAGATTTCAAGAAGAAAAATAAAATAAAATAAACTTATTGAAAGATGCAATTGCAAATGTAACTGCAACTATCGTCTTAAAAGTGCAGACTGGATGACCTAGTTACTAGTTTTTTTCTTAAGCTAAAAATTTATTAAAAATAAAAAGAAAAACAAAAACTGGGGGACAAGACCTAGTTACTAGTTAGTAATACATAAGTGGCAAGGGGTGTCCTAAAGGGTAATTGGGTTTTCTGGAAAAGATTTCTGAAAACAAAGATGATTTACCTGTAATAATGCAACAGCAGAAGGATCATCAAATATTTCTTCACTATAATCAATTCGGTAATTGACCTGACACAAAGATAATGATTGGTGAGACCAAAGAGATTACCATCCAAGCACGCCTTTACATGGTCGGTATGTAAACAAAATAATGTTATCCTCAGTGTAGTAAATATTTGTAGTACTGGATACTATTTCCATAAATACAAATGCAGATGGGAAATTAGGGTTTTTCATGGATGCATTCTGAGATTGCATTTACAAGATTTTGCCTTTAAATTGTCTACCCACATTGTAGTGAGGAATTCAAACCATTGATCGAAGCAAGATTTTTCCTCCAAACTTTCCATTAACTATTTCAGAGATTAGTAGAAGACAACAAAACTCACTAAAAAACTGATTTCTGAAAATAAACAATAAAATGAAATACCTTAAGTTGAATAAACGTCAAAGCCAGTCATATATGTCTAATTCATGAATTTTCTCTCGAATAATGGTATATTTTCAAACAACACAGTGGATTCGTGTTTAATAAAAAAGAAATGTTTAGATTCATCGACTACACTTCATTCTTCCCCACCCTCCAATAGACACAAACCATTGTTCCATTTGAGTTGGTGATTAGGTATTATATCCCAAAAGTGCAACCAAATATGTTCAGTTTTCCAATAGAACTGTTGTCCCACAAAAAAAAATTAAAACTGAAAAAGATGAGCACATTTACCCCAAAGTCTGCATTAACCAGACATTGAACAAAATCCATCAACTGAATCTTTGCCCACTCCATGCGCAATTTAGGGTCATCAACATGTGGAGGATGCCTCCAAGGTGCACCAAAACGTAATTTGTCGTCTGAAACCTTTCCATTGCGTACATCAATTGCAATGTTTTGCAAGATCTCCAACGCTCTATCCAACGCAGGATTCACGGCAGAAATCTAAACGAAGTTGGATAATGCTACGCACCATTAATCACACATACAGAAGTGAGAAGACTATTACAAAAGTAATTTAACAAAAACAAAAAAAAAAAAAGAACGAAACAAATCTTCCCTAAGGTTGTGAAAAATCACAACCCTGCCCTCCACAAGAGACGGAGGGAGAAAAAATAATCTCCCATGTTTTTTATTCTCTGAAAAAACTTAAGTTATGGGATTACAGGGAGGGATGCCACTACTATACACAGATCCTTTAAGAACATTTTGATACGTGCCTATGGCTTTCAACTTTTTGATCTCATATTCTCATACAGCATACATTACTAACGCTTTCTATAAAAATTCAGAATATTATATTTTTATATGTTCTTTTAAATAAATTACTTTTATTAGGCTGTCAAACTGTTGGAATTTACTGCAATTTGATAATGTACTCAGTATGTAGGATTTTCTTTCTGTGGTGAAAATGTGACTTAAATAACGTGTGTATTAAGTGTATCATAGTGACGTGCGCATAGAGAAATGATTGTCTCAAAATTTAGTTGGTGATGATAGAAGAAGAAGCTAAAGAAAAACAAAGGTGGAAAACAAGATTGCAATGAAGATATAGATTACTTACAACTAATATTGACCTTTTATATTACTCAAATTTGGGTTTCAATCCTTTTCTATTTTCACTTATATAGCTGCAATAAAAATTCTTTTTTTGTTAGGTTATGTGAAGATGATTTGTGGGATAATTTTTAGACGGCAGCGACTTAGTCAATGATGAAGTGAATGATCCTGGCTTATTATGAGTGGCTAATTGTATCATTGAGTCTTGCATAATGAGTAGCTCAAACTACGAGTTCAAAAGAACAAGATCTGTATAAAGTGAATAATGTATATATCTCAACATCCTTTTGTTATATTTTGCTAACTGGATATTGACATGTTGCATTTTTTTATGTCAATTAGTTTTCTTCTAATTCTATCATCCACTCCTGTTTCTACAAGTAAACCTTGACCAGGAGAAAGACGATGGTTCTCCAAAAATCAATTAACGCCCTTGATTATCGATTGAAGACGACCATAGGATTCAGAATGAAAGACTCGGTTCAAAACTTACCTGTAAATATGCTAGATAAGCATCTATAATGTCCTCAAATGTACTAGTTCTGTCTGCTGTTGTCCTGCAGTTAAATAGAAGTGTCGGGCAGTAAGAAATATAGTACCAATTATAGGTAAAGATTATACAACACGCACAATAATGCAAAGATCTTGCATACAATGTTCAAAAGTGTATTATTGCTAAGACTACATCATAGACAAGACATTGAGAGTAATAAAAGAATCCAAAATAAATAACTTACTTCTGCAAATAATTGCTTTGTTTAAGAGCATAAAGTTCAAATAGATGTCGAGGGTTTGGCCCAAGTACCTCAGCAATCACATTCCACTGAAATTTAAGAACTAATAATTAAAAGTAGCAGAAATTTCCAGGAAATAAAATAAGAACATAAATAAATTAAAATTTGCTTCAAGATAATATCCATACTTCTGAAGGACTAAAATAGTCGGCAACCATATGCATTTTAGCTTCTTGTGGAGTCCACCCAAAGGTCTGCCAGCCAAAAGTAGTTGAATGAATAACATAATAAACTGTAAACCAAATAACAAATGAAAAAGGTCTTAGATAGACACACATATCCATTATGCAGTTGCATAATACAACCATAAGGACAAAGTATCTCAAATCATCTTGACTTCATAACCAAATTCCTGAGGCACTTGTCAACTCTTTGATGTAATCAAAATTAATTGGACAGCTACTAACTGTCTTGATGAATTTTCATGCACCTATATAGGGCGAATACAGAAACAGTAACATTGTTCCCAACTACAATTTACCCATAGTATACTTATTTGCACTTAGCATAAAAAGCAGCATTAAATTAGTTAGTTTGAAATATATTTTAAGACCATAGAACTTCTTCCACTAAACAATCTCAGAACATCAAGTTTAAAACCCTATCCTAGCTTAAATAGTCAGTTAATTTAAATCTAGTTGAGGTAATATCTACATATGACAATTAGCTTCATATCCTCCACATAATCTCTCAAATAGTTCACCCACCTCTCTGTAGCAGCACTCCTCATCATAGTTGCTACAGTGCTTTTGGCACGTTTTGGAAAGTGGTTGTAGAATTAAAACCAGAGGTACCAACCAAAGGTCAAGTGCAATCAAATAGATAAAGGAAGCTCCTCTTTCTTACATTGTTTATCTTACATGGGATGACCATTGGGCACCCAAACTAGTATCTGCTGTTCTATATGCATTTTTAACCAAGTTTGCCAGAAAAGTGTAATGGTCAAGGACAAAACCAAATACAGCCACAGAGGAAAGAAGAGAATGGAAGCATTTGCCTTGTTATCATATAACCATGCATGATGCATTTGTTGCACTGTTACTTCTTCAAAGTGTGTATATATGTTTTGTGTATGCCCAAAAAGAGAAATAAAGGCTAGGATTGAGCAACCCTCACTCATGGTGAACTAGAAATGGATAATCACCATTTGTGAGCATCTGCTCCCAAAACGTGCATATCCATTAAAATTTCAGCAAGAGTGGTACCTCTTATACAGACTATTTAGTTGCTACTACATTGCTGTTTGATGAAAATGATGAGATTGTCCTATATTGTAACAAGTCTTAAAAGGATTCCAAAAAATTAGCTTATCAACAAAACTATTTAATAGATTTTTTCATACTTTTGTTTCCCATCCAATGAATGAACAAGGATTGCATCTTAGCTTCTAGGATATTGGTTCCTCGTTTTCCTACTATGTATTTAATATTCAAGGTGCAATTGGAGGAGCTTATTTGGACTTATCTCATGATATATGCCCTTGCTACATGTTTAAAAGAGCTAATGGAAATAACTTATGACATATTCATAACCTATTTTCAACTTATTTCAATTTCAATAAGCTCCCTAGGATAGCTTATGGTAACAATTTACAATTATACATAAATTAGTTTAACTGCCCTCCCTCTTTGATTATAGAAATAGTTTATACACAAGTGCTCAATTGATATGCACTTATTACTTATTTGATAAGCGCTTACTGTGTTATTCAGTAAGTGCTTAATCCAAACACCCCTCACTGAAGTAGAAACAACATATATGAAATGAAGAATAAACAAGTAGAAGAAAAAAATAAAAGAGGGAAGAGAAACCTTGTCAAACCAAAACCAATTTCAAAACTTTAACTGTTTTGGTTAAATGATAGTATTTCTTAACGTTACTCTCTGCAGATAAATAACTTTCACTTAGATTCTCTACCTACTAGGAATTAGGAAGCAAGCCCTTTCACGATAGTTCCATTTGTAGCCGTGATTGTAGAGAGAGAGGGAAAAAGGGAGTGAGATGGAAGTTATTCAAGTACCTCACGCGAGATGAATATCTCCATATATCCAAAATCCAAGAAAGCTTCGTATGAATAATAACTGGAGAAAACAGAGGGGTGTTAGAATTTGTAGAAAGGAAAGGAGAAAAACTGTAGAAAAGGTGACACCAAATATTCCAATTAGTGAAAATGGTACCCAAGTATTAAAAAAATATGAGGAAAGATATTTCATAGAGTTAAAACAACGGATACGTCACAATCCATCCAAGGCTCTAAGTTCATATTACAGGCCCTCACGCCACAAGCCAAATGAAACCAACACATAAATGAATTCTGAACCATTTCATTGTAGAACAAACAAGCTCAATTAACATAAAATCTGATGCCATAATGCTAAACAAATTGAATTGCATTCCAGCAACAGTTAAACAACTAAACCAGAACTTTACATAGTAAAAAATAGTTGGGGAAGGAAATGAAGCTTAAAATAACCTATCAGATGTCACAAGGATAACAGGCAAACACCGCTCATTAGCGCCCAAAGCAATTATTCTCCATATCAAACTATCATGATAGAGTGGTCCGCTGACTGCAAAGTCATCATTTTCGATTGCATGCTTTAGAACTTCAATATTGTTAATTACCAGCTTCGGCTGCAAGAAACTCCAATACATCATCAATCAGAATAACCAAAACACACAATACAAAAACATACAATCCAAGTTGATTTCACAACACTAAATAAAAGAGACAAAAAGAGCAATTCCTAAAAAGAAAAAAAGAAAAAATCCACTCTCAGATTAATGCTATCAAAAGACACACTAAGTAATATGTTTTTCAGAAACCATAATGACACCACAAAATGACTATTTACCCGAATTGCTGATTAAAAAGTACCTGAAAATGATCAATTTCAGCAGCCTGTGACAACAAATCCAGCAACAAAGAAGGCCAATCAGTTGAAGAATGCGTGAGACTCCTAGAAAAGTTACCAGTTCGTTTCATATGAGCAATAGCATTCGCCCTCCACCCTTGCTGAATCTCAATAACTTTCTTCGCGAGCTTCAATGCCACCACAGATTCCTTAAAATACGAAGCTTCCTCAACCGACAAAACACTATTCTCCTTTTTCCCAAATCCCAAAACCCTATCGATCTCCTCCGCATTACACTGACTAGACATCGCGAAAACCGCACGGTCCCACAGAACAGCAGGGGAAGCCTTATTATAATCAGGAGTGTGCAACACGCGCCGAAGCGCGGCGGTGAGACCGTGCCATTTATTAAGTGAAGTGAATATCTGACGTGAGGTAATGGCGCCCAATCGGAGAGCTTTCTCGGCCATGGCTTCTAGACATTGGTCCAGGCTTTTCTGGCAGTCGGATAGATTGGGAGGTGGGGAATTGGACCATGAACCCCATGGAAATGATGGGTCGTTGTGAGCTTTAATGGTTTGGGCGAAATCGACGTAACCGGTGATGTGAGGACCTTTGTTCCAGTTGTTGAGTAAACGTTCTAGAATGAGAGTGGTTTTTCCGACGCCTCTGGGGCCGTGAAGGAGGAGTGGTTGATGGACACGGTGGTGTTGAGCGTGATTGTTGAGAATGGTTTCTAGAAGAGGTCTTGGAATTATTCTCCATGGTTTTTTTGATGCCATTTTTTTTCTATTGAAGTGTGGTAACTCCGAAGTAAGGTACTACATAGAGAGAAAAAGAACAAATGAATTTTAAGGGTTTTGGGGGTTTAGTTTGATGACGTCGTTCTTATTTACTCCGGTTAATTTTTAACACGTGAAAAGTTAAAGAGAATTAACGGTCTACCTTTCCGTCCATTTTTATAACGTCGTTGTTACTGTACTACTTCTATCTCCTTTCTTTCTGTGCCAAATTCTCATCCATCTATTTTCCGGTTAGATTCCTTATTCATCCGACCTAACCTTCGTATCCTCCATCATGAGCTACGATAGTTTGATGCAGGGGAATATAATATAAAGTTGGATAAATATAAATTAATTGTAGCGTGATAAATATTATTTTATTATTGTCTCATGAATATATGTTAACAAATATTTGGAAATTATGTTTATGTATTGGTGTTCATCTTTATAGTTGGTGCGAATTGAAAATAAATAAGTTATATTTACGAAATAGATACATTAACAGTTTATAGGGAAAAAATATGATATTTTAGTGTACTATAAGTAGAGCCGTCAATATCATATTTTAGTACTATAGGGAAAAAATATGATATTATAGTCTATAAGTATCCTATTTGATGAAGAATAGAGAATACGCTTGACCGACCATCTCATGCAATGTCATCGTGTCCACTGTGCTGTGTTTGATGGTATATTATTTTTTGGTGCTGAGAAAAAGAAAAATTTTAATTTTAATTATTCAATTTGTTAAAAAAAATTTAATTTTTGTACGAAAATTTCTTATTTATGTCCCAAGTATTACTACGAACAAAAAATGACAGATAAACAATATTTGGTATAAAATAAATAAAAAATGAAAACAAATATTTTTAAAGACTAAAAGTTTATCAAATTTTTTATAAAGATTAAAAATAAAATAGTAAGATTTTGTAGAAACTAAAAATTTATTTAATTATTTTAAAAATTAAAAAACTATCTAATTGTTATATATATGTATAAAAACAATCTCCATATTTATTTATCATTGATTTGTAATTAGTTTGTATGGATTCTCAAATTTTTAGTGTAAATATATCTCACTACATGTAATCTTGTAATCAATTTTTTTTTTATTCACAAAAGAA
>JBBPBS010000276.1:15657081-15668573 GCA_037974835.1 Cicer judaicum
ATTTAATAATTTTTTTATGAAAAAACTTTAAATTTTTATAGAAAAATTTATTATAATATTATAAACATAGCTAAAAAAATAATTAAAAAATTTAAAAGGTATTTGACTTTAAAGGAGGGACTTTAAATAAAAACAAAATATTTTTAGGGGCTAAAAAGTTAAAAATTCTATTATAATGAATATAAGTAAAATGTTAAAATTTTATAAGAATTAAAAAGTAGAATTTTATTTAATCCTTATAAGGTGTGAGAGATTTTTAATGAATGTGATGGGAAATACAAATATGATGAAAATATCAGCATGATTGATTCAAAATAGGGTAATCTAGACTCAGTCTGTTATTTTCCAAATTTCAAAAACTGAAGAGAGAATAAACTTTTTGGTTTCCTCTCTCACCTTCCTAAAAAATAAACCAATGCATCCTTTACTCCCAGCTCCTCTACCTCTAACCAAAATAAAACAAGATATTTTTTAAATTTGGAAAATCAAATGTTTTTTTTAGTCTTTAAATGAAATAGGAAATACTAAAAACTCAAACACAACTACAAAATATTAATTTCAAACTCAAGACGTGATATTCAACTTAAAATATTTATCAATTGAACTATAATTTATAAATTACAATAAAAGATCAATGTTATTAAAATATATATATATATATATTTTTTGATGCATAAATTAATAATTGGAAACGAGTAACATCCAATGAACAAAAGGTCTTTACTCTATAGGTTTAAAAAGTGCTCTTGATTTACGATAGAGTAAATAATAATCGGCTTAAATGCAGTGATAGTTTCTCTATTTTAATTGATTTGTAATTTTTGTCCATTTATTTATAATTTCATAATTTTGGTCCACTATTTTAATTGATTTATAATTTTGATCTCTCTATTTATAATTTCACAATTTTGATCCCTTATTTTAACCAATTCGTAATTTTGATCGCTCTATTTTTAATTTTACAAATTTAGTCCTCCTATTTTAACTTATTTGTAATTTTAGTCGTTTTATTTTTAATTTCTCCATTTTAGAATTCTTATTTCTTAAAATTGAGATATTTTGTAAATTTAATGGATCACATATTTTATTTAATAAAATGTAATGGGATTACATTTAAAAAATATGATATTAAGAAAATATTAGATATTTATTTAAAAAATATAATATTAAGAAAATATTAGATATTTATTTAAAAAATATTTTTTTATTATAAAAAGTATTTTAAAACTAATTAATTCTAAAAATGGTTTTATTTATTATTTTTTGAAAACTGATTTCAAAATTTGTTATTTTAAAAACCATTTTTAAAAGAATTTTTAATTATTATTTTTATTAGTTCAAATATGTTTTAAAAATAAAACAGATTTTTTATTATATTTTGATCGTATTTAAAAGAAAACAGATTTTAAATAATTTTTTTTCTTCATAAAATATGTGATCTATTAGATTTATAAAATATCTTAATTTTAAGAAATAAAAAATTTAAAATTTGAAAAAAAGATAATAAAAGAATTAAAATTACAAATTAATTAAATTAAAAAATTAAAATAAAGAGATAAAAAATTATGAATAAATTACATTTGAGTCAAAATAATTAAAAAATTTGCACGCTGCAGAACCACCTGACGGAGACCGTTTCTTCTCACATTGCACTAACACTTTTTTCCTCCATTCAAAATTTGCCGTTTAGGGTCTTCATCTGCTCTCTGGAAATGACGGCGTTGATTCGGTTCACTTCCTTCTCGTCTCGTTCCCTCTCTCGTTGTATCTGCAATCACATATAATTTTTTATTTATAAATAAAGAAAAACCCTAAGACTGGTCCTGCTATTTCAGCCCAAAGACTCTCTGTGATTACTCGTTCTACTAATTGCTGAACCAGGTAATGGCTAATTTATCCGCCTTTTTACTCTGTTCCTATGATCAACATTCTTTACATTACCACTAAATCATCCTGCTTCATATGAATATTTTTTGTGTTTATTTTATAAATTAATCATAATACTTGATGATTATGAAAAATGGATACTGACACGGACACCAACACCATATTGATATTGACACCCCAACACCGGGCATAATTTGAGAAAATGAATTAATTGAATATAAGTGTTGGTGCTACATAACTTGATGGTGCCGTTTAGTTAGTTAATATTTTTGGTTGCCTGCTTATTGGTTGTGTTCATGCGTGTTACAAGAGGATGACGTACTGAATTTCAAT
The DNA here is from genome assembly GCA_037974835.1 of Cicer judaicum. Lineage (NCBI taxonomy): Eukaryota > Viridiplantae > Streptophyta > Magnoliopsida > Fabales > Fabaceae > Cicer > Cicer judaicum. The sequence goes on from JBBPBS010000276.1 coordinate 15,659,302, forward strand.
TTGGTGCCTGAAAGTTGAAACTAAGTGATATTTGTTTTCATTTTGATGTGATATTCGCGGTGGCGGAGCGGCTGCTACACTGAATACAATGGATTCAACACAAACGATTTCCTATATATTATGTTCAAAACTCAGGAACAACTAAAGAAACTGGAGACTTATTTATCAGTAATACTCAAAATGACAAAATGTTTCTACATTATGAATGATTACTATTTTTAAGTGAATGTTTTGTTATTGAATTCTTGTGTACAGGTTTTCTTTATAACTAGAGTAAGTTTGGAATGAAGAATCAATCTCTACCATGTTTCATTAATGAATAATGCAAATAAGCTGTTTGATGAAACGTGGTTGGTTTTACTCTGCTGTTAGCTTGTTCTCTTCACTTGTGTGCCTGGGGAATAAGGGGCCCAACTAGGGACACTTTTGGGTAGACATTTCACTTGGATCATTTTCTTTTGCTTTACTCGTTAATGTGCGGTTGTCTGGGTGCTGTTTTAGGCTTCTTATTATGACATGTTTTAAAAGTTATAAGGTTCATGTAAGGCTATTGCTATTTTAATCTTTGATGTGGAATGCCATTGGGTTCGAGGTTTGGATTCACTGGTTAAGTATATAGATTGTTGAAATAAAAGAAATATAGAAGCAAAATAGACTGTGCTAAGAGAGATGTGAGAAGAAAGTAAGTATAGTGTTTTATGAATTTGGGGAAGGAAATATTGATGGGATGAAAATTGACACTGAAGTCTGTTCATGAGGTCATGAAAATGCAGAAATATCGAGGAGCAGAAATTATAGTTTTTTGCTTTGTAGATATAAATTACTTGGATAACAAACTGAAAATGCCTTCTGACATCTCTTCAATAAGAACAAAGTATATAGCTCTTTTTAACGAATCTGGCTCACTATCATACTGGTCATGTTTTGAAATTTTTGTCCCAGCATAGTTTTCTGTAGATTGCTCTCTTTTCTTTAATTTTTATTACACTTTTATAAACAGTTGGTATATATTCTATGTCTTTGGCAATCTGTTTCTAACTTTTTTACATCCCATCCATCTTCAATATTCTGTGTTTGTAATTATCACTGTTTTTTTGCTGGCAGGAAAGGAGCTGGTATGCATCTTTTCTTACATATCAGGGACAGATCCTGGCTCTAGGGGTTTTGCACAGGGTTTCGAGTTATATCTTCCTTCTTCTTGCCTTTCATTCTGCCCATGAACCCTATGCAAAAGAGAAGCACCATCAAGGCTCCATCAAATCTAGCCCGAAGGGCAAAAAGCAAAAGGAAGAGGAACCTAGGAGTAAAAGATGTTCAAGTAGCAGAAACCCCATCGGAATTCTCATTTGCTATAGCCAAAACTGCAGTTTCTCAAATCTGCCAGTCAGTTGGCTACAAAAGATCCAAATGTGACGCTCTTGAAGCCTTAACTAATGTTGCCACGAAATATCTTGAAGCCATTGGAAGATCAGCTGCCTCTTTTGCTACTGCATCCAATCGCACCGACTCCAACCTCTTTGACCTCATCAATGGCCTTCATGATCTGTGTTCTGTTCGAGGATTTCCCGGTGGTTCAAAAACCCACACAAGTAACCTGCTGAGTTCTGGAGCTCTGAAAGAGATTGTGAATTTTGTCAACCTCTCTAAAGAAGTACCATTTTCTAAACCGATTCCACCGAAAGATGCTTGTGCAAGTCAAAATCCAGAAATAACCATTGATTCTGACACATCAAGATATGACATTAAGAATGCAAAAATAAAAGGTTTGCATATACCAAGATGGCTCCCAGATTTTCCTAGGGAAAGCTTATATAAAAAATGTGACCAAGTTTTGGTTAAAGAGAGGAAATGTGGTGAAAAATTGTGGGAACATTCGCTTGCCATGGAAGATTGCAGTGGCAATGTGGAGGAAAACAGCGGCATGTTAAAGAGCGATGGCATTCTTGAAAAAGAAGCGAAAGACACGAGGATGGAGTTGGCAAAGGGAAGAGAAAGGGTGAAGTTCAAAATTGGAAGAGAGCGAGAGAAGCAGATTCGGTTGGGTATGAATATGATGAATGGGGTTTGTAAAGGAAGGAAGCGAGTGTGTTGGAGTCATTACAAATCAAATGACTGTATGATTGATGAAAATGAAGAGGAAAGGAGTGCACTAAAGAGAGAGAGATAGCATGATTGTTATGGAAGTGATTTTGTAATTGTTCCGGAGACTGTTTTTCATGGATTACTCAGTGATATGAAAATGGGAGATTGATGTGAATAAATTGAGAATTTGGTCTCTCATTGTTAGCATTTTTTCTGCAGGATGGAGCCTATGGTTGAAAGTCCAACCTGTGCCACCTAGTCTTTGTAATTCGGGTTCATCTATAAGTCTTGGCTTGGCTCCCCGATTTTTGAGAGTTCTGTCACCAGAGCATAGGTGCGGTTCTGACTGAGATTATTATAGCTTAATGTTGGCACATATAATCGGTTAATTATCTTTCAAAGAAAATGACTTGCTTGAAAGTTCTTTTGGAAAACAGTAACGAAGCAATGAGTGGTTTCTCTTGGATATAAAAAATATAGGAAATGCAGATATGTGTGCCTTTTGGGCAAACTTAGTTAAGGGCTTCAACAAGCATTTGTTATTTGTTCTTTCTGAAAAAAAAAATAAACACTTGTGATAGTTAGTGTTCATGGTTATATAAAAAAGTAAACGTTTATGGACAAGTTATTTTTAGAATTTAAGATGAAATAAGACTAAATTATCTTCACATATAAGTTATTTTTATGAATTATTACGGAGAGTTTGCTGAAATAAATTAAAGATAACTTATAAATAAGGTCATAATTTTTTTTATAAATTCACTGCAACACAAATATTTGTGACATAAGATAAATAAACTCAAGCAAGTTGAAAATAAATTATTCCAAGCATTCAATATGTTACACAATTATGCTGTGGTTTGCCTGTGTTTTTGTATGCTTACCATGCCAAATTGCCATTCATCAAATCTAAAACTTTTACCACAATGCAACTTAATCTTCTTATTAATGAGGAACTCCAACAAAATATTGTTATATTTGCAAAGGCTGAAACTAAATTTAACCTAACTTTTAATAGCGTCAAAAACATCATCTGTTGTATCTTATCTTTCTTAGCACTATGGAGATTAGACCCTAGCTGTGGAGGAGCATTTCACATGGAAGTTAATTTATCAATGCTAGGAGGGAAGTATGAAAAGTCTGGCCCTTGTTGAGGAATAATTTTTTTGACATGACACAGTGGGATACTCATTGGATGTAACGGGAATCAATTAGCACTGATTAATATTTGGAAGTACTAGTACTTCCTAGCAAAATCATTTTTTAGTTTGTCTTTGGAGACACCGATGAAGAGCTCACACGCCAAGGTACATAGTCGTTACCATGATAAAGAAATATATATATATATATATATATATTTACTGTGAAATGAGTTATTTGTAAACTGAAAAAAAAATCAATTGTTGATATTTAAGCACTTAAACCATCCACAATGGAGATTGCTTCCCTTAATGAGCACCATGCCTTATAAGCATTTAAGTACACTTATAATTGATTATACATGTACTTGTAATATTTGTATGTAAATAAAAATATACATGTAATACTTACCATTTAAAGGGAGTTATTCAATTTAGAGTACTCATATATCTTTTTGTTGTGAAGATAACTTCTTTTAGAGTTTGTTTGACATTTATTTTATTAATAAAATCCACTTGCATTATCTGGGATACTGTAATTATTTTAATACCCAACAGTACAAGAAAAGTAGAATCGAATACTGATGACATTTATTATGTTTCTATTGGGGAATTAATATACTTCCACTAGACCAACTCCTGATTGGTTTATTTGGCGTGTACAAGACACAAATAGCACAACTTGCACAAGACAGTGAAGTTTAGAAATTATATCCTTTACAACTATTGCATCATATGCCATTACTAATTATTTAAAACTAAGAGTTTCGTCATCCTTCATATAAATGTAAATAGTTAGACTAAAAACAACAGATAGAATCTCAAGCTGAATCTTGTGCCTTGCAAACAGGCAAATCATCTTTGAAATTGGGAGGCATTCTTAGGATTGGATTTCTTTCAAAGAAATTGACAGGCTTCAAGTCAAAACCTGAAGATACAGTAGGCATGATAGGGTAGTCCTCTTGACATGGTACGTGATGGAACCCCACTGTGTACCACAACACAATGTCCTTATTCTCAATTGGACGATCCCTGCACATTAAATTATCATCAATTTCAGAAATGTTAATATTTAATTGATGTATTCACAATACATTCCAAGCAGCAAATTCAACTACATAGACACATTAAATGGTTGTCACTCAAGTATGACAAGTCATGTGTATTTGTAAAACTTTTTCAGAATTTGATCTCATAACTAACACATCACTAGGAAACAATCTTATGGGTGCCCTAAGGCTCGCCCTAAGAAAGGTAAAATTATGAAAATAATCTCTAACCTGTTGGACCAGACTTGAAGAGTATCATCGCCTTGGCTCTGGTAAACAAGCAAGCCACCAGCCCATTGCTCACTCTTGTTGTAAGGAGTGACCCATATTTGGTTGTTTGTAAAAGCTGCTCTCTTTTGTGGTGGATCTTCAGGATCAAGTAAGCTAGCTGCTGTTGCACCTGGAACCAATTTGTACCCAACAGGGTTCCCCACTTTTGTTTTCTTCAACGAGTTTACCACATGAAATTCAGATGGGTCATAGAGTTGAAGCTTTATTTGAGCATCTTTTTCTGTCTTAGCAACTTTTCTCACAGCTTTCAGGTAGCTCTTTCTTGGTGACTCTCCTGGAGAGGTCTCTTGTCTCTTGATATTTACCTTTACAAATGAATTGTCTGAGCCATCAACGTCCATGTCAAGGTAATATGTGATAAAATGGTCATGGATTACACCGATTATGTTTTCACTCAAAAGGGTGCCATAGAGATATTCTTGGTCTGGTACTTGGTTCATGTTCTCATAGGTTGTTCCTTTCACCATCAAGATACCACTTAGTCCAACCTGCATCAGAAAAAAAAATATATTTGATATTAGCTTAAATTATTAATTACAATGAGACAACATGTAGCATCAATCTAGAAAAATTTGTACAACATCTTAACGTAAACCATCAATCTATAGTGCAACTTGTCCATTATAACTTAACCTTGAAAATGCAGTGCGGTATACACAAGACAAAGCATTGAATAACTCTAGTGCATACTGGTTTGCACTAGACTATAATAAACATTAAATGTCACATAGATTTGGTGTCATTAAATACTATTTATGTTATTGTATTGCATCTCGATGATTAGTTTATTGTACACACTCCAAAACTATGTACTAGTTTCCTTTCTACAGAGGTTATTACTCTCAGCACTATTTCCTAAACAATATTCAAAAGTAAATCAATTGAATTTACATCACTAACCTTGGTTCTGATTAGTCCATCGGTTTGAAATTCCCAATCCGTAATATAGTCATAGTTTGCTACTGCTGCTGCCATTCTAACCACCAGTGTTACTTTTGGCCTCACTTCTGTAACCTGCCACAATAGTATAAACCCAAAATAAGTAATCCAACAATAAAAATGAATTCCATAGAACATCTAGAATATGAATTAAGCTCCTCTAAAAATAAGAAATTCACCTAGAGAGAAAAATGAAGAGTTATACTTATATACCTATTGAAATTTAATGATTGAGATTTAAACAAATTCAAAATTTGTTACTGACCATTTATATGATTCCAGTCCCAATTGCTGGTTTTTCAACTGTTTACCATAACTCTTTACTTTTTCCTTTAAAATAAATCTTTAAATTAAACCAAAAGGAGTCTAAATTCTTTGAACAAAGCAGAGAAAAATTATTAACATTCCTAGTTTGATGAATCCATAATTAGACACTAGCAGTAATTTAGTCACGAGTAATGAAATGCTTACACTCATGTCAGTGATGGGACACTCGGCATGTCGCCAAGCAATGTCACCAGCATAACTCTCAAAAATGCAAATCATGTTTGGTTGTATAAAGGGTGTTCCATCAGCAGAAGCAAACACTCCATCCATGTAGTATGCATTCCTTGGACAATCATTGAAAGGGTCTAAAGGCATTGCCTGCAACCCAAATCCATACTCACCAGCATCCATGTATGTCTTAAAATACCATCCATCAGTAGGGTCCATATAAGGCACAAAAAGTTCCGATGTGAACCCTTTGTAGATAACACTTCTCAACTCTGATGTATCTGGATCTCTCACCTTAGCTTGAGAAATGACTATTCCAGCTCTAGGGTCAGGTTTCAGATGAAATTCCCAGTTAGCCCATTTCACTATATGTCCATCAACTGTAAAGCTTGGACCTTTTGGTTGTTCCAAGGATATTGGATTTATCAGCTTCAACTCTTTATTGAGCTTCTGAACGGAGTAACGATAATCGGTGTCAATACCATTTGCAATGGGAATGTTTAGGCCATTATCTGTAATGGAAACGACCTCTTTTTTATCCATATCAACTAATACAGTGACACCTTCTATTGGTTTCATGTAGAAGTTAACAGAGCCTTTTCTTGAATAACACTGCACCTTAATCAACCTTCTATTCTCTTCCACTGGTATTCCATACCACCCTGAAGAGAGTGGAAGACATACAAGGTCTTCTAAGTCGACACCGTGTTTCGTGATTGTGTTATTGAACTCATTGTTCTTCAATGGAACATCAAGTACACTCATCATTTCCTCAATGGTCATGGTAGGGTATCCAGCAGCTGGACTTGTTTCATGGTTGGTTATCTGATTTGTGCTAAGGTCAACGGTGAGAGTGTGAGTGACACCTTTCACAAGTGCAACGATTGAAGCTTTCCTAGGAAGTAATGGTTGACCTTTTTTCCATTTGAGAACAAGTTCTTTGTCTGGTTCTTCTAGGACAAGGGAATTGAGAGTGTAACTGTTTGAGGATTTAAAGAGAGGGTGTGTGGATAGGACAGCGCGAACCTCATTGAACTCTTGGATGGTTAGAGGGTCTAGAGGGTGGTGAGGAACATCAAATTCGTGTTTCAATTGTTGGTGGTGATTGGAGAATGTTGTTGGTTTGTTGATTGGATTGGGGTGTGATGAAGAAGAGTGGAAACGGTTCTTTGAGGTGCACCATCCAGAATAAATGTTGCAGTTTAGAGTTTCTTTGTTAGGGAGTGATAATAATGGAAGGTGAAACCAGGTAACAAGTAAAACTAGTGTTATACCAAAGGAAAGAAGAACCAACAAGTTTCTAGCATCCATGGATATTACTCTGTCAACTAGTGAATTTGTGTGGAAATTTAGAGGGTGTATAGTGTGTAATACTGTGTATTATATAGTGTTGAATAATACACAGGATGAAAGTTTCACGTGAATATATATTGTCAGAGGTTTATAAGAATGAGACAGAAAACTATGGTTATGGCTGAATTTGAAAAATGGAAAAGGAGTCCCACCACTTCAAGTATATCAGATAGTACAATATGGGACTTGGTCATGTGAATCCTGCATAGATAAATGAAAGTTGCATAGTTTAGTTAGTTAGCTAAATACCAATATATGAAAGTTGCACAGTTTAATTTAGAAGCCATGGTTTTGTGTAATTTTCAGCTAAACCAAATAAGAAACAAAGAACTCTGCACACAGACACCTACTCCCAAGTCCCAACTACTCCTTTTAACAACCAAACACAATTATTAAATGGATTTTCATCACTAAATGGTACAATAAAAAAAAGCAAAATTTCATTTATTTTTCTTGTATATATAAGCACAAGTCAAACATTTTTCTTGTTCTCTAGATAAGCCTCAAACCGAATAGAGCATGAAAGAACATATGCATAACATCATCTTCAAAAGTCCAAGACAAATCATTCTAAAGTCCTAATTAATAACCTTTTATTCTAAATTCGAAGTAAAAAACTCTCGGATACTTACTGACTTTTTTCTATCCCGTTCTTCAGCTGTACCATGGAATGAAACACCACCTCTGATATTTAAAGGTGCAAAATCCTCACATATTTTTTAGTCTGATTTAAAGGGTTATATCTCTATTATTGCAAAGAAGAGTCCAATATTTAGTGAAAAAGTGGGGGTGGAGGTGATCCTGATGATGAGTTATATAGTATCGATACTTCTGTTTGAACGCATATTTAGTATCTTACATGTGGTGATATGTGACACTGATATAAACATATATACATCTATTTTCTTAAATTATATGTTTCAAATTAGTTAGTAATTTATATGATGAGTATTACGTCCGTACTTTTTTTTTATAGATGATGGATATGAGGTTTGAAGAAGTCTTTGATGATATAATTGTTCTATGTAAGATTGTGTGGTGAGAGACAAAATATAGTAAGCAAAACAACATTTGATTGAGACATTGTTGAGGACGTTAGCATTGGCAGTATACGACATTGAACGAGTGAGTGTTCAACATCTTAAATGCACAAACTCCATTATTTTGTTACAATATATAAATGATCCGTCCGAAATGATCTTTCCTTTGGTTTGGTAACTTGGGGTCCACTCATCTAATTATTTATGGCAGTGCTGACACGATGAGTGAAAGGTGTATGTGCAAAGATGACTATGATTCACTTGTCTTGCTATTAGTTTAAAAATTAGATTAAATAAATAAAATCTCAAGATGTTGCTATTTGTTACTATGAGTGTTGTCTAGATGGAACTTTTTTTTCTTATCAATATCAATATATTAAAACAAATTCCATCATTCAATACATAGTATGATGCGAGATCTCTATAATTAATTTGTTTTTTTATTTTTCATTTTATTAATTTTTTATTTATATCTCTATAATTGAAAAATATAACTTTTATTACAAACTTAATTTAATTATAATTTTTTTAATTTATTACATAAAAATACATCACAATATTTTAATTATATTTTAATTTCATAAATTACCACATAATATATAAAAACATTATCATCACATATTAAAAATCAATAATTAAACTTATGCAAAAATAATCCAATGAGATTTAAATAAAAATAAAAATATTGAATCATAGTCATTTAAATTAGTAAATATTTGAAAAAAAGCAAGCAAAAATATTTTTTAAAAAATAAAAATGTTAAATTATACATTAAATATTTTCAAAGTAATATGTAATTTATATTTATTTTTCTCTTATTATTGTTCGAATACATATTCTGATCCTCTAATACAAAAGAAAATATTTAATCCAAATTAGATCAT
>JBBPBS010000276.1:15678539-15692630 GCA_037974835.1 Cicer judaicum
GATAGAAAATATCTAAATAAAAATGTCTCGGGAATTTTTTGAGAAAAGAATTGAAAACATTGTTTTTTAAAGATATTCAAAACTTTTTTCTCGAAAATTTTTTTATCGAGAAGTTTTCTATATATATTTTTTTTCAAAAAAATTGAAATATTTTTATCAAAAGAATTTCAAAATTCTTTTTCCCAAAATATTTTTCAAAAACAAAATTTATCAACAAACTTTTTACATTTATGTTACTTAGAAATTAATCATAACAAATTTCTCAAAAAAAATCAAAATTTTTTATCAAAATATTTTCAAAATTATTATCCTAAACAACTAGTTCGAAATCGATTTTAATTAAAAACTTGTTTAAAATATTAAATTAATTTATATCTATAAATTAGTTATATAAACTTGATTTAAAAATTGTTTTCAGAATTCAATTAAACTATTAAAGTGATCCAATTAAATTAATGTTTTTTCATCGTAAATACCCCTATTCCTAACATAATTTTATTCACCCATTGCAGGCTAAGTTAGCTATTTATTATTATGTTAGTTCTTACTTTTAAGTTTTCAATTGGATGTGAATAATAACACCAAATCCATAACTAATTAGATGTTTGGTGGTAGCTAGAGATGCGAACTTATTCTTAAGGACAAAAGGAGATCATACCGTCTAGAAAATGTTTATATTCTAATCTATTTAAGTCTATCATGGTCCAATTTGTATAGTAAAACTATTGAGTTTAGACTTTTTAAATAGTCTGTTTTTCTAAATAGTTTAGCGTTGAGACAAAATATTTTTCATATATTTTAATAATAATAAAATTGTTTTAAAGATTCTAATTATACGTGTTATCTAATTTGTACTATTATACCATTTGAATATTTTTTACATATATATAATTATTTTTATGTTGATGGAGAACAATTCAATTGAAAATAATAAAAAATATATATAATTGTTATTTTTATGTCGATGGAGTCTCCATAGAAACCGTGCAGATGGGGATATGAAGAGAAAACTCCCTGAAACAGAAAATAGGAATGAGACATTTTTTTGAGTGGCGGAAACGGTGTTGACATCCCAAGCTGTGGCCTCCTCTTTTAGGGTAGGTGACACTAAATACAAGCAGCGCTTCAAAAATGATGGAGCAACAACTAGTTGTGGAGGTCTTTGTCAATGAATTTAGGAAATTGCAATGTTGTAAAAAACAAAGAATATTGTAATGCTTGACATAGCTTGAAGAGTTTTGTAGATTCTTCTTCGAGCTCAAAGCAGAGGGTTTCAAGTGGAGGGATTAGCATGGATTCAATAATGGTGGTAGAAGCAATTCCAGACTTTTCTGAGCTTTAGAACACTTCAAGTTTTTATTTAATTATTGAGTCCTTTGTGCAATGTGGTAGAAGTACGTTAGAAATCATTTGGTTGTTGTTTTGTAACAATTAATCAATTAAATTGCTTTGTTATATTTTTGGGAATTGCTACCACCAATGGTTTTGAAGTCTATTTGTTGTCCTTAGGCCTCTTTTGTGAGGAAAGAAAAAGTAATAGACTCATGATATAAATAAACTAAATGCATTCATTCATACCTAATGGTCGACTACTAGATTTTAAGAATAATTCATCTGTTTTAGGGTTTAGGGCAGAAATTTTAAGAATAAATAATCAATTATGTCCCAGAATGAATCACAAAACATATTTGCAAAATGAAATTTAGGTTACAAACAAATATAATTTCACAAGATAATTAAACTAACAATCTCTTCCTAGGTGACACCCACAATTATTAATTAATTGATACAATCCAGAACCAAGTGATCACAGAGAAAACTCTAGCTAGTCTCACTCCATCGCCGCCACCGTGAACGGAACATCATAAACCTTCTTCATATCAGGGTAAAATAGTCCAAAATGCCTCTCCGAGGTGGGTCCCACTTTCCCATTCTCATTAAAAAGTGCGAACAAATAAACGGTTAGATTCGCGTTTGGTCGCAAGGGGGTACCACCGTTACTTAAAATCTTTTTAACAAGGTTACCGTTGTACGCAGCAGCGTTCTGTGGGGACGCACCCACCTCATCACTATCACCTTTTGAAGGCCAACCCGTTTCACTCACAACGATCCTAACGTCGTCGTATTTGAGAGCAGAAAGCGCGGCAAAAACGGCGTCGATTTGCGCGTCGAAGATATTGAAATACTTTAACCCGTTACCCGGATCCACACTACCCGGGTTTTCACGAAACAAAGCGTAGTCTAAAGATATGACGTCAGCGTTCGACACGTAAGCAAAAAAAGGATACACGTTTACCATTAAAAACGACGCCGTTTCGCGGAGGAAACTCAACATTGGTTTTATAACTGGTTCTATAAGGTCGGGTCGGAACGACCCGGTTGAAGATGGATAAGAAGATCCGAGAGCGGTGAGTGCGATTGGGGAAGAGACTTTGATGAAGTTGTGAAGATTGTTCTTTACCAGTGCTTTGTGAATGTTTTTCATGGCGGGAACGAGGTAGTTGGTGGTGTTGTGTGGATCGACGAAGACTTCGTTGCCGACTGCAATGGTTTCGATGAGTGTGTGAGGGTGGTAAACGACGACGTTTTTGTGGAGCCATGAGAGGGCGAAGGAGAGTTTCTTGGCTGCGAAAAAGAGTTTTTCGTTGGGGAGATTGACGGTTACTTTGATTCCGGATCCGGATAAAGCCGACAGAACAGCCGGGTCGGTATCGTATAGTTTGACCCGGTCAATGCCTTGTGATTTTAGAAGGTTAACGACTTTGACTGCAGAGGGAAGGTTGTTGGCAATGCGACCATAGTTGACTCCAATGTAGCTACCATCTGTAATGTAACAAATAACAGGTAAATTAGTAACAATGATGTAAAAGTTGATGAAGAAGAGAAAGTGAAAGCATTAGTTACCAGCAAGAATTAGTAGTGGAAGTGAGAGATAGGAAAAGAGAATGGAAAGAGTGAGTAGAGGATGCATGGTGGACTGGTGGTGGTAGAATAGGAATGAGTATGTTAGATGAGATGTTACTACTGGGCACTGGCAGTATCCTTTTATGCACGAGGGAGAAAATATGAAATTAAAGAAGCAATTTGATTGGTCCCACTGAATGATGATGGACACGTTGGCCAAGAAAACAAGACCGTTTTATGTTTGTACTGCCTGCCGGTGAAACAGATCAGAGGAAATATACTCTACACTTCAACTTCACTGTGGGATGTCTCTTCTCTTGGATTCCCTCCACGTGTTCCCCTCTCTACGTTTCTTAGACAAATTAGGATACAGAGTCGCGTCAATCTATTTCTCAAACCTTCATTTGATTTGTGCATTGTGTTGGATTGGATTAATTGATGCTACCGTTTTTTTGTTTTTTTGTCAATAACATGCTTACAGCTTGTTTTATTCCCAAAACTACTTTTTCTATACATTCGAACGTTGGATTGTACTTTACTAAATTTTAAGCTGCCAAACTATAGTTGTTTGTTTGTTGTTTGAAATATTCATGAAATAATTTTACAATAAACACTTAATGTATTTCATAAATTATTCTAAAGACAATTTTTGGAAAAACTCGAGTTTTGTACTCTTAAATAACTTTTGGTTATACTCTGAATTACATGACCCATTTATGCTGAGATTCGAAAAGTTAAGATAAAAAAACAACTCAAGCTGTATTGAATTTTATTCAAATTGAATTTATTCAAATTTAATACCCAAAAAAGAAAAATTCTAAACATAAAATTGAAGTTTAAAGAATTACGCTGGTCAAAGTTTAAGACCAAATTAGGAATGGATATAACCTGTATCTTACTCACAAAACACCGGCAAAATGCTACTTGTATTTGTTTGCATATATACACTATAATCAACTTTAAATATGCATTTTAACCAAATTCATATACTTTGTGGCGGTAAATGATACAAAATTGATGTGCTTCAACATCAATCCATTTGAATATACATCCAAAGAATTTAGCTACTTTGACTAATTTACAAGTTTCCTGTACATATATACTATATATACGTATTATAACTTCGACTATGCAAATTGTCACAAAAATGGAACTAATAACAGAGGGGGGATGGTAAAAGCAAAATTTGTTACGAAGAAAAAGAATCGTTCAAACTGTTGGTGCTTGTATCAAAGATTACTGAAGCTGCAACGAGTTACCCAAATGTGTTTCTATGCTGTTGGTTGATGTGAGGATTGTCAAACTAGCTTTGCCATAACGAGAACAGTCTCTTGATAAGCTATAACTAAACTTTCTTCTTTTCTTCCGCCTGTAAATTGAAGTCAATAAGTAATCTTGAGTATTAAATAACTGCCTTCAATGACACTAGCTTATTTCCATACAAAGCAGAACATCAAAAGTTCTTAAGAAGGCCATTAAATATATTTGTACAATAGAACCAGAAAAAAAATTCGCATATTGAATGTCCAAATCAAAGGGTCTTATTCTAATTTAACAGAGAGTAACATGTAGCAGTGATGTAGTGTAACTTTATTAGAAGCAACTACCTACAAAATCAATTTTGATTTATTTTGTGCATATTTAAACTGAAAAATAAAAATGAGTAAATTTATGTGTTTCTTGTGAGATCACACATTCTATTTATAATGATGTTGCAATAATTGCAGTCAATGTCTAGGAAGTTGTGTTGACTAAGACTACTAACAATTAGTCTAGAATGTTCCACAATCACAGAACAATAAAAACATACCGCTGAATTTTGACACTTTCCTTCAAGCTAAAGTTTACTATGCTTCAAACTTGTTACATCAAAAGATTTTATTACAAAAGTTGAAACTAAGTTTGAAAACTGAAGGACTTGTTTGAGAAGAGAAAGCACCACTAATGATTTATATGTGGGAATAGAGTTACCACCAGCGACGGGAAAAGCATTTCAAAATCAGTTAAGAGAGTTTTTCTCCTGCTTATTTACCATCTTTCCTCAAAACTATGTTTCTCGTCAACATGGACCAGGGATTTCAAAAAATGACAGCATGTTATACAAGAAATAGCATAAGATTCTCCACAACAAACAGCATTCTATTCAATTTAACAGTTCTCACCAGATCCTCTGCCAAACAAATTCTTCTGGTGTGGCTCAGATCTGCTTGCCGTGATCTTTGGCACTGACGATAAAATCTTTGGATAAACTCCTGTACATGATTATAGATGCTGGCATATTATCATGCCAAATTAAGGTTAGTGAAAAATATTTATTCAGCCTTTGCATAAATGAAAAATAATTGCAAATTAACTACAGTTTATCATTGGGTTATTATTTTTACAAATTTCCAACTCGTTCATTGAATTGAGCCATCCTATTTTCCATCTTGCTAAATCCTTTGAGAATCCAAGCCCCTTCTAACATCAATCGTTTATCAATGAAATGGTAAGATTTTGTGAGCACCACAAGGCTCTTTCTCCTAACGTGCGGATTATGGTTGTGCCTAGTTGGAATCAATCCCTTGTCTATTCTTAAATTGTTGAGACTGTTTTTCAATGAAATTTTTGTGTGAATGATATTTGTACGCCCTTTGACCAATTTCAATTGGCAGGCTTGTAACAATAAGAGAAGCACCTCTCCTTTTCTCATCTAAATTAAACATTAAGCCCCATAGTTGACGCATGTTAATGTTCAACCATTACTCCACCAACATTTACATGAAATGATACATTCTCTTTCAATGTAGGAATAGAATATAAAAAATACCTTAGCCGATGCCTGTTGCAGGCTGTGAGAAAGGCAACAAGCCCATATAGTATGCTTTTTAGAGCTCGGAAAATCTGAAAAACAAAGTATAAAAAATCCATCAATCAGGATAACTTTCTTTAATGAAACGACCTACATCCATAAGAACCATTGATATGACATCTTACAACCTGTGAAAAAAGATCATTCCAAAGAGAGCGCCACATGGACACTTCATAAGAGCTGACTGTTGCTTCAGAAGATGAAGCTAACTGGATTATACTACCAAGAAACTTCCACGTGTCTCCAAGTATATTACAAATGCGAGTGCATATTACAGCCAGAAAACTGAATATTGCCAGGACTAGACGAACAGGAGCATATAGAAATTCCCAGAGGATCCAAAATAAAGGATATAAGACACAAGTAGCTGCAGTACATAAAAGGAAGAAAAAAAAACACGCAGGCAATTAGTATAGATGTATATCAGATGAAAATTATTTACATTGGTAAAAGCAAGGATAAATTTAAAAAATAATAGGCAGCACTAGAAGTCCAAAACACATGATGACCTACCAATCCTCCAAACAAGAGTGAGGATAAACCACAATGGCAAAAAGAGCAGCTCCACCACATCTCCCACTAGATTGCAAGAAGTCTCAATCCCTAACCAAATGACAGAAAAGATGCCTTCTAATAATTCAAACATAATATTTAAGCTTGGGAGAAGAAATCCAAAAATCTCCACCAGTGACTCTGCAAGAGGTTGAATAAGAACTGAAAAAAAGGATCGTGTGGTATGTGTAAAGGCTAGAAACCACCTAACAGCCTTCTGGAAGTTATGTAGAAACAGCATTGTCCCTAAGTATTTTACCCTTGAAACCATCTCCCAAGTTTCAATCCAATCAAAAAGAGGCCCACATATACGAGATGCAGTTGCCTTGAGAACTGGAACATTTTTGTATAAATCATAGAATCCAATGAGGACAGTGACAAAGGACATCAAAACATATAGCAGTCTTGCAAGTGGGCACATCCAAGGACGATAAACATTGCATAATACTGGATATGACTGAAGGAAGATGACCCAAGATGGAAGACCAGCCTCTAACATTGTAAGTAATCGCAGATCAGATATAATAATATCCCTTAATTTAAATGGGAGGTCATGATCATTAAACCTAAATAACAGTAGAACATCATTATATTGAGTGGTTTCAACCCTATCATCAGAAACACAGCTAGATCTCTGAGAGTTATCAATTTCATCTGCTGAGTAGCAATCAACATCGACTTCGGCACTAAAGGAATTCAACAATTTTCTTCTCTTATTAGGCCCAGAAGGAGGCGGTGTGTGTAGCATTCCAGTTGTCTCTTCGGCGTCATCAGAATATGCTCCAATAGTGGCACCCAAACTATCTTCAACAGTTACGGCACTATTGCAGATGTTATCGACGTCATCATCAATAGATACATTCTCGGAAAAAACTTCACTAGCGTCGTAAAATATTTCCCCTGTCAAAATTGCACATAAAAAAGAAATGTTTATTGAAAATCCGCGTTAGATGAGAACTAAAGAATCAATGCAGCCTCTAGTTTCCATCATGTAAATACAATAACTCTACAGTCAGGATGTTTGGAGGATAAAATAGTAAACTAAGCTTTATGAATAAAAGTATGACTGTTCTACCCACCCCCACCGAAAAAAAAGGTAACAGAAAATTGGATGGTTAAAGAGGGATTAAGTGGGGATGAGATGCCTCCAGTGCCTTTAGCTTTTACTATTTGTATCACTAAAAAATACGGCAATGTCTCTCCCTATGCAGAGGTCTTATCCACCTAAACTTATAACTAATTAAATCATATATGGCAATTTTATATATGTGTGAGTGCATTGAGAGAGATGGCTGTATCTCTGAATGCACATGTATATTTCTGCTTTCACATGAAATACAAAAGCTGCACACAACTAGATGCTTCTTACCAAGGCTATCCTAAATTCAGATGTAATATGTACATTCACATGAAAGCAATGATGAGAATCCCTGTAACCACCTGAGGCAGAATCCAGGTGCTCTTTCAAAAGTAGCTGTTCAGATGTTGTTCCTGAGAACCATGACGACATACAGCTTGCAGCTTGAGCGATATTGTCAAATTCCCATCTTTTCATAAGTTTAGCTTCTATAGCCAGTGATGTATCAGTCTGAAAAGCAAATGAAATTAATCAATAAATAATAGTGCCAACAGTATACTGAAAAGTTAACAAGCTTATTAACGCGATTGCAGTACCTGGAGCTCATTAAAGTAGTTGATACCGCGGACATCGTTCCAAGCGACTTCAAATACAATAAAGCCACACAGAGTTCGATGCAATTCACTGCTGAATTGCAAAGAATTCCTTAGTTTTTTCACAGGCAGTAACACTCTCTTTCTTGATGACATTACTGCTTCAATCAATGAGAACCATCTCAAAAACTTCTTTGGTTTACTTGTGTTTGGTTGAGAACTAACCTCCTTTCCTTCTTTTCTTGTTCTTCGTGCTTTGCTGTATGCAAAAGGCGATAACCTTGACTGCAGATAAACAAAAATGATATAAATTTTATTCTAGGACAAAAACTAAAAGCAGCTTACTATAAATGATTATGGTGTGTTCAGGGACCTTTGTAACCATCAATTGCCAAATGTGTGCTCCCCGTGAACCAAGGTCTCTCAACCATGGTCTGTTGTCAACAAAAATATACATTTTTTTACCATCATTTGCGAGGAAAAGACTAAGATCTGCAAAATAAGATTGCAAGTCTCTGCAAAAGACATCACAAAGATGAATTGGATCAGTATGGGAATTACAGAAACTCACAAATAACACTGCTAACTTGGTGTTCTCGATCAATGTAAGCAGGGTAGATAACCACCGGCAACAGACATAAATTTTTTTGGTTACAATCAAAGAAAACCTTGTTAAAATCATATGTCAAATCGTTAAATCACTATAACTGAAAGCAATATCAGCTGCACTTCCAAATTCCAAGTCTTATGAATCTAAGATATGTTACAAGTAAAAGAAAGAAAAAGACTAGCCAGATGACATTCTAAAAGTAGCTAGAACTCAAACCTAAATAAAGACCAAATTGAACAAGTTGACTTTCATGGCATCTTTATTTGATCAAAAGTTGACTTCCATTGCATCTTGAGAATACAGAAAGCAGCAAATTGCCAATAAACCAGAATCCACAAACTAAAAACTAATAATAAAATTAATAAAAAAGCACACAGCGCATCACCAAGTTCATCAATGTAACCAAAACCAATTTAAATTTTAGACGACAAGAAATTTCACATCTCAAGTAATTTTGAAATAAAAAAAGAAATAAACCTGTCAATGTCATGCATAATTCAATTTCAATCCAACCCTATCACCAAATGATAGGGCATGTAATTAGACTTAAATATCTAAGCAACAGATAATAAATGCAAATTCAAATTCAAATTCAATCCAATATAAATTTGACAACAGAATTTCACGAACAAGCGATCACACATTCCACACATCTGAACCATACATACATCATCATCAAAGAAAGAGAGAGATATATTGAAGAAAACATACCCAATTTGCAAGCTGGTAAGAGGAAAAATGCAGCGTCCATCTTCATCTTTACCCATCTAGAAAAAAAACACCTTCAAAGCCTTTATTACTATGGCCAACACCGTGTCCGAATTTGCCACTAGCACCTGTTTCAAAATTCCCCAAACAAAATTCCAAAAAAAAAAAAAAAAAACAAGAGTCACGCTCTACATGCATTCACGGAATTCTCTGTGCCATGATGATGAAGAAACGCGTAGAGAAAGAAGACCTGAGAAATTGATATTGAAATTCCATAAAAATGAAGAATGAAAAGCGAGGAGTGAGAAGACGATGAAACAACCAGCACCGAGTAACTTCATAACAGATAGGAAGATGAAAAAGAATTAAAAGGGAAGATAAGAGTGCATAAATGCGGGTAATAAGGTTTCACAGAGAGGTTTCAACGTTGTTGTCAGCGAATTTCTGTTGGCGATTGTGCCAAATTCAATTGTGTTTTAGAGAGAGAAAGAAAGAAATAAGAGAGAGAAAACAGTTGAATTTATTTTAACTCCTCGGAGACACGTTCTTTCTTTTTTCTATTATTTTATTTTTCTTTTCCTTTTTCTTGATTGCTTTGGTATTGTTACAGTGCGTGTTTGTTAAAATTAAAACTTTAATAAAAATAGAAACGGGGAAGTGAAAGAGGACAAGAATGTGGCGGTGGTGACGAGGGTAAAATGGTAATGTGCTATTGCGATTCAACAGATAGCGGAAATAAAAACTGGGGGATTTTCTTTTTTCGGACCTCAAAGGAAAAGGAAAAGGGAAAAGAAAAATAAATAAATAAATAAAAAGGTAAGGAACCATTGAAGAGCATTGGGATGAGGTTGGATATCATTAATTAAAGACTTGATTACGAAGTGGCACGGGGTTATTACGACGTGGGTCCCCGTGAATTATTTTATGGTAATTCTGCTGTTTATTCATTTTATTATTACCAGTAATATATTTTGGATTTCATTATTTTATTATTAATATTATTTAATATTACGAATTTACTCTTTTTGACCGGGGTAATATTACTACTTTTAGGGTTATTTTGTTGTTTTTAAATTAATAATTGTCTTACTTGTTTATCTAATGAACTAAAATAAATATATTAAGAAAGGAAACAAATATTAATGGCTTTTAAAAGCAAAAATATATATTGTCTTTGTCAAATAAATTTTCAAATCAATCTTTAGTAAATACATTAATTCAACATTCATTAATTTTTCTTTCAAATGGTCAACATCCATTGACTGATAACATATCTAAATCATAATTAAATCAATGGTAATTAAATATATGTTTTTGTAATACTAATATATTAATAGAAAATAACAAAATTATTTTGTCCACCATATTGTATATCCTATAAAATAAATTAAAACACATAATAAGAAAGTTAAATAATTTCATCCAAAAAAATAAGGAATTAAATTATAGTAATAGTAATAATTTATAATGAACCTTTCTTGACAAAGATTATAATGTAGTATTATAGTACAACTCGATACTTATTTATTTATGTCATAAAATTTTGTATTTTAATTAATATAAAAAATAAATTATATTCAAAGTGCACAAATACACAACATAGAGACTTACCTAAATCATGATACAACATATTAAATAAGTTTTTAGTTTGTATAAAGTTTTATTTTAGTTTTTCTAAAAAAAATACTATACTTTTTAATTTCTACAAAACTATCATGTAAGTAGTTTTGGTTCATGTTAAAATGAAATATGTTTAATTATTTTTTAACTTTTAAATTTTTGACTGCTTTTTAACAAGTATATTTATAATATTATAAAAATAATTCTACAAAAATTTAACTTTAGATTAATTAAATGTAGAATTTTCAAATGCCATAAATCCAAAATAAAATTAACAAAATTATAGAAATATTAATCAAATATTAAATTCATTTTTGTCAAATAACTTTTGAAAATCTTGCAAACTTATTTTTATATGGACTAAAAATAATTCTTTTAATATTTTAGAGGGAATAAAAATTTATCTAACCCTACTAAGATTTCTTTTTATCTGCATAGATATTAAAAAACAGTTAGTTCGAGGAAGTCTTAGATAGTCATTGCCATTTGAACATACAAGCTTACAAAAAATAGAAAGAAAAAAAATTATATAATGTGTCTTTTAAAAATAATGAAATGATATATATTTTTATATCTATATAATTGTAATCAATCAAGTATTTTTCCTATTAGTTTAATATTCTCAGACATAAATAAATCCATTTTAATGAATTGTATCGTACATTTATAACATATATAAAATAATATAATATGAATTAATTAATGAGGTATTTACAAATAATAATAATATTAATAAATAAAAGAAGATCATTGAGCAACAAAAGCTAACGAGAAAAAAATAATTAATATAACATGTTAACAGTGTCATTGCCTTCTTCCATCAATCAACGATGCTAACAAAGACAAATATTTAGCATAAGTATTGTGATGGGATCATAGCCATACTCATATATAAGGATAGCGGTGTGTATATATATATATAAGGGTAAGTATTGTGATGGGATCATAGCCATACTCATATATAAGGATAGCGGTGTATATATATATATATATATAAGGGTAGTGACTTGATTTCATCTTGAATTTATTTTGATTGGAGTTGGTTTCTTTTTAAATTAAAATTGAATGGGATAAAAAATTTAAAGTGTTCATATTCAATATTCAACATGGTCGTTCTCGAATTCACTTCGTTTGTAATATAATATTTCTGTCATTTTTAAATTATATATATATATATATATTTAATATTTTTAAATATTAAAAATTATAATATTTTATATATATAAAATATATTTTTAATATTTTCTTTAATTTTATTATTGTATTATTATTTTATTTTATTAAATAATAAATATGACTTTTAAATTTATTATTTTATATATATATATATATGAATGGATGCAAGTGCATAGTAGAAAAACTTAAACTCTATTGAATATAAAAGTGAGGATATAAATTTCAAACCCCATAAAAGATAGAAACTGTAAAAAAAATTCGATTAATCAAATGTAGAGATTAGAGAGAAAAAATTTGTTCATCTCCTAAAAAACTCTCTTATTTTTTTTAGATGTGGTGTTAACACAACAATAATAAAATTTTGTTACTTTTGATAGAAATATTCTGTTTTTGTTATATTACTCTTAACTTTTTATGTATATTTTTGTTATTTATATAAATGATTGAAAGTATTATTTACAAAGTTGCATTAAACTTTAAAATCAACAATTTAATCTGTGTTTTTATATATAAGACCTTATTAATTAAATCAGTAATATTAAGAAAGTCGGTTATATTACAATCTTTTTAACTATATGTCTTACTTTACAGAAGTACTCTTTAGAAAAAAGAATTAATTAATTTATTTATTATAGTGTGTATATATATATTAGATTGTAAAATATATGTACCATAATTAGAGGTATGCAAGGATGTGCGTAAAAAATTCATTAATAAAGTGAATATTTGAAAGAGATCTTATAATAAAGGATATAGAAAAATCACAAGAGAGATTTATGGATATGTTTGTCATAAATAAATAAAAAATTAACTTCACATTTTAAAAAGTAATTTTAACGAGAATTTGCTCATAATAGTAAAAGTTATTTCAACCTCATATATTACAAATTAAAAAAAAAATCATATTTAATTATTTAGATATTCATTATTATTTTTAACATAATAAAAATTGTATATTTCAAAAAAAGTAATACGTCCCAAAGATAATTTTTAAAATTTTAAACTCTAAATTGGAAATTCAATTGACTTAGCGTTGATACCTCGATCCACCGGATAAACAAACAAACAATCTCTTAATGATTTAGGAATTTAAAACCTACACTAATGAAGAAGTTATAATTTAAATTTGTTATATTAATAAAAATATGAACAATGATATATATATATATATATATATATATATATAATTTTTCTACACTCGTTCAATAACTCATTTTGTTTTTATCTTTCTTTATTTTTCATTATATTATTTATATATCACATTATTATTTTTTATTATTTATTTCTCTCTTAGTTATGGGTGTCTACCAATGATTATTTTTTAAATAATAAATAATAATTAGTTTTTTTTTTAAAAAAAAGAAAAAGAAAGAAAGAGTAACATTCACATTGTCCATGAAAATATTAGACACTTTCACGCTAGTTCAAAAAATAAAAACTTTGAACTGTTATTTGGTTAGTCAAAATAATCAATCACATTGAGTATCTTTTAGAGATATGTGAGTTTACAAATAAGATGATTTCATGTGATTCAATTTTATTGCTATAATTTAAATTTATTGTATGAGGGATCAAATTTCTTCTTTATATTTCCAAAAAAATAAAAAATACTTCTTCCCCTAGTTTATTATTTAAATTTTTTTTTTTAAAAAAAAGTGATTGTCACTATCACCACTACCAAACAGTTTTAAACTCATTTTTTCTCATTTTCAGAATCACACAAAGAAACACATGTGTTGATTATGCAAAACACAATACACCAAAAAATCAATTCAAAAATAATTTTGCTGAAATTAAAACTAAAAAAATACGTCTTAATTTTGTCTTATTTTTTTTTTTTTATTAAGAAGTCGTTTCCTAGAGAAGTGATCAGCTGAAGAGAAATTATTTAATTTCAATAGAAAGTCGTTTTTAGGGAAACGACCTCCAATTAACAAATTTTTTTTTATTTTTTTTTATATTTTAAAATTTATTTATTATTAAAATTATTAATTTAATT
>JBBPBS010000276.1:15692916-15704779 GCA_037974835.1 Cicer judaicum
AAAAAGAAAAAATTATTATAATTACGTGTCAAAACCAAACATTTGTTTTGGCACATTATTATTCTAACTTCTTTTTACAGCAAATTTTTTCTATTTATTTTAGTATGTTATTACTAAAATTATTATTATTATTATTATTATTAAAATTTATAATATTATTAAAATTATTATTATTATTATTTATTAATTTATTTTATTTTATTAATAGTATTTTGTATTTTTAAATATATTAATTATTTATAATTTATTAAATCATTTATAATAATTATTTATTCTAATAATAATAATTAAAATATAAAATTTATTTATAATTTATTATTTTATTTTATTTTATTTTTTATTTTATTTCTTTTTCTTTTTATTTTCTTGATTAGATTTACAGTGATAGTGTCTGATACTTTCAAAATCTAAAGTAAATGTTTATTCAAAAAAGAAAGTCTCCACCCACTATTGACCGTTAACTTTTTGAGTTTTGTTTTATATCTTGACCGGAATTAACATATACTCATTTGGATTGACATATAAAGAATATATATATATATATTTGGCTGTAAATAAAATAATAAAAAATTGTAACCAACAAAAATATTTCAGTTGAGCTAATTCTGAGGAATTGTATAAGATTATCATATTAAAATGTATAATTGTATAGGATAACATGGGGATAATAATAGACTTACGAATCACGTCTCTCTAACATGGGCGAAAACGCTTCGGCATCATAAACACCAAACACACATCGCACTGAATGTTCATTTGGAAATATCTGGCAAGTCACTTATTCATTTTAGAAAGAAAAAAAATAAAGTATGGGAATAAAGCGATAGAGATCAAAACCCATACATGATCCATGTTGCTGGATTTTCTTAATATTATTAGTTTATCTCTGAATTTTTTTAGTTTTATAAAAATAAATCGTTCTATAAAAACATTAAAAAGATAAAATAATTAAATTTATATGTGACTAATATTTGAACCAATGTAAAAGGGAATATCCATTTCCATGTCAAGAAGACAAATATTAATTGATTTTCACGTAGTATACGTTAAAACAATAATAATACTAGTACTTTTTGTTTTCGTTGTTATAAATTTATAATAAGGTATGTGTGCTTTTTGTTTTTGTAGTTTTGCACCTTGTAGACTAGTTCATGTTTGTCAGTGAATGATTAAAACATCGTGATTGTACTGTTGCTTAGGATAGTATAATTTTTGAATCGAATGTAAATTATATTAATATTTTGCAGGTCAGTCCAAAATTGTCCGTTTGTTTACTTCCCTGAGGATCTATTATATGTTTATCTTTAAGAACTTGTCCTGTCGAAAAAACTTGTCACTTTTTGTTTTTTTCTTAAAAACCCTATCACTTTAATCAAACTAGAACTAGAATATTCGTTCAAATCCTTTATGATTTTTTATTTCTTAAAATTCAATTTACAATTCTATACACAAATCCACTTGCTAGTATGTTTAGGTGAATACTACTAGCTAAATTGGCTAACAATTATAGAATATAGATCTCTTAACAAAACAAGTAGGTTTGCCTTTTAGTGGGACTCGAGGTCATCACGGTCCGAAATATAGATCTCTTTAATTATGTCGTTTAATTTTTTTAAATATAGTTATTAGGTTTAACACAATAGTTAAAAACCATATTATATATTGTAATAGGATATAATATATTCATATAACAATCAAATGGACCTTTACTGTCTTTGAAATTTTGAGAAAATTTAAACACAGTTCAAGGTGTTTTTTTAAGGTTTTTCACAGATAAGGCAATTTAGTTCTCATCCGCCCTTGCCAGCGAGCCTAGGAGCAGCTTCACCTTGTGTTTTTTTTTAAGGTTTTTCACATGTGTGTATATATATATATATATATATTTTTAATATCAAATTGCCACACTTCTAAAAAATAATATTAGATTGTCCTACACTTTAGTTCTAGTTGTTGATCGCAATCTGGGGATGGGACCTCCTACTTGTCATATTTCATTTTTTTCCTTGTCTATTTTGCCCTTATGTATATTTCATATATTATATATATTATTATTACATATTTTAAAAGTAATAATAACATTAAAATAATTAATTAAAATAATAAAAATAATTACTTTATTAATATTATATAATTGTTGCTAATTATAATAATAAATAGAATAATAATAATAATTAAAATAATAATAATAATAATAATAATATGTTCGAGAATAATCAACGTTTGTTTTTGCTACTCTAGTCTCCACTAACAAAATTAAATGAAAAAAAATTATGTAAAAAAAATTCAAAAAAAACATATTATACCGGAAATTTCAATGATAAATGAAATTTCCGGTGAACATATTAAAAATTTGAAATTTTCGGTGAATATATTATTATTATTATTATTTTAATTATTATTATTATTCTATTTATTATTATAATTAATAAAAATTATATAATATTAATAAATTAATTATTTTAATGTTATTATTACTTTTAAAATATGTAATAATAATATATATAATATATGTAATATACATAAGGGCAAAATGGGCAAGGAAAAAAATGAAATATGGCAAGTAGGAGGTCGCATTGGGGATGCAGGATGAGACCATCAATTAAATTTGACCATTTTCTTCTATAAGAGGTCGCATCCCCACGTTGGACTAAAAAATAGGACATTCTAATATTGTTTTTTTAAAGTGTGGCAATTTAATATTAAAAAAATATATATATACGTGTAAAACCCGTTTTTTGATTTTATGTTATACGTGTATTAAAAAGAGGATATACGTGTATTAAAAAAATATTTTAAAATTAAATAGAAAATCAACTTAACTCAATTTTAATCCTACATATTTTGATTTTAAAAGTTTTAAAATTAAGTTTCAAAATAAAAAATAAATAACAAGTATCCTTGTTCCTGTAGCTCAGATAGCCTAGCCAAAAATGCTGGAATTAATAATGCAATCGATCGAAAATGAATTGCATCATGCAACTATGATTCTCAGCTGTCTGATGCTAATTCAATGACAAAGATGCTAAGATTGATTCAATGAACGTTATAATTTGAAGCGTGCAATCTCATAATTTTGGATGAGATTATTTGTTATGTGTAATTGTGTGCTTCCATTACAACAATTCATCTTCAAAAGTGTCACACAATCAGGGAGGAGTGAGTAAGAATTGTGGGGTGTAGATAGCAACCCCTAAATAGAAAATCGAAATTTTCCTTTGCTACATACTTACAGCCCATCTAACTTAGTCCACAAAGTCCCGATAAAACATGCAAATACTGCTACATTAGAGCTTCGAATTTACATCAAAGTTTTAACATTGTTCAGCGATTAACAAGTTTGAAAACGTGAAACTAATAAAAAGGAATCAACATTATTATAGTCACACAAGTTATTTATTTATTTATTTATTTTATGATTTAATTGTCTACTCAAATCATACCATTATAATTTATGTCACTTTAGTGGTTTCAACCGTTACCTCAAATAAACAACACTCTTTAGTAACTTTTATTAATAAATTTTACTCTTCTAAAATAAGAATCTATGTACAAACTATACTATAGAGTAGGGAAAATTTTATTTTATTGAAATCTACAAAGCATGGTTCCAAATGCTGTTACAATCCTCTGTTGGACCAAGATTTTATATGGTCCACAAAAAAAATTGGGTGATGGTAAAGGAAGAATAGCATTTGTTAGTCATTAATTCTGAAATGTTAGATCCAAAGAAAATCTATTCTACTCTCTCTTACTCTCTCTAGATCATCAAGTAGGTGGGAAGAATCTGTTAAGATTGAATGGCAATGTATAAAATTCTTCATTTCTGTTATCACCTCTAAATGTTCTAAACTTCACCCACCACGGCATCCCTCGATCTTTCTTCGACTTTTCAACCTCAAGAGTGTTGTCAAGGATCACTGCTACAATCAATCCTACTGTTGCTGGCGATGAGAATATGGTATTTAAAAATGCATTGAACTGTAAAGATGAAAAAATATTAGCATCAGGAAAATTAATGTTAAACATAGTCACATGCAAAAGTTCATAGCTATTGATAAAATATTCATGATGTATCAACTCATGTCATGTATAATGATTCTTAAAATAAATGAAAATAACATCACATATTATTTGCAAAGCATAAATAAATATTACTATTGATAATATTGTTAGGGAAAACGTACCCATCCGGCGTTAGTATGAACGGGGCCATGGTGTGAACTAGTCCAATATTGATTGAAAAATTGGGGAACAGATATTCCAAGGAACAATGTGAGCCCAATGATGATGAGATTTCTCATAGAGTTCATATTTGTAAACTGAAGGAATGATATTCCAACTGCACCTGATGAACAAAGAAACATATTAGTGTTATAAATTGTGTATTTCAATGTTTTAAATACATTGTGTCCCATATTTTAAGTGAGAAATATGGAAAGATATTTTTAGTACAAAAATATCATTAATTTCTTTTATTTGTGATAAGATTGTTTCTTGTTCTAACATGTTATCCTTTAATTTATCCTACTATAGACTTAGTCTAACCCTACTAACTCTATTTTCTCTCTTCAGTTTAATTGCTCTCACCCCATTTATATGAGTATCTAGCCCATTTTCTGAGAAGAGAGAATAACCATCTTCAGTTTTTTCTCGGTCTATGAGCGTTTCTTGTTGTTCTGTTACCTCGGTTCTATGCAAGGAAGAACCTGTTGTATTTTGAGGGGTTGAGGTTTATCTCACGTGTAGATAGTGATTTGGATGAGTTGCTTAACAATATTTTACAACAATTGGTGCATAGTGGAACATGAACAATGGAATTCACCCAAAGGCGACAACAACATACCGACAAGGCCGAATAGAACGCAATACAATGCAGCAAATATTGGGAAGGGTATGGATGCAAATACAGCTCCAAACTTTCCTGCAGATAACAGAGAAGAAAATAAAGCAAAAGACTTAAGTGAATCTCCTTTTTTTTTCATTGCAAATTGTCACCATATTGGATCAAGATTGTTGCTAAGATCGTGTTTGAAGTATCAATACCAACCGAAAAGAGAGAAGAATATCATAAAACCAGCAGAAATCTGAACAACTCTGCGACTTCCAACTCGGGTCAGACCAAGCAGTCCAACATTTTCCCTGGAATAACCCAATCACAATAGTCAAGCTATCATAGAAAGACAAAAGCATCTACGTAGACCAAGCAACTTGTAATCGCATTTCAACGATGAGTGACTTACACAGAAACAGTAGAACCTGTCACCGTTCCAAAAAGACCATCAAGCAAGATACCGATCCCCTATGAAAAAGTTAACAAGATAGGCTTTCAGACACACAAATAACTATCATTAGTATTAATATGAATGTTATTAGCACTTCAAACCACATGATTAATATCTTATCACTGTCCAAAATAACGATCGGGGTTAGCCTTTGACAATTCCATATTAGTAATCGAACTATTTGGCAAACAAAGTAATTTACCTGCCAACCAATGCCTCGACTCAACACATACGCAGGAGGTGGAGTGGCAATCGCCAACCGTGATGCTGCCTTATATGCACCAGTTGACTGCAAAAAGAGTGCATGGTCAAGTCAGTGTTGAAAATTCAATAAAATCGAGACAAGGGAGGTTGTTATTTAATGACAGATACCTCCACCATTGAGACAATAACTGCAGACATCATAGCAAATGAATGACCGGCCGAAAATGTTGGCGGACCCCATTGTAGAGGGTAAGGGAACATGACCCTATAATCACGAAAAGAAACATGAGGTGAGAGCTCAGCATAACTTAAGGTGAGAGCTCAGCATAACTTAAACAAATCAGAAGAAAAAAAAATTGTTATTTTGAGGTTACCATGGTGCAGTAGATATAAGATTAGCTCTGTCAGTACGACAATTATGCTGTGTTATAGAAGGTCTATGTCGGTAAGCTCCACTAGCCGTCAAGATGACAGAATAGATCCAAACAATTGTGACACAAACCAAAACTGGGAAACGTTCGAAGATAGGTATATCTCTAAATGGTCTCACATGCTTTAGATACTGCATTTTACACCAAATTAGTTTGTCTGAAGAAAATAAATATCAATTTGATAAACACAACTATGATATGATTACACTAAGTCACTCACTTGCGACAATCCAATGACCAACAGCAGCATCGGTATACCGATTTCTACACAGTTCCCCAGCTGAAATGAAAAACAAAATGAAAATATGACTGACATCTAAATAGCCGTGTCTTTGGATCATTTTGCAAAGTTTCCTAAAACAGTTATAGATAAAATAGAGATTTGAGGCACACCTACCGTGGGAAATCCTCGTTGAATTAATCCTAATCCAACCAATCCAACTACAGGTGCCATGCCAAGAGGACTGAAAAATCTGCATAGAGATAATTATGTAAATTAAATGTTTGATTATCATTTTAATACTTTTGAATTTATAAACATGTTACATGCAACCTAGAAATAGAATACCTTGAAAAGAGTCCCCAGACTTGGCTGTAACCGAGGACTATCTGAATACTTGAGGCTACGATTAAAGCTCCTTGTATAGCTCGCATTGTATGTATAAATCTCTGCAAACCAATCACACGGCAAGATCTCTTTCAATACCCTACCAAATAAAAAATTAATAAGTATATTTCTAAGAAAACTCATTATTATGATATATGCATATCCCTTAATTATTTTAGGTTGCCATGCAAAGGTCATCTAACCAAAACTCATTATAATACATAATCAGATCCCTGAATTATTTTGACATTGAAATCACGTTTCAAGATTTGGGACTTACCTAATTACATTTTGCATAAACCATTGATTCTCCCCTTTTATATTCATCTACCAGATCATAACATGGATCTAAAGTCGGTTAAGGATAATTTTCCAATTGATCAATAGTTAGCATATCTGCAACCAAAATCCTCCTATGTTCCATTCAGAATTATTATTATTAAAGTTTGTCCATAATGTTTAATCATTTTTACAATGGTTGTTTCCCTAAAAATGCTAGAGTAGGTATATCACACGTCCAAAATTTGAATGTTGTCCTATATGCACAACAATGAAGAGAAGGAAGCATTAAACTTACTTCGTGAGGATCGTTAATTTGTTGCAATGAGGAGTCACCAATAATATAAGCAACTGGAATTACATATGCAAATGAGCCTCCAACAACTGCAGGTAGTCTTGTTCCAAAAAGCGCTTGGAGAAGTGTGTTAATTCCAGCTACAAAGAGAAGGGTTTGTATCACCCTTGCCTTGTCACCCTGGTTGAAAAATAAACCAAATCATCGCCAAAGGACCGTCAAAAGCAACATGCACACATGATGATATTCACATATTATTTTGATAAAGGTTTTTCAGAGTCTCACATTAGATGAGATATGGTATGAAAATGAGTTTAAAAGTGGAAGGCATCCATCACATTAAACTCGGCCAAAATGAATTGTTCAAATACTTTTGATGATAAAAAATGTCTCATAGTGAACGAATGAGATCTAAATTTAAGTATAAACACTGGCTCTTTGTGAGTGAAGGATATGATATCTAAACTAAGTATAAACTTTTAGGCGATAAAAAAGAAGTCCAATGAAAGTAAGAACATAAGGAAGCTGAAATTCAACTTACAGAACTTCCTCCCATAGCTGGAACGAGCAACGACGGTATCATCACACTTGTGCCAAGCATCAAAATGTAATTTTGAAATGCTAATAGAACAGTTTCAACTGCAAGACGACAAGGCATTCACAGTGAGGGGAGAAAATGATAGATAATGTAAAGACACAATATGGATATACTATAATCTACACCTGCTTATACTGTCTAAATACACAATGTTCTATAATTCATTCTTTAAACATAAATTATACACTTTGTTCACTGTTAAAGCAATTGGACTTAGAACTTTCACAATATCAAGAAAATAATACATGTAAGATAAATCCATGAAACTCATAACCTATAAAGCACCGATACAAACACAACCACACACACATAGACACCAGTAATAATTTAAGAAAATGGAAGTAATTGAATTTAACTACATAGGTCATAGTTTTCACAATATATGCCATCTAAGTCATGCAGAAGATTAGCTTGACAATAAGTTTCTCTTGCAATGCAGAAAACCTCAATTCCTGACATTGGAATTGAAATAATGAAGAAAATGTTTACAAAATTTAAAGGCCTAATTTCCAAAAATCTGAAATAGCACTATAGACTTCCTTCTTCTCATTATCAACATGTCATGGCACCTTAAGTTACACTAACTTGTTGGTCATGATGCAATGATATCAATATCATACAATTCATACCCCCACAATTTTTACTTTATTACAGCTAACAAAGTAAATTAAAATTTATATTGTATAGTATAAAGCAAAACAAGTGTAAAGGTGCCTAGAATTTAGTGTAACAACTATTTGAAACCAATGTAGGACATGTCAAATGGACCCGGATTCTCTTATTTAGTGAAAATAGCAGAAACCAGATAGGGTCCTGAGAGAGAAAGACACAAAATTCTAATGTATAAAAACTGTTGTTGGACCCCAACATTATTAATATTTAATAATGGTGGGTCATATCACCATAAACATTGTGCCTTTATTTCTTGTAGTGTAATAATTGAGTAAAAAGACGTTACTGCCTATGGAGCATTTAATAGTAGAGTTATACAAAAAAATAGGGGATGCTCATCCAACCCCTACAATTCTCGGAATTTCCCTGGTCTAGTAGTGAAAAAACTCAATCCAATAGTGAAAAATGAGATGAATGATGATACCAATATTTTTTATATATTTTGAGTAAAAGTTAATATCTTCATCAAATATAGTGACAGTAGCAGTAGCAGTGACTATATCATAAGTTCAGTTCCTACTAGTTTCTCTCAGTTCAAACAACTAGCTTCAGTTTCAAACACACTCACTAACTCTTTATTAAGCCTACGAACTAGTATTAACTAAACAAGTTGCTTTGAAAGCAGATAATAACTCAATGACCCCAGAATAATAAAATATAAACAGTAGTAATGGATGTAATTAATTCAGATAAATTATGAAGTGTAAATTATAAAATATTGTATGTGGGACCAGATTTGTTAACCATTAATATTGTTATTGCAAATTTCCTTTTTAGGAGGAAAAATTAATTAATATTTGCATCATAGTATTAAGTAAAATAATTATGAAAATATTGATAAATAAATAATTAATACATTTAAAAAATTAAAAATAGATTATATTTAGGTAGAGAGTGGTAATTGTTACTAGTATTTGAGTTGCGACAGAAGAAACTATAAGTGTTACAATGACATGTTATTAAAATGAAAAAAATTAGAAGAACAACAAAAAATGGTAAAAATCATATAATGAAAAAATTTCGCTAGCCTTGTTGATTATTGTTTTTTATTTTGGAATTTTTGCTATGAATATTGTTGCAAGTAGAAGTGATAATAAAAGAAAGACACGTCTATTAAAAAAAAATGATTTTTTTACAAAAATATTATTGTGTATATTTTATTTTCAAATAAAAAATTAAACTCGTTGGCAAACAAAACAAAAATCAATGAAAAAAGTTTTTTTTTTGTTAAAAAAATTAATTAAAAAAAAAAACTAAGAGTCCCACATTATCTCAACAAAATAAAAATTTGAACTTTTAGTCGCCATTTTCGGAGCCAATATAACAAACTAGTCTCATTCTTATACAAAACTTTAGGAGCTAAACAGTAACAACCATATAGAAAAACCAATCACATTTAATACCTTAAAAAATAAAATAAAAAACTTTTTGTTATTTTGTTAAAACCCATTTGAATGTGCTTGATAAAAGGAAACAACTTAAAACAAGAGAAATGCCAAAACATTGTAGATAGTACTTCAAAACTAGAAAACAAAGCTCTTTAATTTATTTTAGCAGATAGAGACAGAAGAAGATTGAAAGGAACATCAAAAACAATAAAAAGTAATAACAAAAAAAAAAAGTGGAATGAGGAGTGATGAAAGAAGCTTTGAAACAATAGAAAGACTCATAAGGCCTTTATGCATGTGTGTGGATTATGAAAAGTTGAAAACAGAGAATAAAAAAACAAAATGAGAGAAAGAGAGAGAGGTTATACCCCATGGAGGATTAGAGTCTATGCAGTATTCAAGGTCTTGAAGCTGTTCCATAGGTGGATGAGTAATGTCAGCCATTGTTGTGTTGATAAAGCTTGTTGTTGTTGTTGTTGTTCTGACAAAGTGTGTCTATTAGTAAGAAAACTGAGAGAAAAGAAAGAAGAAGAAGAATTGAGAAGAAAGTAAAGTGCAGATATATATATATATATATAAAGGGAACAATTAAAGCATGAATATATATTTATTAAAATAAATAAAGAAATAGAAGGAAAGAGATGTGCCAGTGTAACGCTCTCTTCTTATTCTCTCTTCTATAAGCTTTTTTAACTTCTTTTTTTTTTTTTTGCTTTTATTATTTGTTTTCAGTTTTAAACATGGTTCATTTACTGAACTATCCCTATCCCTTCTAGTAACTAAACGAACAAAAAAATAGTAAACGGCCAATTTTATAGTACTGAATGTGTGAGTGCCGATAATAGTGATATAAAAAAATAGATTATATAAATAAATAAAAATAGAGTGCAAATGTATGATTAAACCAATATCTCAACTATATGAACATTAATAATGTATTAATTCAAAAATATTATTAAAAAAAAAAGAAAATATAATATATTTGAAAGACTATATCAAAATTCAATAATATATTTCGTAGATGAAAAAATTTATATTTCAATATGTTTTTTATAATTTCATAATTTTTTATTAAAAATTAAAAATTATATTTAAATATGTATTTTGTTATTTATTTTGATTTTCGAATATTAGTATTTTTTTATTTATTTTAATTTTTAAATATTAATAAGTCTTTAATTATTTTATTTAATTATTTTATGTATTTTTATTAATTAATTTAATTTATAAATTTATTAAAAAATATTAAATATATATTTATAATTTCAATATATTTATAGGTTATAGCCACAAAACAGTGATTATTTATTAGATGAATTACTTCTTCTTTTTTTTTTGTTTTTTTTTTAAATGATGTACTTCTTAAAATAAATATAAACTACTTGTTGTACTACAAGTAAGTAGGTGGGACCCCATAAATTCTCAACTGGGGTGAGTGAAGCAAGCAATTAAGTGTGGAAGTTCTTGTTGGGAACACAACAATATACACTCGAAGGAGTTGTTATTTTATTGGATTTCCTTAAATTAAACAATTCACTTTAATTTTAAATAATATTATTAATAATTAAATTAATCATTGATATTAAATATATATGTATAATCAATTAAGGTTGAGTACAATCTCAAGTATTAATTTATTGGCTTTGAGTCAAATTTTATATTATTATGTAAGTGTGTGTTTGCTTTTATCCAACAGCGAGATCACAAAGTGAATTTATACACTATTAATATATAATAGTAAAATTTATGTTTTGATATTTGTTAATTGAAATTACAGATTATTTGTTACTGATTATAAAAAAAATGAATTTCGTGTTCACTAATTTAATTTTCTTTTTAAAACATGAATTATTTTACATTTAAAAAAAACAGTTACGAAACTTAGTTTTTTTTAAAAGATGTTAAAAACAACTACTCGTTTGAATAGTTTTTATACTTTTTTCCAGCTTTTCATTTTTTTTTAAATTATAATATATAGATCAAAACTTTAAAAAGTGATTATTTTGTTTAAATAAAAAGATTTTTATGAAAGAAAAAATACTTTTTTTCCAGCTATTCTTAATTTTATTTGAAATTTATTCTAGTTTTAAATTAAAAATGTAACTTT
>JBBPBS010000276.1:15705260-15737697 GCA_037974835.1 Cicer judaicum
AAAAAAAAATCATCTTCTCCCAATTTTGAAAATATTTTTTAAGATTAACTTCAATGGTTGATCTAATTGTAAAAGGATACATGATAATTTTAAGGCTAAACACTATCTATAGTCCCTTAACTTAATTTCAATTAACGTTTTAGTTATTTATTTATTTTTTCGATTTGGTCGTTTATTTTAACTTTAAGTGACAATTTGATCTTTTATGTTTTAAAATATTAACAATGTTATATTTTTTTTACAAAAGTCAAAAATTCATCAAAATTTTCAAACAAAATCCATAAATTTAGTTATATTCTTTAATATAAAATAAATTTTATCAAATTTATAGCTCAAATCTTCAAATAAATTCATTTTTGTCCTTCTTTATTTGATGTTGTTAGAGATGAAGATATGAGTTTATTTAAAGATTTAAGTTATGAATTTGATGAAATTGCATTAGATTGATGATGATAATTAATTTTATGGCTTTTGTTTGAAATTTTTGAAATTTTCCAAAAAACAAGGATGACATTTTAACACATAAAAGATCAAATTGTCACTTAAAATTAAAATAAATGACCAAATCGGGAAAACAAAAAAAAGATAAAAGACTATAACGTTAACTGAAATTAAGTTAAGGGACTACATGTGGTATTTAGCCTAATTTTAATAAGTTGTAGGTTCAATCTCCGCTAGAGTTATTGAAAAAAGAAAATTATAAAATCCTTATAAATATATTCAATGAGCCATAATTTTTTTAAGATATTATTTAACACATTGTACTTACTATTAAGTATTAATTATTTCTCATTTTATATTATATATATA
This sequence comes from Cicer judaicum, assembly GCA_037974835.1. Lineage (NCBI taxonomy): Eukaryota > Viridiplantae > Streptophyta > Magnoliopsida > Fabales > Fabaceae > Cicer > Cicer judaicum. Next base: position 15,706,071 of record JBBPBS010000276.1, read on the forward strand.
TTTTTATATAATTTTAAATATAAAGCTCTTAAGATATTATATTGTATTTTTATTTTTTAAAATGTGTGTCTATTTTATTTTGATATAATACTTTTTAAGTTAAAGATTGTTTCTTACCTCCTGACAACAAGTAAAATTCATGCAAACTTTAAAAATAAAAATTGAAAATCTTTTCACAAAACAAATTAGGTCCTAATTTATTTATTTTTTTATGAACGTTAATAGATATATTAATTAGAACTTACAAGAGGGATTTAGTCACATGCAATAAGTTTGCAACAAAATATTAAAAAGCCGTAAAACATCTTCAATAAATGATAAAGTAAAATGGACAATCATGTCTTATTTAACAAGGTAATATTGTATTGGCTTCACGGAACACAAGACAAAGAGAAGTGCTTCAACTAAGAAGATGAAGAATATAGTAGATCTCTTTAACGAGAGATTTGAGATTCGATGAAGTAGGAGAGACACCTCTGGTCATATTAACCAGGGTTCATACTCCGCGTGATCCTGAAACTGTGTAGAAGAACTCAAATATCAACAAGTAAGATATTTTTCAGACCAATATTCTCACAGAAACTCATGAGAATATTCCCTTCATTGTCAGAAATAAGACCGCCATACAACGACTTTTGAGTAGGGTGTTGGAATGCCCCATCATCAACTTTAACCTTAAAAACACCTAAAAGAGGAGGTTCCCATATAAGATATTTATGATGTCTTCTATGCTTTCAAAAGTTGGGAATTTTAAAGTTTTATTAATCAGTATGTGAATATGGTGTTGCAATTTTCCCCAAAAGTCAGAGTATGGTTTAGAAGAATTAGAGAGCACTAATTCATTTTGATATTTTTAGAGTAACCAAATAGTAATATCAGAAGCATGTAGGCTAAGATTAGGGCACTCAACCAATGTCGTTCTTCGTAATATTTTAGTCCAACCAATCATGAGTACCTATGTTGAAGAAACGACTCCTGTTGGATGGTTTAATAATTTCATTCAAAAACTCAACAACTTCTTCATAGTCCCTAAGAATATAGATGATGATTTCGAGGACAGGTATCTTAATTTTTTTTATCTTACTTATATATTACATACATATAAGCTGATAAATAAGTAGGACCGATCCAACATAATGTGAAGCCTAAAATAAATATTATTTGTGAGATATATTTTTTCTCAATTGTATAATATTTATAGATAAACTATTAAATAAAAAAATTTATTTCAAGTTTATAATATTGTCTTGAATAAAATAGACAACATAATTAAATAATTGATGCTAATAGTAGAAAATTTCAACATAATAATAAAGACATGTTAAATTTTCATTTTTTTTTATAACAATAGTGTAATTATTAATTCCTAAATAAATTAGTGTAAGAGTTTAATACTGAGAAACAAAAGAGGTCTAAAAAATTCAAGATATTTATTTTAAGATTAAATGATTTTTATATAAAAACTGATCTATCGATAATATGAATGATGAGTTATTTGGGGAGGTCAAAATAAAGATTTTAATGATATCTCTATTTTGTCTTTATATTTTTATATACAATAATTTAGGTGATGACTCATCCAACCTCCTAAATTTACTATTTTTCTTTTAGTTTTTTATAAAATTTTCATTTACAGTAATGTATTTGGGATGGAGAAGCATATACGGGGAGCAGAACAATCACCATAATTTTATATTCTTAATGTAATATTTATTAATCCATCATAAATAATAAAATATAATTTTTTGTGGACTAAAATATAAAGAAAAGTGAATTAACTATAACATACTTAATGCTAGTTTTTCTAATCACATTTGAATCCAATTAGCATTTATTTTTTATAACAAACAATAATAATAATTAGCATTTTAGTCTCATAGAACAAAATTCCACGAGAAAGCAGTTTAGAAAATGCAATTAATTTTTTATTACTTTGAGAAACTTGTATCATATCAACTATTATTTTTTAAAGAATACAAAATAGTTTTTTAAAATTATAAATGAAAACTGAGGTAGTATTTACTTCAATTCCACCATGAGATTAGTATTATGTGTTTTCACTTCTAAATTCATTACGCTTCATTGTGCATTTATGATGGTAGTTAGTATCAATTGATTAATAAAGATAAAATTTATAAAATGAATACTCTATTTTTTATACAAAAAGGTATAAAATGAAAGAAGTTTATCATGTATTATTTCATTTGTTGATAGTGAAATCAATTGAAATTTAATTATTTGTATTTACCTGTTTAATTTTGCAGTAACAGAAAACTAATTTTAAATACATTAGTTTTATAAAATTGATTTTGACTAAAAATAAATTGAAGGTAAAATAATGGAAGACTAAAAATCAATTATAACAATAAAAACTACAAATTTATACTTTAAATCAAAATTTGTATCAAATTAAAATATATTCTATTAAAAAACAATCAAATATATCAAATATTAATCCTATATGCTCTAAAATTTAAAGCAAAATAAATTTTAGCTAAACATTAAAAAAAAAACTAGATAGTAGCATTTCCCATTGACTGAAGTTTGAATTACGGGTAGGTAGGTGAAAAGGAATGGGAGTAATGAATGAATTGATGAATATATAAAGGGTGTTAATGGTATTAAATGAATTAGCAGGATGTCGAATTGGCACATTGAATGAAGTAACCTTTTTGGTATGGCTTTTTCCTTGCAGTTTCTTTATGAGATGGTTCCTTCTTTCTTTTTTGTTCGTGAGAGGGAAAGAATATGTTCTGAACCAAGTGGATGGAAACTATTCATAGTGGGGTTGCCCACTTTTTTTCAACTTTCTTGCTTCAGGCTAATTTTCGTAAATAAGTTCATAGTTCCATACAAAACATTGGTCAAATGATACCAGTACTGCAGTTTCATAACAATTTATTACTATTATTTTTGTAATATAGGTAATTTGAACTTTTAACTCTTGATTCCCAAAAAATCTTATATGCAAGATTATAACACTATTGTCCACAAGAACTTATAATCAGAGATGGAGAGGGGTAAAGGTAGTAATAAAGTGGACAAATTTTTATTAAGGAATGAATAAAACTTTTTTATTAAAATTATATTGGAAGTTTTGTATTTAAATTTTTTAATGTTCAAATTTCCTTGTTTTTGAGGCAAAGTTATTATTATTTTTTTACTAATATAGTATTTCTTAATGGGACACTTGTTAGAAAAAAAATGATAATTGCATAATGGTTGTACATTAACACTATTCAAGCATTTTTAAAATTTAATAATATTCAAGAAATAAAATAATTAAAATATGAAGAAATTATACTCCAAGTTTAAATCATAAGAAAGTAAAAACATCAATATTTTATAGTTTTAAATATTCCTTAATTAAATTAAATTTCATTTTTAAATAACTCTTTTATTTTTATAGAACAAGTTTTCACGAAAGACAATTTAGAAAAAATAGCTTATTTTTTTAATTATTTTGAGAAAATTAAATGAAATTTATTATCATTTTTGAGTCATGTGAAATTAGGTTTTTTCTTATCTATGATCTTTACTGACACTGTGAAAACATGTATCATCATCACGAATAACCTTTGCAAGTAGATTAAACATTATATTTGGTGCCATATCAGTTTCTAGAATTAGTCCCTTGTCAGGATGGTAGATCTTACAATTTTTCAGCTTTGAACATCACAATCAGATCGCTTTCTTGCAATCGTCCTATGCTCAAGAGATTGTTCTTAAGTTTAGGGACAAAACACACACGTCGGATAAACTACTCCATTTATCTTGAGCTTGACATTGCATTCTCTTGCAACTTCCATCTTTGAATTGTTGCCAAGCTTAAACACTTGCTAGTAGTTTTCATCAAATTTAGTAAACCAAAATTTGTTTCCATTCATGTGATTAGAGCATACATAATCCAAGAACCAAACATATTGTTTTTTCTTTTCTTGTGGATCAACATGGTCATCGGTAACATATTCTCAGCTTCATTGAATAATGATAACGAAAATAATAATAATAATATTTCCAAAGTTGATTGGAAAGTATACTTCTCTTTCCAAACGTTTAATTTTCATGAGTATACATGTGGAGTATGCTCCCAATGCTCTATCATCACAATTCATTATATGATTACGAGGATTTGGAGAAGATTTGATAACGAAGTTGTTATCATATAGAAGACATTGATATCCAGTATTTGCTTAAAGATGTTTTGTTAATGGCAACGGAATGCCAAGATCCTTATACCCATGCGTGGTTGGCATGCTTTGTTACTCAGTTGAATTATCTATGTTTTTGTTGCCCAATGGTTTCAATTGTGATTTTAATTGAAAAGCCTATGAGGACAATAAGACTTGATGTAAACAAATTGAGTATTGACAAATGAATCACAGCGTATTAGCTGCAAATTAACCTAACACAAATACATCCCCTCAAAATCTCAATTCATATCATTCTATCTCCTTGTCAGGTCCTATGTACATTGTGCAACATACAGAGACAACAATAAGTAAAATCCCTGCTAGGTGATCAAAAGCTGGAGTCAATAGTGTCAAAGCAAGGCTCCAAAATTGAGTTAGTGCTGCCTGAAACACACAAACATAGGTTCATATATCAGTCGCCGTATTGAAATTCAAGTACCACGGAAAGGAAATAATACTCCAAGAACGCAGTAATCAGTTAGTTACTTAGTGAAACCGGTGCATATGATTTGACCAAAAGACACATGGCAGAAAATAACCGATCAGATAATTTAATATCTAGTAGACTATGATCAAGGGAAAGTGCAAGATGCTCAAGACTAGTTCCGACATGTTTAACCAGGAAGAAAGCACTGCAACATACAAGATAGTTTCTTTCCTAATAATCTCATAGGAAACATTACTAGTGGATTAAGTTAAAAAAAAGGGTTGCCTATCATCCAAAAAATAAAAACTTTTCTCGTGTAACATTGTCATGAAAAATTACTAGTGGATTAAAACCAACAATTCTTATTAACCTGTTTACTTTCTGAAAACATTTCTTGTTTTCATTTTCTAAGATTTGTATTAAGTTTACTTGTTAACAAAAAGTTAAGAGACTTTTGGAAGTGGAGAGTTGTCTACATTACTAAAAACAATGAAAATGTCAAAAAACTGTTTTCATTATTTCTATAAATGCATTTTCATTAACTACCATTTCATCTTATCTTTATGGCAATAGATTACTACAAGAGTCTCTCATCAAGGTAAAATGACCATACAATTTAGGAAATGAAAGCAGGAAACGATTTCACAAAGTAAACAACCCCTAAATTATCTAGTTCATACTTTTTAGTTCTCTTTCCAATTGCAAAAACGCTACACTATCACAGTCAAGATTGATCACAGAAAGCCAGGATAATTAAGTGATATGAAGATGATATTACATGCTAGTGACAAAATGCAAACTTTGCTGATGATTAACCAACTAGTTAGGATCTCAAATACTACATAGAACCTAAGTAATCAAAATTAAAATGACAAATGAAAAGAGAACATCCAGGAAACAGCTGTACAGTGAGGTTACCTCCATGTACTTGATGTTGGTAACTTTACCCATCCTCTCAAGTTGTAGTCCTCGAGCTAACAAGACCTGTAGAACCATGTAGAAACTAAGACCAAGATCAAGTAATTCATTATACCCTATGATATTCTAAACAGTATTTATTTTCGTCCATCTTAATTTCTTATTATTTGGCTAGGCATTAAGGCTGCCCACTACAGATCCGGAATGGGTTCAACCCTTCGTCAGACCTTGTCATGGTTGGTGCTTTATTGCACCAGGTTGCCTTTTTTGGCTAGCCTTGTTGAAGCAAAACTCATATAGTCCTCATTTCAACTACAACACACAGTGACCAACATTTAACTATCATATCTCTTTCAAATTTTACCAAAAAATGCAAACTGTCATAATCAGCTTAGAGTTGCACCTCAGCAAAGAAGGCCAGAATACCAAGTACAAGCATGAGTAAAATTGACTGAAATCCTGGTAGCACAAAATCCTGTACAAAGAAGACAAAGTATGTTATAAGTACCTTTAAATTTCATAGATATGACATGGACTAATCCTTGATAATATTTGTAAAAGACATAAAATGTTAATAAAAATTACTTAGACAAGCAACATCAGACATCTTACTGGTGCATGCCAAAAAAAATCATAGATATGCCACACACTAATCCTTATTATCATTTGTAAAAAATATAAAATGCTAATATAGATATGCCCCCAACCATTGATTGAAAAATAAATTCAACCATTCCAAGCATAAACTTGCCTCAAAGATATAACTGCATATTCCCATTGCAGGGCTAGCCAATATGCCAAATGAAAAGACAGTTAACCTGCAATAAAACAAAATTCATAGAACTAAAAGTTAAAGATATATTTACATCTCTGAAATATACCAGGAAAACAAATTGTGGATTATTTAGCGACTGCGTCACATGCCTGCTTTAAGTTTTATCAATATTTGACTGGTTACAGTAATTATTCTACAATGATCAGTCCTCTGCATTTCTATGTACTAACCTGGAAGGCTCAGAATTCTGTGCCAACATCCCAGTTACTTTGATATAAGCACCAATTTACAGATAAACTGGTTGCAACAAGAATAAATTCTAAAACAAAAAGATGGAAAACATTTTGTAGATTTACATATTCTCTCTTATTCTAACAATTATCTATAAGCAAAATAGAAATAAACAGAGAGAAGAAGAAAACCAGAGCATGAACCGGGAACATAATATTTATGGGTTTGATCAATGAAGCATATCAGAACAAACAACTGTATAATCTTACAGTGGCTGATCAGATGCTTTAGCTCCAGCCCTTATAAGGCAGTAACTAGTTCCACCAATTATTGATGAAAAGATGCCCACTAGGATTTCAAATATATGATGACTTGGCCTAGCATTTGAATCGCTTGCTCCTGCAACTTTGACTGACTGTCCTGGAAAATCCACATCCAGAAATTAGGAAATGTAGTTAAAGTATATCAACTATTCTTCCCAAACCTAGATAATGCAGCTTATATGCCTTGAAATCATTCAGAGGCAAAAATTTAACATGAAACCACCTACAACCAATGCTTTCTTTATTGTAGATCTTTTAAGACAATTATAAATGAAGGGGAACAAACAACCAGTAAATTATACCAATGACATTGCACTTCAAAGAATATGAGAGGGAAACTACTATACCTTGTGTAGCAAGCATTTCTCGGAAGAAGAAGAGAACACCGAAGAAACTACAAGCAAGACCTGAAAATATGCAGGATTAACTAAATTAATCAGAACTTGCAAATTGTAATTGATAGTGAATAATGAACACACATTTTTAAGTTTGGTTGTTTCTTGTTTGAGTTTCATATCTTATTCCTAGTTGATTTAAGATTCTATTTCCTAATGTAGCATTGCTTTAACTTTTATATTCAAATTTCTTGTCCGAGTAGTATGAGGTTTACTTGGGTAACCCATACAAGGTTTAGCATGCCGTTAGAGTTCAGTTGTCATTGAAACCACTCATAATATCTTTGGGTGTTTTGAGTTTACTGAATAAACATAAAGATGGCGTAAAATAAAAGATCTTAAATGGTAGTTACAATTGATGGAATACAGTTAACAGCTCACAAACTACTTCGGCTTTTCATCATAATTTTATAATAGCAGATAGTTTAAGAACAGAACTGTTCATTCTTACATGCAATATCCGCAATTTTCAATTTCTCACGCAAAAAGAATCGCGCCACTATTGAAGCCATAATTGGAGTTGTTGAATTCAACACAACAGCCTGAGAAAAAGGCAACCTCTGAAAGCTGAAAAAGAACAGATTTCTTTTATAACAATAGATAGATGGATTAGTTGGGAATGAAAGGTGGCTAAGGATAAATGAGTTGCACATAAACGCAGGTTACTAAAGCGAATAATTGATTTTGTCGAATTGCGAACCAAGGTTTCCACTTAATACAATATTAAGTCAATATTTTTTACAAACTTCATAGTTACACGAAAATGCAATGTAAATCACACTTCTAAAACCTTCATTACTGATCAAACCAGAAAGCTGTATAAAATATGCCCTATGGAAAAAACTATCAACATTAAAACAATGTTATCCAGTAATATCTTAAAACTATAATATTTTACAAACATACATAAATAAATAGTGAAGGGAAAAGGTCCACTAGATAAAATACAATTCCAAAATGACAAACTAAGTACTGAAAAGATTGGGTGTTGAGACAAAAAAACTCAAAGACTACTTACCAATATACAAAACTTGACATTGATACACAGCCTGCAAGGGCCCTTAAAAGTAAAATGATTCTAACATTGGATGTTCCAAACAGTGGTTGTTCACTCCTTCTCAACCACAAATATGACAGTATCAAGATAATTGTACATCTTGTAAAAGCAGTCTCATACAAAGGAATTGCCTGAACTGCCAAGTCAAAAATGTTATTGCAAAAAAATTAAAAAATGAGAAACAAAAAAAGAAAAAACAAGAAATGAAAAAGATAATTGTAGATCTTGAATTTTTTTCTAAGATATAACTGAACATCGATCATACTTAACGCACAACAAAATAGAGAGAGTAATCTCCCTGAAATGAAAGTGAAATAACCAATTCAGTGTTCAAGGACCATTTTATGATTGAAAAATTTAGCTCAAAACAAAATTTGACGGTTTCTATCAAATAATTGGAAAACTAAATTATTAGGTTGAGAGGCTTGAGTAGTTTGCAGGAGGTATTAAGCTAAGTAATTTACATCCCTATGCAGTCCAACCAATATTTGACATATACGAATTATCAAACTTAGAGTAACTTCAATGCCAATGCAATGAACAGGGGAGAAAATTCTGAACCCTCTCCTTCCCCTACCCAAAAAGAAAACATAAAAAGTTCAACACCACAGAAATTCATAACATCTAACTCCAACCACTACCAGAATTGCTTTCCAACTAAAGCTTTTTCTTAATCGGTTGTTTCCATTATTCTGCAAATGCATAATGCTAAGCAAAGAAAATGATATACCATGCAGAATAAATAACAACGATTACCAGAAAAAATATTGGAAAGAACTCCCATGAGAAAGTATATGACGGACGAGAAAGCCATGCAAAGTAAACCAGAGTATCTTGACTCATTCCACACCCACAATATAAACTGAGTACAAGGAGATGTTTCAGACTCAAGTAGTTTTGTTACTTCATCCTGCACAATTAGTTCCACTCATCAGCTTCCATTTGTTTCAAACAAATCTATTGCTTCCTCCAATGCTAAAACACACAAAACTACCACCCTCCTCAATTTATTTTTTGGATAAAGAGTTTGATTAAGCAATTATGCGTGTATACTATAAGTGCTTATGTATAAGCTATTTCTATAACAAAAGATAAAAAAATTCAAACTATTATCATATATGCTATCTTAAAGAACTTAGAGAATTAAACTGAAAAGATATGATAAGTTGTTTCTATAAATTATCTCAAATAGTCTGACAAGTAATTATGTCAGCAGATAAACTAAAATAAATAAATCAATCCAAACAGGCTCTATGATAAACTTGGCTCGAATTTTATGATACTATATGAAAACACATGAATATTTGAAAATTATGATATCTACATATTAAAAAGAAAAATAATATTTCGTATGTATTATAACATATGAAGAGTTGACTGGGAAAGTAGCAACACAAAAAGAAGAACGAGGCTTGATTCCAAAGAATGGAAGTAATTAGTATAAATGATATGAAAAGGAAGTGAAAAATACTCGTGGTTTTCTTCGAGGATAAGAAGCCGTGAAGATGTTGATCTTCGGTCTCTGCGTGTGTGAGAGAAGAGGGGCATTTTGGTCATTAACATTATCACGAGAGTCGTCGGCAGAAGAAGATGGTGGTAGTGGTGGTGGTATGTCGCGAACAATGAGCTCGACGACGTGATCTGGACCGTTGGATTCAGAGAACGCCATTGTGGATTTTGGAGCATTCATTCATTCAGATTTGGAAAAGTCACGAAACGACGTCGAATCGAAGGAGGCTGAAAGTGACAATGAAACGGTCAGAGACAAAGGTGGGAGAAGGACTGACAGAGACAGAGGACCCAATTAGCGAGCTGTGTCTTTTCCCTTACTTTTTTCAACACAATCAGTATCATTTCTTTGCAACTAATCAATTCTTATTCAAACAATTTGTTTTATCTTGAGATAATTTCATTTTTTAATTAATACTATTATTTTTTGACTAATTCTTTTATTAATATTAATATCTTTATTTCAATTCAATCCAAGATTAATAAGTTGTAGTTTAATTTTTTTTTTCTTTCTAAACTTGAATTCTTTTAATCAAATATATTTATTTTATTGATTTCTAACTTTTCAAAATTAAAACTAATGAAATGCAACAAAAGTTTACAGTATAAAAAAAAGTCATTGTGGTTCAAAGTTTTAAATAATGAACTTATAGAACTGAAAATCAGCTAATTTGTCGATTGGGTTGAACCACTAGAACTTATTGATAGTTCTATGACTAAATTATTGCTTAAATACGTTTTTAATGCATGTAAAGATAAGGATCTAGTTTTTGGTAGAATGTCTCATTTTATTCTCTCGGTCGTCAAGAATGTCAACACTGCATAACAATCATCCAACACATCTCTGGATCCATTTATAGATCAAGTCGAACAATAGTAGTTTACGACCCCAAAAAGAAAAGTTGCTTTATTACCAAAATGGTACACTTGATACAAGTTCAAGAATCAAGATACATCGTTTCTACCATATAAATCAACAATAGTAGTTAAAAGGAAAAAATAAAAGAAATACTACAAATTTACATACGGCAGGGAAACTGATCAAGAATCAAAAACTAATTATACATTTCAGAGATGCAGATTCATGCTGCTTTTTATGAGGATCGCAGATTGAATGAAGTCTCCCTCATCCTGTTCTTTTGATTGGTTATGCTCTTATTGATGCTTAACCTCAAAAACAAATCTGATAGCTACACCGATTCAATGACTGGTCTGGTTTTGATTACTTTGGTTCTATACGGAATGCAAAATTTGATATATCTATCACTGGCTTAAGCTTTCTGGTTTAAGGATCGTTCAATTTCTTCTAGAGAGCGCCCCTTGGTTTCTACCAGGAAGTAATGGGCAAATGCAGCAGCCAACAGGGAAACTGCTCCAAAGCTAGCATATACCGGTGCAACCCCAAGTTTCTCCACCAACTCAAGGAAGAATAATCCCACCACAAAGTTGCAAACCTTTATGTTAAGGATAAAAAATTAAAATTATTAGACCGGCACTCCATCACATGTTCCAAATGCAAAGTGACACATAATAAGATCATTTCATACGGAAAAAGAAAATCATTGAAGATGTTTCAGTACCCACCCAATGGGTAGAAAAACTAAACCCCATGATTTTCCCTCGTGTCCTGGTGCTGCTAAGCTCTGGTATAATGATGCCAGTTACAGGGCCAGCTCCAATTGCAAAAGAGAATATATACCTATAACATTGTATAAAGGGAAATTGAATCATCCATTTAAAAAAATATATAAAATACTGGAAGCTATCTTATAATATCTTCATGTTAATATCAATGGTGATATTAACAATGAAGGAATGAGAAATGTCGATTAACACACTCTTGAGTATTGAGTGAGATTCATGAGTTCCATGGGTCCACATGTTATAGTGTGATTCACATAAATTTCACCCAAGTACAGTCAATAGCCAAGCTAAAGGACATATTTATTTAAAAATTAAGTAGTTAGAGAGGGAAAGAGAGAGGGTGGGGGGATATCGATCTACACAACAGACAAGCACTTAGCATTGTCACCTAAGTTAATCGAGAAGAAAAAGCAGTTGCTCTTGTAGAAGGCTTGATAACAAGTAATTGCTTACATGATAGTTCCTAATATTGATAAGTTGTTGCTGAGTTGCTCATCCAATGGAAAGGTGACAGCATAGACCACAAGAAACATTGAAATTGCCTACAAAGAAGCAGAAATGAAAATCTTACTAGGAAAAATCTCTAAAAAAACTGTGTGTACGCATGCACGATATAGCTATGTTTTATATGTAATAGAAGGGTCTTGTCTACTACTAATGTGGTGGACAATTCAGTACAGAAGAAAGTGAAGATACCCTGAATTAAAGTTAAATAACAGAGAAAATAAATAAAATACGCAGAACTTCAAGACAGGCTGCCATTCTTTTTAAGACTTCTTCTACGCAATAACTTCAAGACAGGCTACCCAATTCCCTTAACATTTTGTCTCCAAGAAAGGCTCCCACTCTTTCCATGCCTTCTTCTCTCACATCTTGCTACTCAGCTTTCAGTTATGTTACGCTTCTAAGCATGAACTTTCTCCGTATTTTCACATTCTCTCCCTCTTACCCCAAAGTGTTGATAATCTCTTCCCATCCTTTTCCTATTAGTGCACATGTGCAGGTATCTATGCATCCTTGTATGTGGATATGACTGAAAGTTGAATATGATGTTGTTTAAATAAACTGAGAAAGAAGTTATGGACATCTTGTACACACTCACCATTCCTAAGTAGCTTCCTATAAGAAGTTTCTGCCTCCCTTCCCTATCGATTAAATATAAAGCACAAAGTGCACCTGAAGAAAAGAATCAGTTCACAACAATCAGGATATGAGTCCAAGACAAAATTTATATTGATTTAAAGAAATGCAGTGCATACTGCGAACCTGCAAAGTTTGTAAGCCCAACAAGCAAGCTTGCTAAAGCACTGCTTTGAATTCCAACACCTTGAAAGGTCAATGATGAAAAATAAAGAACTCCATTTATGCCTGCAAACTGCTGAAGTACAAAAAGAGCGCCTCCAATGAAGGCAACTGTAAACATAGAAGAAAACCCATTGTGAATTTTTTGCTTCAAGTGGCATGTAGGTAATGATTATAAGTATGTGCTTGTATGAAAGAATAAGATCAATTTTATGAAGTTAAATTAATCCCAACTACAGCAGAAACCATAATGTGCTTATATTTCTGCTGACCTAAATTTTCAATCTATGAAGATATGGAAAAGAATAATTTTCTATGTACATAAAATTAATGTTATCTCAAAGTAATAGCCAAAACCACCTTGATACAACCTCTAGAATGTGGCTGCTCAAAGATCTCTGACCATCTGCTGTCCAAATCACTGCCATCATTCTTGCTGACAGACTGGAACTCTTCAATTGCCCCCTCAACTTCAGATGCACCCCATAGCTCCCGTACTACTTTTTTAGCATCATTTATCCTCCTAGCCTGAATAGAAATGTCAAAGCTTTAGAAACAGTGGAAAATAGGACAGCTAAGGAAACAAAAAGTCCTACCTTACAAAGCCAACGTGGGCTATCAACAGCAAATTGCATACCCAGACCAACAAGTAAACCAGGGATGCTTGCAATGTACAGCATTGTCCGCCACCTGAAATATATATTTGTTGGTACCGAGGTTGGCCATTATTTGGAAAATAATTTTCTGTTTTAAAGAATATAACATACAAAATGGATGGATCATAATAAAAGGATGCCCAAAAATAATCCCATGTGAAATTATAAGTGCAGGTTTGATTTCGGTGAACATTACAAAAGTATGTTCCTCTTATATTAAATTCAAAGTAGACAAAGTATTGGAATTCAGAGTGTCTTAAGGAAACATTATTTCTGCTAAAGTTGTCTTGAAAACTCCAAAGTAAGGCTACAAGCCTGTGCCTCTATTTAAATGAAGTTCAATTTGAAATGACAGAAAGGATATGAGCCACATTCCTGGCATTTTTCATTTAAAACTATTGTATGAAAATTAACAGAGGTGATAAAAGACACTCATGAGATAATACAAATATGGCAAAAAAATTATCAAAGAAAAAAGATTACTGTTGAAAAAATAGTGTTTCAAGAATACAGGGAACACAAGGAGAAAATAGAAACTACTCTGAAATTCATATTTACTTGATACAATATGAGGTGCTGGATGTGTTACAAAGGACAAAACTCCAATCCTTATTTATACTCTTAATAGACTCTTGATTTAAATTAAATAAGGAAAGAATCATGAATTTTTAATGACAAATGCTAATTGTTAGTTGTTATTTTGTTAGTGAGGGAAGTTGCAGTCATGACCTCCTTATCACTGCATCTCTTGTGTTCCTTCCCCACACATTATCGCTCCTAAGATGTGTTTCAAGTAATTACACGTAAGCCAAAACAATGTAGGGAGATCAACACCAAAATAAAAGATGAAAACTACACAGACACACATCTACTGCAGCACATCAATATACAATTTCTGCAGAAAATCTGAAAACCTATAAAAATCATTTATCAAATAAACCTGTCATCCTTGTTTATCATGCAACATATTTTATATTCCCAGTAAAACTATTTATTTACCTCAGTATAACATAAAACACAAGTGAATATCTCTGGATGAAATGCCAAGAGTCTAGGAGAAAGAAACTCACCAATGTGGATCTTGCTCAGAAGGAATTCCAAGAGATAGTGACGCAATAATACCAAGGCAAGTGCCAATTTGACACAAGGACCCAAGGGCACCCCTATATTTTGTTGGAGCAACCTAAACCACATATGACAGTGAATAGATGTGACGTGAGAGAAAAAGACTTTCTGTTGTTGTCCTAAAAATTCTTTCCCCTCTCAACATGGGAGGGCACCCCATGAAGAATGATTATAGTAAAGATAACAACAGTTAGAGTAAATAAGCACCACTTCTGGAAAATATTACATGGATTTGGCTTCTTAGGAATGAGATATGTCAACCTATAATAATTGGAGAACAAGAATAAGAATTAATTAATCACAAAGTTAAAGTTGATATCAATAAGTACCTCAGATATGTATATTGGAACAAGAACAGCATTCACACCTATACCAAGACCAACAAGAAATCTTCCCCCAAGGATCTCATCCAAGGAGTGGGCATTTGCACTGTCAGAAATTGGAACAGATATGTTTAATAATATCCCTTAACAAAGCAACAATAATTTTATCGAAAGTATATGCAGTCTTTGGGCAATACAAGCATCGATGATCAACAAGAATGTAAAGCCATTGTTGTTATAATTATAAACCATCTATGCTTAACAGTAACATAATTCAGAACAAAAGGATAAAAATAGCATAAATACTACAGTAGAGAAACATTGTGCACTAAACACTCTTCAACATATTAGAATTAAATAAGTTTAGACAATCAAGCTAGCTAACAAAAGTTTAATTATTAGAAAAATGTTTGATGCTGAACAATCATTGAATATAGATCCAAAGGACAAATAGACACAGAAAATAAATCAGCTAAAAGGAAATACAAGCCTTTTGATTGATTTTTCTCTACAATCCAGGGTATAATGTAAGTCACAAAATTATGTTGAGAATCAGTGGGGACGGTACAGTACCTTATTAATGCCCCAATGATCAAGGGTATGGTATCAATCTGAAATGTGAGCCGACAACCAAGTTTGTCTACCAATGAACCAGTGCTTATGCTCCCAATAAATGCACCAGCAATAAATATACTAACAACAAGTCCCTCAAGGAATGAGTTTCCCGCAAAACCAAGCTCCCGGGCAATGGAAACAATAGGACCATTCATAACCCTGCAAAATATGCAATCCAGTTTGAAAACAGTTCACAAGAGGCTAGAGAATGAAAATCCAAACCACCATGTAGGTTTCAAAAATTCATCATGGAGTTGTACCTCAGCTCATCACATGAAAGAATCCCCCATAATCAGCACCATAATAATAATAATCTATTCTTCCTTTAAAAAATGGAATATCATTTTGGGATGTACTTCCACGATCACAAAGAAATACACTAAACCAGCTGTATGAAACTACAACTATATATACGAACAGTTTAATTACAAGCTTTAAATTATAATTAACTAATTTATAAATTATAGTGAACTATACAAATTATAAATTTATAATCAGTGTGCGCCCTTTCACATAAAATGATCAGCATCTTAGAACACAAATTCATTAATAGAAGAGTAAAATTAAATTTAAACCTCATTTCGACAAAAAGAAGCACAGAAATGGAAAGAGGAACTGACCCAATATGATAACCAAATGTGAAATTGGACATTGAAGCAACTAGAACGTGAGGAAAAGCAGGCAACCATCCAAGGTCAAATCCTGCACCACCATTTTCATCTAATGGATGCTCTGTCACTTGATCTGAAACATTAGGAGTCTGTGACTCGGGATTCTGATTCTTGATGGTAGCTGAAACTCTGAGCTTAGAATAATGGCGAATGGAACAATTGAGAGAGTAAGGGTTGGTTTTAGTTTTGATTTTGATTTTGGGTTTGGAGAAGGAAACAAGTTTGGGGTTGAAGTTAGTGGAGACGATCGCTGAGGATACAAAATCAATTGAGTTCATACTTCAAAACTGAAAATGCAAGAACATAAACATGCACCCTCAATCCTTGATCATCAAAATCGGATGATACAAATGATTACGTGTCTTTTATCTCTCACCATTTTAAATATAATTCTCTCTCTTATTTTATCACAAAAATCAACTAAACTTACTAAATTTTATCTTTTAAAATACAAAGCTAGATAATTCAATTACATACTTTCTACAAACTCTTAATAAATTTTTCTAATACCATTATAATATTTTTATCTCTATATTTTTAATTTTTGTTAATCTCATGTATATTTTTATAATAGACTTGCTTTTATTCAATAAATCTTAACTGTACTTTAGTAAAAAAAAAATTATTAAAAAGAATCTAAATTTAAATTCTACCAAAAATAATAATTAATTATACTTTATTTAAAACTTCAATTTACCAATATATCTTTTAGTAAGAAAAATAAAAAATTGTAAAATTGAAACGACACAAAAATATGTTTGCATGGGTATACCATTAGTGATCGTGACGCTTGTCATGAGAAACAACTTGCAACCAAGGTAAAATAAAACAAACATGATCATTTCGAGTGGCGCGTGTGAGCTACGCAACTCTCCAATTTGTGACGTTAGTGAATAAGGCGTCGTTGAAATCACCCCAAACAACAGTCCTTGGTCCAAATGCAACTAAATTTGGGAGCAATTCCACTTCAACATTAACATCAACACAATACTAATCATTGTCAATTGAAAAAAAACGACTATGGGAAGTGCCAATGTTGCATCAACACTTGTCTATATGGCAGAGAGGTGCACTTCCATGCGATACCTCAAGCTCATCCACGCTCACGCCTACCGCACGTGCCTCCACCAACACACGGTTGTTCTCGGTAAGCTCTTCCGCTTCGTCGCCGTCTCTCCATTCGGTGATTTATCCTACGCCCACAACATGTTCGACCAAATGCCCCATCCATCCACCTTCTTCTACAACATCCTTATCCGAGCCAATTCTCACTCCACTACCCCATCCTTCTCCACCCTCTTCTTCAACCGCATGAGGCAAAATGGTGTCGCCCCAGATGAATTTTCCTTCACCTTCTTGCTCAAGTCACGCTCTTTCACTACCCCTTTCGTCTACGACACACACGGAGCCGTTTTCAAGTTTGGTTTTTCCCGCCACTTGCACGTTCAGAACACGTTGATACACTTGTATGCCGTTGGAGGAGTGACCCTTTCGGCTGGTAGGGTTTTTGAGGATGCACTTAAAGTTGGTTTGGATGTCGATGTTGTGTCTTGGTCCGGGTTGCTTGTTGCACACGTAAGAGCTGGTAAATTGGATGTTGCACGGAAAGTATTTGATGAAATGCCTCTGAGAGATGTGGTTTCGTGGACTACCATGTTGTCGGGTTATTCGCAGGCTAAGCGGCCCCGTGAGGCGTTGGCATTATTTCAGGAGATGAGGTTTGCCGGGGTGCAGCCAGATGAGGTTACTGTGTTGAGTGTGATTTCGGCTTGCGCGGAGTTAGGTGATGTGGAAATGGGTAGGATGGTGCATCGGTTTGTTGACGAGAATGGGTTTGGATGGATGGTTGCACTCTGCAATGCTCTCATCGATATGTATGGGAAGTGTGGATGCTTGGAGGAGGCATGGTGCGTGTTTCATAGGATGAAGAGGAAGAGCTTGATTACGTGGAACGCGATGATGATGGTGTGTGCAAATCACGGGAACGCTGAAGATGCATTTAGATTGTTTGAATGGATGATTGATTCTAGGGTTGTGCCTGATGGGGTGACAGTGCTGGCACTTCTTGTTGCGTATGCTCATAAGGGGTTGATTGACGAAGGAATCAGATTGTTTGAGAGCATGCAGAGGGTCTATGGTGTGGAACCTAGAATTGAGCATTATGGTGCTGTGGTGGATATGTTAGGACGTTCAGGTAGATTGCAGGAGGCACATGATCTGCTTACAAGCATGCCAATTCCAAGCAATGATGTTATTTGGGGAGCATTACTTGGAGCCTGCAGGATTCATGGTGATGTTGACATGGGAGAAAAGGTGATAAAGAAGTTGTTGGAGTTGAAACCAGATGAAGGGGGATACTATATTCTCCTCCGTAATATCTATGTCGCTGCAGGCAGGACTGTAGAAGCCAATGAGATGAGGCAAGCCATGTTAGCTAGTGGAGCAAGGAAAACTCCTGGCTGTAGTTGGGTGGAAGCATGAACTTTAGGTGTGCCTACACATCAATGATTATGCTAGGCAATATGATGCCTCAGTGCAGGGTGTGCACTTATGCAATATAGGTGTCTGCAAGGAATCCTCCACATCCCTGATTTAGTCACTATATTGTTGATACAAAGAAGAAAACCATGGAGCAGTTTGGTTGGAATCATTGTTAGATCGCTTTAATAACTTATATTGTCAGACTTTGTCTAGTGACTACAGTAGGGTTGTCGGTGACAAAGTTGCAAAATCACCGGTGCTGATCGACGTGTCAGGAAATTTGTTCCGTTTCAACTGTTGAATTTTCCTCTTCCCTCTAAAGTACTACTCTCCTTCATCTTGCATTGTATTTATATGTTTTTCTGCATCTGGACCTTTTTTTCAAGCTTAAAATCGGGGCTTTAACTCCACTAGGGTGAAAGATGCAATGAAGTACAAAAAAAGGAATATAACAAAATTCCGTAAAAAAAAAACAGAGAGAATTATAACAAAATGTACACACATGATGAATTACACTCTTAATTTATTAATGATTTAATGTTTATATATATTGCCTTATATTTTCCAAAGATGTCGGAAAATTGTTTCAAATGTGAAACCAGTTTAACTTATTTGAAATATGTAATGATTGAGTAGTTTATCCTTTTTGATAAAAAATCTCTTTGTATTTCAGTGGAAATGCAACTTCTGAATAGTTCTGGTCTTGACAATCAAGGTCAGAAGGGTTTCTTTGCAAATGACTTTTCTGGACTGCATAACCTTCAGGTGTGCCAGCTGCACTACATGGATGATCTGATTGTTGTATTATAAGAATTCCCTTTTATGTGATATTTTGCTTCTTGGCACTTACACACCAAAGCCATGGATATTTTTGTGATGGTTGTGTACATTCCTTTATATTTGTTAACTTTGTAATTTTCTTTTATGATTAATTGATTATTGAAAGAGTGCCGAATAGCAAGGCATTCAATATCACTATTTCTTTATTATTATTATTTTTATTCTGTAGGATATTATTTTCTTTCATGCTCTTTATTCCACAGCTATACTGATGTCTGGTGAGCTAAGCTTTAACAAAATTGTATTTGGCCTTGGATTTTTGTACTTGAACCTAAATATCTAAAACTACCTTATCTGAGCTTAAGTTAATGAAACATTTCTATTAAGAGTGATTTCTTTCTAATACTAAGAAGAGTTTAATAGTTTGAAAGGAAACACTTGCAGATATTTTTGTTGAAAGCTTAAAAGTATAGGGTGCATTTTGTTTTAAAAAGGCATTGTACAAAACATCTTGCATTTTTCAAGGTAATTCTTCATACACAACATTGCATTTAGTATTGGAGAAATGATATAAGGATGCGATTCCTTTAACAAGTACTACAAATTTATTTGATTAGATATCCTTATAACCATTAGCCAGTAAAATTCCTTATGTTCTTTTTAATTTTCAATATTGTAGGATGAACCATATTCATGGGTTATTGTTTAGTCTATATGCTTTAGTTTTATTGGATTATTGTGTTTGCAAGTTGTTCTTGCTGAGCTTCTTAAGAACTTTTGGTTGTAGATACTGAAGACTCTAAGGCTTTTTTTGATAGACAAATGTTAGAAAATTAGTAGTTATGTTTGATACCGACCTCCTTTGGTGTCCCTTAGCTCTAATCTATTTACATTTGGTGTTAGGGTGAGTGTAATAGTATTCAGAAATTTGAAATGTTAATTATTTGCCTAATCTAGTAGTCTTTTATGGAAGGTTATTGAGCCCACTGTTTCCCCAGTTATTTACCTGCTGCAAACTACCAATGAACTTGTGTGCATTTGCCATTTTAGCTGCAGCAATGGTCCCTGCCTTTGCATATTTCCCTTTCCATATGCAATATTAGCTCGTACGGTGTCATTAAACAACACAGGCTCTTGGCTTACCAAGCACATTTTCTGCCTTACCCATTTAAACTGAAGCTTTTGGATTTCAATTCCATCAACTGTAATGTGACCTAAATCTGGATCATAGAATCTTTGTAATAATGAGATCGTAGTAGATTTTCCACTTTCACTTTCTCCTACCAGTTCAACTGTCTGATTTTCATCAGAAGAAACATATTGTTAGTTTTATATTGAGAGAGCAAAAAATCTTGATGCATGGCTTACAAGGAAAATATATGAGAATGATGTTTTACCGTCCCCTACAAGTTTAGCTCCAGCCTAGAAACTGCATGCATAGACCAAAAACAACAAGAATGACACTCAAAAGCCAACTCAACTTATTAACCCTTGCCTTAATTGGCGCTTCACATTTTTTTTTGGGTATAACTCCATGACCGTCTCTTCATCACAGAAAGAAGCAACTGTTCTAATTTTACTAACAGCACCATCTGCCACTTGACTTGTTTCCTCATGCAATTTCTGAAACAACAAGAATTTGCAATCTTTGATCCATGTCCGTGCATCAATGAATTTTCCAAAGTATCAGTTTTGAAAAGAAAAAAAGTTTCCAAAAATTCCGATTATGAGCTTAATTTGAGTTTTTTTTTTCTTTTTAATTTATTTTGAAAAACCCAAAATTTGACTTTTCTAAACTATTTTTATTTAGGAAAACTAGCAAATCCAAAAATTTTGGGAAAATTAACTTTTTAAAGATGTATGAGGGAGAATTTACGTAACACTAACACACCAGCCAATTTGGGCCTGAGTAATTTTCAACTTCTAGTTTTTGCTGAGTAAAAAAAAAATCTTGTTTTTGCCTTGACCAAGTCATGCAAATCTTATCTCTAAAAGTGATGTTCGTCTAATCTCCCATATTTATTCATTTTTATTAAATTTTAATTTTTAATAGTGTAAAATACATGTAAAATATACTATCGAATTTTAACTTTGAATAGTATATTGGGGTGGATAAACAAAATCGAACGACGGATGTATGTACCATCACTTTTGATGTAAAATTATAACCAAACTTTACCCGTAAAAATGTCATTTTATTTGCTGAATCTAAAACTTGTATCAATGTTCCTTTCCAAAACAAACTTGTAGTAAGGACTGATTAACTACCAAATCTAATTCATCACGCCGTGTGCTGTATTTATGTATGTACCAATTATTCCGTCTGTCCTTTATTATAAAAAATAAATAATTACTTAGAAAATTTGTGAGTATTAAAAAACGTAACCGTAGCAATACATTTGTTATAACTCTGGTATTTTTCATAATCACTCTTATAATTATTGATATTGTAAGAAAGATAAAATTATACTAGTAATTTTCAATTGTAAATTAAATAGAAGTATTTTGTAAAAAAAAAAATCACGAATGCATGTATAAAAAGTAACTAACAAATTTCATTTTACACTCAATCTAAACTCAAGTATAAGAAGAGAAAAAAAACTAGTTAACACACACTAATTAGTAACTAATTAATTTTTGTGTGATAAAAAATATACCCCTTTATTTTTATTTAATTTTTTATATGAACTTTGTTTCATAGGATTATTAGTTGAACAATATTTTGTAAATTATAACATTTAAATTAGATAAAAATTAGCCATGATGTGTTTATATTTGCACCACCAAATATGATTTTTTTGTTGTTGCTAATATTTGAGTCCAAGGTAGTACGTTATAAGCCGTAGATTACACATTCGTCTATCCAACGTTTATCATATATTAAGCTAATGGTTATAATCTAAAAGCAACACATGAAAGGTTTATAATGCACATAATTGATAAGATATCAAATTACAAGGAATTGCATAATTTCCGCATGATACGCCATTCAATACATATTTAACAAATCGGGTTTTAATTGGACTTTGTTTATTTCCCTTTGTGAAATGGCTAGTTGAGGGAAGGTATGTTGTTCATCAATGTAAATATTTAGATTACTTTAAAAAGATCTTATGTAATCATGAAAAATTACTACTCTAGGTAGCTTTAAAAAGATCACCTAATCATGAGAAATCATTACTTTATAATGAAATAAATATTAAAAAAAATAATGTAATTGATTAAAAATTAAGATTAAATATATTAATTTTTTAATAATAATTATTATTTATATTTTATTTTGAAAGGAGTAGGTTGAAACTATTACTATAAATTAATAGTGAACTACTGAACTTGAAGAAGGGTTCTAAAGAAATAAGAAATACTTAAAGATTGAAAATTAAAGGCTAACACTAATTCAACAATAAATATTTCATCCATCTCATTTTAAATGTTTTAATTTGGATATGCAAAAATTATTATAAAAGAATAATTAATTGAATTAATTTGAAGAAAAAAAAAACAAAAAAAACACCTGTTGTGACATGTGGTGTGTAGCATATTTTCCACATTGTTTAACGCACTCACATTCAACTCATTCCATTTTGGATCGGTGCTGATAGGTCAATTCATTTGACTACACACCAACCTTTCCATCTCGCAAATTGTGGCGTGTTAGAAGTTGGATGGTTTCAAGTTATTTTGGTATTTGTACTTCTATTTTCTATTTTCTTAATTAATTAAAATTACAATAATCACCATTTTCCAACCTCGAGGAGAACCGGGCATTTGTCCATGGAGAGTTAAATATTTAATCAGAAGGCAAAATTCTTCTCATCCCGTTTAATAATTATTAATGTCTAAATTTTTGTAACCATATAAGAATTATTGTTACATATATTGAGTTATATTTGGTATTTTATCTTTCATTTCATTTTCTAAAAAAGTTTATAATTTCAGTTTAACATTATCTAACTAAGTTGACCTACTGAGTAAACATAGTAATTTTATTGATCTATATTTTAAAACAGATTAATATACTTAATGATCGAGCATTAGTCATTAATATGTTTTAATTAAAGTTAAATTACTAATATAGAGAAATGAAGTATTACATATTTAATATATGTCATAAATGTCCCCTTAATTTTTATTATCTGAGTTAAATTTACGGCACAGATAATAGAAGAGTGCATGATAAAAAAAAAGGGAAAAGATAGAGGAAATTTGGATTTATATTAGGATTTGAATATGTAACGGTATATGTGGTTCCAATGTAATAATAATAAATAGAGAAAAAAGGGTAATTGAATTCCCAGTGGAGTTGCTATGCATTTTCCTTTTCCTTATTTGCCAAATTCAAATTCACTAACTTCACTATCATTAAAAAGTGTTACTACTAAAATGAAAATTGAAGCTCGTGTAATAAAAAACAAACATAAAACTACCGCTTGAATTTCTCACCTGATATTCTCCCAACCAAAATTGTTACAACTATTTACTACACCATATAAATAGCTACATTACTTTTCAAACCCACTTTTGAACTTCTCTTCTGTAGTGTGTGGAGATTATATCCTCAATTTCTCCAATTTTCTCTTCACTCCTAAATAAAGTACTTAATTGTTTGTTTGTTTGTTTAGGAGGGAAGTCACAATGGAGAATGAGACACAAACACAACAACATACAACTCCCAAATTTCTACATCATTGTTGTTACCTTATTTTTCTCTTCATTTTTTTCACCCTTTTTTCCATTACTCAAGCTTTTCATTATGGTGATGCACTTTCAAAGAGTCTCCTTTACTTTGAAGCACAACGTTCAGGTAGGTTACCCTACAATCAACGTGTTACTTGGCGTCACCATTCTGGTCTCACTGATGGTTTAGAACAAGGGGTCAGATCAATTTTCATACCCTTTTTTTTCTTCTTCATTTTGGTTAAATTATAATTAATTGTGTGATTCAAAGTTCAGATTTTTATTTTTCTTTTTTGTATTTGTGTGTAGGTGGATTTGGTTGGAGGGTACTATGATGCTGGTGATCATGTGAAATTTGGATTACCAATGGCATTCACTGTCACAATGCTGTCATGGAGTGCTATAGAGTTTAGACAAGAAATTGTAGAAGCTGGTGAACTTGGTCATGTAATGGAAGCAATCAAATGGGGAACTGATTATTTCATCAAAGCTCATACTAGTCCAAATGTGTTGTGGGCAGAGGTATAGTTATAATTTATGAATTTCTGATGAAGACACACTGATACTCGCACATCAACAACTATTGTAATTTGAAGAAATATAAATGATTGAATGTAACAATATGTGTTTGTCGGACACCAGACACATTTTTAAAAGTAGTTATATGCGTCGAACAACAAATACGTCTTTTTTAATCAGAAGTGTTGATGCTAGTCGGATTTCAATTTTTACAGTTGTTATTTGGTGTGGTGATTAATGGATTGAACAAACAAGATCCTAAAATTAAGGTTTTGTGGTATGTGTTTGTTTACTTAGGTGGGTGATGGAGACACAGACCATTATTGTTGGCAACGTCCAGAGGACATGACAACTTCAAGACAAGCATTTAAGATAGATGAGAAGAATCCAGGTTCAGATCTGGCTGGAGAAACTGCTGCAGCTATGGCAGCTGCTTCCATTGTGTTTAAGAAAACTAATCCACATTACTCTCAACTACTTTTGCACCATGCTCACCAGGTAGTAGTAGTAGTAACCTCTAATTGTGTTTTATTCACTAGTAGTACTTGTTTTTGGTAGGTTAGTTTTAAATATAAACAATAATTCATTTATGATGTTTAGAGTAACTTTGCTTTACCCTCTCCCATGTTAAGAGTACTTTTAACTTCTTTTTTTGAAGTTAAGTGTACCTTTAACTTTAAGAGACTAGTTATGAATGCAAAATAATGTTCCTAATTAGTGTGTGTATGCTGATTTTTCTTTCTAACAAAACCACTATATCTCAATTTAAAGGCAATGGTGGGGTATATGAAGTATGAACTGAAAGTAGTTAGAGCTACCACTTTATTTTATAATAACAAAATTACTAGTTTAAATTAGCTCTGCTTATAACCAACATTCCATTGAGCGGAAATAGAATAAGATCTTTAAGCAAGGTCTAATATTTGAAAAAATTGTAAATAGAAAAAAAATGTAATTGAGAGAGGAGAGGAGACTCCACTATATGTAGTAGTAAGATTTTCTTTAATAAGGATTTTTTTTATTTAAATTGAGGAAGAATAAATTCATTATCAATTAAAAGTTACATGAATATCTATTTTTATATAGAAATTTGAACTTTGTCATTTATAGTTATAAGGTCAAATTCTTACTACTAAACTGATGCTTTATAGATTATTTGTGGATTTCAAATAATGTGTTAAGACCGAAAAAGATTTAATCATTTACATAAAGTTGGTAGATGTTTTGCACCAATATAACTAAAAAATATATAAGTGTTCTTATATAAGACTATTGTGACATTTTTTTAGTAATTGAATTAGTTGTATGTGTGTACATTGTGTAGTTGTTTGAGTTTGGGGACAAGTACAGAGGAAAATATGATGGAAGTGTTGGAGTAGTGAAGAGCTATTATGCGTCGGTGAGTGGATATATGGATGAGTTATTGTGGGGAGCTATGTGGTTGTACAAAGCCACCGACAAAGAATATTATTTTGATTACATTATTTCTAAGGCTAATACCTTTGGTGGTATTGGTTGGTCCATAACAGAATTCAGCTGGGATGTTAAGTATGCTGGTCTCCAAGTCTTGGCATCAAAGGTAAATAAAACAAACCCAAAACTAAAGTGTTTCCTTTAATCACTCTTTCTTGTCTCATTTCACGTTCCTCAAGGCCTTGAAAAATGTCAAATTAAATATAATGATCCTTTCTGCTTTTTGCTTTTATTTTTGTTTTTATTTTTTATTTGTAAAGTAATTTTACATTGATGTTCAATAAAAAATTGTATACTTTTATAATTATGTTATTGTTATAAAGTATTTATCAACTTTGTTGATAATTAATTTATATTGAGAAATTTAACTGATCTTCTTTATTTGAAAATTCTATATTTATAGTTATTTTTAAAAGATAGTTACAAAATAGATTTACTTAATAAAATGGTAGTTTTTTATTGGATGCTTATACAAAACTAATTACAGTGAGATTGTAGTCTCATTAAAATCTGTTTTTTTGCAAACATTTATTTGTTTTTCCCTCTTTCAATGACTTATTTTCAACTAGCATTGCCTGGATATTGTTTAACTAACATAAAGTCAAAAATTAAATGATGGATTTAAGACTTAATTCTGATTCCTTTTTTACTTTACTTTCAAAAGTCATTAATCGTTGATTTGATGGAACAATCTAAGATATATTGTCTATAAGGTTGAAAATTTGAAAAGTATATCCAAGAACAATGCCATGTGCAATTGATGCAATTTATCACAGTTCAATTAAAGTGGGCAGGCTATTGTTTCTGCCAAATGTTGAAGTTTCAATGGTGGCAACAATGCATCCATAAGAATATGCTATAGCTAATATTTTGTGTGGATAGTGCTTATAAACACTATAATAAATTAAATATTACAATACACTAAAATAACAATAAAAACAACAAAATCTTTATTGAAATTACCATCTTAAATTTTTAATTGATTATATCTGTTGATTATGAAAACTGAAGAGCATGCATGTATAGATTTCACTAATATTCTACATGCATTGACTGTGGAAAGTGTAATAATAGATGCCATTGATTGCTCATCTGATTGATATCAATTCTCAACCCTTCAACTCATCATGAGACAACCTATTACTGTGGTGTGTGCCCCACATTCAGGGAAATCATACTTTATTGTTTTCTTCCAGGTTCTAATAAATCAGTTGAACATTGTAAAATTACGAAAGCACATTTTGGTTACTTGGGTTGGGGTAGTAGTATTTTCCATATTTACAAAGGATTCATCCATCATGTTGCTAGTAATGCACAAAACATGAATTTTGTGACGTTTAGAAGTACACTTCCGAACAAAATATGCCGTCTGAAAATAAATGTCATAAAACATTTGTAGTTATTTAGAAATGTAGGGAGGAGAAAGTTGATGCATGAAAATGAGACTTAATGAACATTGAAGAATGACTTAAGTAGAGTTGTCTTATAAAGAGATTGTGATTATCTAAAAGTATAATAATATTCTTTTGCAGTTTTTGATGGATGAAAAGCACAAGAAGCATGGTGATATACTTGAAAAGTACAAATCAAAAGCAGAGTACTACATTTGTTCATGTCTCAACAAAAACAATGGTAGCAATGTGGAAAGAACACCAGCTGGATTACTCTATGTAAGACAATGGAACAACATGCAATATGTTTCAACAGCAACATTTCTACTCACAATTTACTCCAACTTTCTCCAAAGTGAGAATCAAAAGCTCAATTGCCATGATGGGCTTGTGGGCCATGAAGAAATTCTAAGTTTTGCCAAGTCACAAGTTGATTACATTTTGGGCCTAAATCCACTTAACATGAGTTACTTAGTAGGCTATGGGCCAAAATACCCCAAAAGGGTACATCATAGAGGTGCATCCATTGTATCATATAGAAAAAATAAAGGGTTCATAGGGTGCACACAAGGATATGATAATTGGTATGGTGTCCAAGAACCAAATCCTAATATTCTTGTTGGGGCTTTGGTTGGAGGACCTGATAATGAAGACAATTTTGAGGATCAAAGGAACAATTATATGCAAACTGAGGCATGTACTTATAATACTGCCCCATTAGTTGGAGTTTTTGCAAAATTCTTGCAAATAGAGGATAGAAAGTTGGTGCATGATTCTGATTCACTTTTAGTTGCTTCCTTTTAAATACTATTATATAGTGAAAGAACAATAGTATAGTATTGTCAAAAGTCAATTTAATTTTTCATAGTTTTTTTCTTATTATGTGAGTTGCATTTTGGCTTAAAACGAATGTATTTATTGATATTATAGTGGAAAAGATTTGATGTTAGTCAAATTTTTGACTTGTTAGTATGAGCCAGGTCGCGTTGGACCCTCATTCAGATCCAAATGCACTTGAGCCCAACAACTCTAAGTCACTGCACCTATAGATCCAATCAGTTGATAAATCATTTATGAAACTTGTTCATAATAATATTCTAGTATTTGTTAAAATCGAGATTTCAATTTTCCACCACCCATAATTTTGTTATAATGTAGGTTGATTTTTCATCCAAGGTTGATGTTACTCTTTTTTAATCAAATATTGACATTATTCTCTTTACTCTTTGAATTGATTATTTATTTCAAAAAAGTGGGATATATCTTATATCTATATAGATTAACAAAATTAGAATTTGACTGCACTAAAGTGAATAGTGAAAAAATTAAAATCACAATTCAACCATTATGATGTGTTATACAATTACATATAATATAATTCATTGACTGATTTATTTATCTGAGTTGCTTGTTTTAGATGACACATACAAAAATTATGGGTTTAAATATGTGCCTTAAAGGTAGACGTTAAAATCAATTAAAAGTATAATATTTTTCTTGTAAAAACAATATTTAAAGTTTTAAATAATTGAATGCAAAAATTTCAAGATATATCTTTTATTTTTTAACATATGCTTTTAGTCTTTAAGGGCACATTTGAAAGGAAAAAATTAAATTAGATACACAATTTATCATCATAGGCTAATTGCAGGTGGGAAAAGACTTTGTCTTTCTTCACCGAAACAGAGTTCCAACAAAAAAACAAACAAACAAATGCAACATACCCTATTAACTAGTGAAAACAAACAGCACATTTGAACTACAATTGGAGTTAGAGAATATAGGAATTCTGTTACTGATATTATTATATATTAATTATTTGTAGCAAATAATTTCATTTTAGTTAAAAAATCAAAATGGATCTAATATTTGAAGTACAAAGAGGAAGACCATTCTCTATTGAAGTAGGCTTCTTCGACACAATTTTGGAAATCAAAGAAAAAGTTCAAAAATACCAAGGAATTCCAATCTCCAAACAAACCTTACTCTTCAATGGCCAAGTTCTCCAGGACGACGGCGACATTTGGAAATGCGAGATTTTTCAAAATTCCCGCATTCATCTGATAGTCGCCGTTGCCGAATCCGACCACCACAGGTCACCTTTGGTAGAGGAAACCAAAATTCACCTCAACATCAAAACACCTTCATCAAAATCCCACATTCCGGTCGAAATCGACAAAAACCACACCGTTTTAAAGCTTAAAGAGAAAATTCATGACATTGAAAATAATGTCCCAATAAACAAACTCATTTTGCATGTGCATGCAACAGGAACAGAATTGCATGAGAATCAATTATTACGTGATTGTGACGTTTGGGATAATAGTGAGATTGAGGTGAGTTTTAAGCAACCGGCAGCGGCGGCTCCGGCGGTGGTTGGTGGTGGTGGTGGTAGTGGAGGTTCAAAGAAGTTGAAGCTGTTGGTTTTACCCAAGAGTGGAACAAAGAAAATACCTGTGGAAATGAATGCTTCTGATAATGTTGGTGAGTTGAGGAAGGAACTTAATAAGTTGAATCAGAGGCTTCAGTTTCATCTTCCACAAGATGGTTACTTTTTCATTTATAAACAAAATGTTATGGATGATGATAAGTCTTTTCGATGGCACCATGTTTGTCAAGGTGATACCATTGAAATCTTTAATGGAAGTGTCACTGGTGGATCATGAAATTTATGTTTTTGTCCTTATTTCTCTTTATTTTAATTTAGCTAAGGCCTAAGTGTACTTTGAGATCTTAATCAATTTTGAATCTTTGTTTTCTTTATTTATTTTGAATTTTTTTTATTGAGAAATGTTAATAGTTAATTTATTGGTGGTAGGAATTAAACTCTAAACCTTCATATAACTTATTCGGTGTCATAATTCAAACCAAACATTTGGGACCAATATTTATGTTGGAATCTGTGTGTGTGTGAAGGATCATAGACACAATCTTATTGACAAGAAAAAAAAAACAGTTTTTGTATTATAGTCACACTTGTATAAATATTTTGTTAAATAATTTGTGATTGAATACATGAAGTTATCAATATGTTTAATTTCGTATTTCAATGGGATTGGTTAAACTTTGTTCAAGGCAATAAAAAAAGATTGTAGAAAAGGATGAAGAAAACTATCTAGCAAAAGATGAAGAGGTACAAGGAGAACGTTTAAATTATATTGTGTGTGACCCTTGTCTATCGCATATACAACCTCAAAAGCACATCTATTTCCATTCTCTACCATATCAATCACATCCCTTAAATTTTTCTCTCATTCCTTTCTCTTCGCTTTCTATTCCTTTCTTATACATCTCACTACCCAAGACAATCTTTATCCAAGCACAAAATACTTCTACATTGAGCTTTCCTCATATTCAATGAGTCAAAAATTAGTCTGAAAGAACTTTATAATATAGGGGAAAACTTGTGATTTTTGGGCTAATGAAGCATAGTACAAAAATAACATGCATCTATATTCTTTTATGATGATTGTGCTTGGACTGAAGAGCTCAAGGTTGATACCCTAAACAGAACATCATAAAAGGTATGATTTGTGCTGAAAATTTCTCAGATCCACACAATGACATGTCTGCATGACGACCATCCTGATGTAAAAATATTGATGATATTGACACAATCAATACAAACTTTGTAGCCATTAGCTAATAATTCTAATGTTATTCAGCGACACACAAACATAAATTTTGTAAGGAAAATTCAATTTAGGGCCTGTTTAAGTGTCCGACTCCGATGTCTGAAAATCGAGGAACTACCACAGGTCCACCACGGACCTTGTCGAGGGCAAAATTTATTCTCAACGGTCTACCTAACAGTGCCTGCAAAGAGAACATAAGCAACTAAAAATCAGTAGATGGGATTAAATAAGTGAATCCTAAGAAGGGATATTCAAAATAAGAGACCTTTCCGTCCATGGAATCCTTAGCAGATTTGGCATGTTGTTCATTTGAAAAGATGACAAATCCAAAGCCTCTAGACCTACCAGTGTCTTTATCATAGACTATCCTGACTTTAAATAAAAAAAAAAAAAAAAAAAGGAGGGCATTATTAATAATAAGAAACAAATGAGTTAGGCATAATGTCGAACATATGGAAGGCATGAAATGAATAATGAATGACCTTCAGTGACATCTCCAAAGGAAGA
>JBBPBS010000276.1:15737707-15765733 GCA_037974835.1 Cicer judaicum
AAAAAAAAAAAAAAAAAAAAAAAGGAGGGCATTATTAATAATAAGAAACAAATGAGTTAGGCATAATGTCGAACATATGGAAGGCATGAAATGAATAATGAATGACCTTCAGTGACATCTCCAAAGGAAGAGAAAGCATCTTTGAGAGACTTCTCGTCCACTGACCATGAGAGCCCTCCAACAAAGAGCTTGTTAGAGGAAGGTGAAGGTGAAGAAGAGTAGAATCGGCATTGAAAATGAGAAGGAGGATGTTGTTGTTGTAACTTTGTGAAAATGGTTGAAGAAACAAAAGTGGGAGACTTAACAATAATCAACGTCCGTAGCCGTGGTGGCTTTTCAATACGGCAGCGCCAGGAGAACAATGATATCAATCTCGCTCCTCTCATCATATTTGCTCCATCAACTTGCCTATTTTTCCTCTCTTAATGCATCCTCATAAATTCAAAATTATATTAATAAAATTAAATAAATATATTAAATAAAAAACTACATCAAATTTTAACTAATCCGTGTTTACATGAATGTCTCTCACTTTCACTCATAAACTGTTCTCAAACTCGTCTAATTTTTGAACGATTTTGAATTATTTTGGTTGATTATCACTTTGTTTGATAGCCGTTCTTATTTTATAGAAGAGTTCAACATGCTACATGTGAAACTAGATGACATGTAGGTGAACATTAGTTAAAATTTTGATTTTTTCTTTCTTTCAATGTAGTATTAAATTTCTTCTATTTAATGTCTTTTATTAAATGCATTAAGCTACAGAATAAGAGTTTTTAAGAATGGAGTTGTTAATTTTTTTTTACACATTTACTTAATTGTATTAATTTTTTATTTATTTATTATATTTTATTTGTTAAAGGAAAAAATTAAGTCAAGTCGCATCCTCACTTTTATAGGAGAATTTTTATTTTTTATATTTTTTTATATAAATTTAAATGTAGAGTATAATATAAATTTTTCCTTTCAAAAGAAAATATAGTGAAAAAATAACCCTAAGGTTTTCCTCCTATTTTATCATCGTATTCACAAAAATAGTTTTCCTTTTTTAAAAATTTAATATTTTTTTCCTTTCAATTTCATACTTTTAGGGAAGGAGTCAAAATTTATTTTGAAAGTGTAATATATTCAAACATAAATCACTTTATATTCAAGTCATTTTTAATAAAAATCAATTTTACAATATCAATTTAAACAAAATCAATTTTAATTTGCACTTAATCAAATACAAATAGATTTCAATTTATTCCTTGTAAAACATTGGGAAAAAAAACATTTCCAAAATTATTTATTTATTTTTATAACTTGATAAATGTTGAATTTCAGAAAAATATATATATAAAAAATCCCTTAATCTTTAAAAAAATAGTATAGGTGAACACTGTCCTTTATATGTGTTAAAATTAAAATTAGAAATGGATGTATTGCTTTATCATTTTCCACAAGCATGTTGCATATGTATAGTTTCGTGAAATGAAGAGTAGCGAGGTTCTGTTATTTTTGGCTTTTGCAGGGAGGATTCTCCACTCTAGAGGGGACGTGTGACACAATTGACAGCTTATATCACGCTCAATATTTATCTTAAATTAACATGGGTATTATGCACAACTCAAGTTAAAGACGATGAATTCACATCTTAAATTTTTAAACATGGAACGCAATAATATTTATCAAATGGTCATATTCTCCTCTAACAATATGAATTAAGAATTTCTTAATATCTATTTGGCTGTAAGTATGTACAGGAGCAGAACCCCTGTCATCTTAGATTTATAGAACTGTTTGACGAAAATTACATATTTCCTCTTTTCACAACTCTAACTGTTGTGGTCAATTTCCTGATCAAGTGAAACCCAAAACAAATAAAACCTGCACTTATGAACAAGAGTGTACTGTAATTTAACGTAGGAAATTGGACAAGCATAGATTGAAACTGTGGAGCAAAGTAGCTAAATTAAAATAACAATATTTCAGTTCACCAAGTTCAGTATATCCATTAGTGCTTCGTTTAATTCATCCTTGTTTCAGATAGAAAACCAGAGCCTGTAAGCCTCAAGGATGACCGTTGTAAGACTGCAGCATATTTGGAAGGTTGAACATCGTATGCATTTTACAACCATTGAAATAGTGAGAAAAGAGGTAAAATACATGCAAGCAAAATACAAATCTAACCTTCAACCTGAGCCCAATTTTGTGGGCAACCAACAAGCTAGAAGATGAAAACAAAACAGACCGTAGAAATCACTAGCATAGCCATGCATGCATGGATATCGCGGTGCTGTATTCTATAGCAACTGCAGAACTATTTGATTGCTAAAGATGCTGAGGCAGCCGCTGCTTCTGCTATTAAGGAAATAGGTTGACGTCCCTGGAGGCAGGCACCTATGTCAAACGGTTGCAACTCAGAACCATCAAAAATAAGATTTACTCCAGGATGAATTACTTCTTTACTATCATTTTCATCTGTTTCAGCTTTTATTGTGTTGGCTGGAGTGTTTTCATCAATGGTCCTTGTGGCAGCTTCGTAAACAGGAGTTAAGGCATAAGATCTGCATGCACCATTCAAAAGTATGAAGTTTCCGAGAATTTGGAATGATTAGAAACCAAAATTATGAATAATGAACAGATGGAAAGGATCTATATTGAATTTCTTATTATAAGGTCCAGAGATTGTATAAAATATATTGTCAATATAATTTTCAATTACAAGAATCAAACTCCAAACAACCACACAAAATAAACAGGTATAAATGTTGGTATTAATGCTGGTGGCGGAGGAATCAGTTTCACAGGAACCTAAAACACCAGAAATGCCTCACACACGGGTGAAAAGAAAATCCACATAGTTAACAAATTGAGTTTCAAATCCGAAATCGGAAGACCTATTCTTCGAATTGTGAATTGAATCTTATTATGAACCGTATGATACAAATGGCTTTTTTGAGTAAAAACAAAAGACCTAGCAAAAATATAAACTGATACATCATACGCAAACCTCAAAATAATTCAAGATTTAAGTCACAAATAAAATAAGAAAAAAAAGTAGCTCAGCCTGGATATACAAAGTCGATTAAAAAAAAGTGGCGGTGATCTATGATAGTGAATCAAGATTATCACAACAAATCAGGATTCAAACTGGGATTCGTGTCAATTGGGTTCATTCAGTTTTCTATCTAATTGAGATACGACCCACATTATTGTTACAAGATACGGATAACCACACCAAATAGGCAAGAATAAGATCGTCTCTTATCAAGATACCATGTTAAGAAAAGAGGAAATAAGTATTACCACAAACATAAGAGATATTCTAACTTTCTTTTTT
The DNA here is from genome assembly GCA_037974835.1 of Cicer judaicum. Classification (NCBI taxonomy): domain Eukaryota; kingdom Viridiplantae; phylum Streptophyta; class Magnoliopsida; order Fabales; family Fabaceae; genus Cicer; species Cicer judaicum. Next base: position 15,741,036 of record JBBPBS010000276.1, read on the forward strand.
GACTAATCTAACATTATTTTCACAAAAGCACTGTCCCGTTGCAACTTTTATACTTCTCTAAATTTAGAATATATACGAAAATCATCATTGGATCAGATTATAAAAGAAGATAGGCTATTGTTTATGAAAAAAAAAAAATCCTTTTTGTCACGACAATGCTGAAAGAAATAACTTATTTATCTGATAAGAAAATCCAGAAATCTTCATGAATTGAGTGTATAGAAGCTTACAAACCTAAGAATACTGCCATCAAAGCTTAAAACTTCAGTTCTGGAACGTTGTCGATTTGCAAGTTTTAACCTTTGATGCTCACTTGATGCTCCTGAAATGGGAGAGGAAGGGTCCACAAGTGGATTCCATCTTCCACTAGCATAGTTCATAAGCTGTCGTGAATATTCCTTAACTTGCTCCTTCTGGTAAAGTACCTTAGCAGCAGGACCTGTTGCTTGGTATTCGGCACAAATGTCATGTAATTTTCTCCTTAAGCTTTGCATTGAATTATGGTGTTCACCAAATGATCCAGATTGAAGCAACTCAGACGAAACCACTCTTCTACATATATTATTACACAACCGTGGGCTAAATAATGGCATCCCAAACTCAACACTCAATGGAACCCAATCATACTTCTCTTCATCGGGTGAAAACTTGTCAGACTCTCTTTCAGTAAACAATCTAAGTAGGCGGATATATCCAACTGTCCACAGTTCCATCTTGTTTGCCAAATCGGCCAATAGAGACTTCAGCTTTGAACTTTCCTCTTCACATATTCCTAACTCTTTTCCAACAGGAGCAATTGAGCCATCGGCATTCTTTAAGGGCAAAGGGATATCCATAGTGATCAATTTTCCAGATTTGTCAAGATCAAACTTACTAAGAGGCAGCACAAGCACGGCTGAATGTTTAAGAAGTGAATTTAAACAATGCAAAAGTATACTTCCTTTCACTAAATTTCCTTCAAGTTTCCCTCCTAACCCTCCAACTGTGGAACCATCCCATGACCATATGAGAGCTTTCTCACAACCAGCCAATGGAGCAGGAAGAAAGCGCAGACATTGTCCTTTCATCAGAACAACTGATAGAGGCCCACTAGCTACAGTTGTATACATTATCAATTTCATCCAAGGAGTCATAAAGGAATATGAGGGGGGACCAAAATGAACTGGACCTGCAGGTCCAGGAAGAATTGATGAATGAGGAAGAGGCACTATAGACACAACTATATCATAGTCGCGAACAAACAAACGATCAAGGGTTGCTGATGAAAGAGAAGCCAAGCTTTCACAGCGGAGAATATCTACACGATATTTCTTTTTTGTCTTTAGCATTTCTGTTCCAACCATTAGTTTCTCATCATTTTGGAGATTTTCATCTTTACTGGATTCCTGTATGTCATTGCCATCACCTTCCAATGTAACGGAACTGGTTCCAGCATTTGGAAAAGCTTCGGAGGAAACCAAAGCCTCTGCAGACTTCTCCAAATCTAAACTCAATAAATCATCATTATATGTCTCAGCTTCTGTAATGCCAGAGTCTCCTGATTCTTCAGCCAAAGATATTTCAGCAGTTAGAGAGCTTGACTCATCATTGCTTGGAGTAGCCATAATCTTCTTATCAAATTTTTCCTCAACTTGTACATCAGAAGCAACTCCACCTGATTGCAGACATTCTAATACACAACGCAGGCTGAATGCATGATTAGCAAACTCCTGCAGTTCTCCCTCAAATTTTGCACCTTCTAGAGTGCTAAGATCCTCACAAAGATCAGCAATGCTGGCATGACCCAATTTCCCTGCTTCATATAGCGTAACAGCATGAGATTTTAGACCTGAAAGTTCAACAGGAAGAATAGTTTTGGTCAGACTATAGACAGATATAGTCATGCAAATCAATGATATCAGAAAACTAATCATAATGAACAGACAAAAAGAATAATTATACTGCTTTAGCATAGAACTAAAACACACATGGATTTATTGATAAAAAAAATTTAATCCCATAAAATAAGTAGTGACTGGGCTTAATATGATCTTCTTTGCAAGGTTCAGGCATGACGAAATTGGAGGCAAAGATTAAAGAACTACCACAATATGTGCAACCAATGACTCAGTCTCAAACATTTGTGCTCATGTGATGATACCTACAGATGCCTGTTAGTAATTACAAACATCTCCATCAAATATAATTGAACGATATAGTTTGCTCATCCAAACAATCAATAAAAAGGCCCAAAGAAACCTCAGCCATGTTTTCATGTGACCTTTTATGTCAGCAAAACAAACTTTTCAACAATATCAAAAGCATAGTTCAAAATATTTTAGCAAATGAATTGAAGATGCAAGAAGTGGGAACATGTGAGGTATAAACCTGGTGAAACAGAACCCATCATAAGATAGGATGTTATATTGGCATCAACTATGAAGGCAACACGAGTATAGGGCGAACGAGGGCCATAATTGCCTGAACCAGAAGCATCCCCCTGATTATCGTTATCAATATGCATACTGTCAAAACCATGACTAGCAAGAGAAATATCTTCATCACTAACAGCACTTCTAGGAGACCCAGGTATACTTGTCTCTTGAAGAATAGATGATGGATCAAAGACTTTTGTTGCCCATCCCAATCGACATACAAATGATGCAGCAGCCTGCAGTTGTGACAAGTCAGCCTGTAGGGTTGTTGCCAATTCAGCAACAGATGCATTTTCATTTGAAACGACAAAGACTGCATACAATAACCTGGAAGAACAAAGATACAGTGTTACTTCCGGTCACTTTTTGGCAACAACATTTTGAATAAAAGATAAGGAAACCAGCTGAGTAAAATGCATTACTCTTCAATAGGATCTTCATAAGACTGCTCCCTATTGGAAACAAAACCTTCAAGCCTTGAAACTGAATCACAATAAATATAAAATTACTTCAGTCATTTAAACGGACAGTTTTTAATAAAAATGTTACATATTATACAGTTGACAGAAATCATAAGATGTACAGCATCCTACAATTATAAGGATTAAGTAGTGAATTACCTAGTTTTATTTCCCAGATAATTCTGGGTACCGCTCAATTTTGTATTTATTTTTTTACTTATATATTTACCTTTATCACCTGAAATCTGAATAAAGAACTAGTAGAATTATACTCTCCATATTCAGATAATATGGTATCGGAGCAGGTTTTCCTCCACCTTAGATTAAAACACAGGTCACTCAAACACCAAACTCGACTTCCATGGCTCCATCCTTCCAAACTACTGACTTCAACCTTTCATCCAAATCATGGAAGACAAAATGAGTTATCTTATGGGGACTACTGCAGTACTGCTCCACCAACAAAAGATCCATTCTAAAAACCTAGGATACTGAAAACCAATGTCATCTTATGTCTTCATTAATGAAATTGATGGATCCAAAAATAGGCCAAGCCTACCTATTCTACACGACTTCTCATGAAATTTAGACGATAGTTCAAGAGATGAATTCCAATTTCCAAAGTTCTGCACAATTTTTGGAATGTAATCAACCCTTCATAACATTTGGCCGGACAATGGGCGAGTCACTGGATATGTATATTTTAGTTGAATTCTAGCAAGAAATCAATATATTTTATACTATTTTGTGGAAATATTCCAACGAGTTGTTTTATGGTGAAATGATGAAAAAGGAGAGGATAATTGATTTCTTAAGGGTCTTACTGTAAGTTAGATGATGTTCGCAGGATCAGCCCTTGATATTAACTCGTTGCCTTCGCTGAGAAACCTTTGTCAATAACATGGGAAGAAAGTAAAATCATGTTGGGTCCCGGTTCCATAACTGAGGACACTACACTTAGTTCAGTTCAGTGCTTATCCTCCCAGAAGTGATCCAAATGATAACCCAGTAACTCAACATTCTAAGGAGATAAAGTTTTGGTGTGAAGAATGCCATAAACCATAATGGCCCACAAAGAAACATGCTGCTTAGCAAGTAAGTGGCTGTACTAAGTGATAACGAAACTAGAGAAATGGTCATTCTTCAAGAAAAAACATAAGTTGTAAAATGAAATGGATCTTTACCACATAGACCAAAAAATATTAATTGACCAAAATATAAGACTGGTTGTGCAAGAGTATACCCTCAAAGCGAAGCATCTCAATTTTCCTTCCTTTAGTTCTCTCATCTCTCTCTAAGTCTCTCTTTTCCCCATCTTCAAGTTTCAACTATTTCCTTCCCCTTAAACCTCTTTCTTTCTCAACCTATCTCTCTGTTTAATTCTTTCTCAGCTTTGTCTCACCAATCTGTGGCTTACCTTTACAACTGTGACAAAATAGTTGAAGTTTTGACGTTGTTCCAGATGTCTCTGTCGTTTTTGACCAGTGCCTGAGCATTGAAACCATGTATAGAAACCTCTAGGCCTGCTAAAAGGCTTCATAGCCCTGCAGAAATGCAAGATTATGCTAAGTTCTAATTGAGGGTTTTACCTATTGATGTGGTTATATTCTATTCATTTTAGTAATATATGCTTAATTCTTGCCAATTGTGTTAGCATATGCAAAATTGGATATCAAACATACTGTGCTGCATTTGTACTGATTTGGATACATTTAGTTACATCGCTTACCAATGGATGATCTACTTGTGTGCAAAACTGACTCAAAACCCTATGTCCAGTTATGTATGGTTTAGTTCAGTTATGAAACCATAAACAGAACAGTTAGTTTTAATTTTAGGGATACCGGTATTGTCAGTTGGGTAGATGAAAGTGCAGGTGCCTCAAAAGCCTAAACGGACCAAAATTAATTGATGAACAAAACATTAACACATAGCACACCTTTGAACCGATCTTCAGGATACACAGGAACATCAAAATAGATCAATCCACGTCTATAGAGACCCTTTACTACATCAGGATCAAACAGGATAAATGAATTTGCTTCCTCCTTACATACTTTGTCTATAGTGGCCATTTCATCTTCGGAGAGTTTCTATAAAGGAAAAATACAAGGCAAAAAAATTAACAAAGATCATTAGAGAAAGAAATATCAAAATTACTTTGCATTGCCAAAATAGCACAATGAACAACATTGTTGAAAGTGAACCCGCCTCCAATTAGTAAGGGTGATTCAGACCTCACCTTAAATTCTTCCAAAGTAAAGTTCACCAAACAAACTCCCCACCAAGGTTCAATAGGAAAATCTACAGGTTGCGTAGGCAACATTTCTTTTGCAATTGATTTGTTCAGTTTCCACATGATTTTCTGAATATTCCAAAAGAGGACATGAAGAGTCAGAGAATAATGAGATAAAATCAGTTAATAATAACATAGAAACTTTTTGTCTCTTAATTGCTTGAGAGTTGACTTTCAGCAGATGAATAATATATAATGGATGAATAAAATCATACCCTTGACTGTAGGTATTACATCTAAACTAAATCTAAAGGTAAAAGAAACTATAAGCACTGAGTGTCTAACTTTATGAAGGATATTCAACAGTACTCAAGAAATCATTATCCAGTTCCCAACTTTTCTAATTCAGGTCAAGTCAAGGAAATCAAATTCAAATCTATCGGGAATGAACTGAAAGTCTGGTCAAAGACATGTGATTGCAGGAACAAGGGAACCAATCATTTCTGCCAAGACTTTCTCTCTTTTCAACAATATCTTCTCTTGATAAAGTTCAACTTTTCCCTTTCTTACTTCCTTGATTATGCAGGTTTTGTTGGGAACCCAAGAATTTGATTTTAAGGATTTAGAGGAAGGACACTAATATTTAGAAAAAATATAAGAAATAATAGGAGAGAATCTCTCCAAAGAAAATGATACACAAGAGCGGTTACGCTCCTACAATGGTTTACACCATTCAATGTCTAAATTTGATAAAATATCCTTTCTAAAGGGGTGGAACCCTCTATTTAAACTTAAAGGCTTCCAATACATTAGGGTAGGGATTAGGTCCAAGGTAACTAATAACAGAAGCACCAAAACAGTTACTCCTATACAACTACTAACAACCTAGGAACACAACTACTAACAAACTCTTAATTATCCCTATTTCTATATCCGGACAATACACCCCTCTTCACAACAACCTTGTCCTCAAGGTTGACATATACTAAATTCTTGTTCAATGGTTAAAAAATTAAAAAATTCCTCCAGGATCCCATTGTTGAGGACTTGATGACTCAACTTCAGCTTCAGGCAGTTTCATATACTCTTTTTCTGCCCTTTTCTGACATAGCTGCAAACCCGCTAAGTTCCTAATTGGACCCTATGTGCCTTGGGTTAAACCCAACAAAGTATAGCCTCTACTTATATTATCCAAGTTCCTTGTTTCCTGAACCAGAAGGCTATAATCAGATTGGCCCAAGCCCATTAAGTCTAAAGTTGGACCTAACATTGACTATCCCATTTTGCTTGTTTCTCTGTCTTTTTCGTCGGACTTGGACCCTCGAACCAACACGTCTTTTATGCTCCCCTCAGCTACGACCTCAGGGAAAGCTCAAACGGATTGGCGGTCGGCCAATCTGGTTGTGTCAGATTTCTCAATCGCGGAATTGGACACACCAAAGGTGGTGGCAGAAGGCAAATGTTTGAGAAGTTTTTCAGCCACAATGTCGAGTGTGAGGAACAAGGAGACGAAGTTTGAATCGAAGAGAACATTTGCTACGTCTAGTATGGCTTTACGGGGGAAAGCTCCGCAAAAAGAAAAATAGACGATAAACAAGCACAAGAAGAGAAAGAGGAACAATGTCATTGATGAACCTTGAGAGGTGGCAACTCGTTGCTGCTGTCCTTCAGGTCTGGTGGTTTTGGTGGTGGTAGGTATGGTGGTGGTGGGGGAGTCACAATCAGCAAATAAGCATCAGATGTAGTTCCTGCGTGGTCGGTTTCCCTATAACTGCAATCCCTGTTGTTTTTTATTGCACTTTCCAATCTGACAACAGCACAAGGCCTGCCAGAACCTTAAAGGACCGGTACCTTTGCGCAGGATGCGGTGGCTGCTTCCTTCTTCCTCTGCCACAGTTGTTTGTTCGATAAACATTATTTCCTCCATATCCAAGTTTCCAGAATTTAAGTTTTTGATAGAATGTGCATCTTCTTCATTAATTTTCTGAATCGAAAATTCCTAGCACTGTTCCTCCAACCAAACGGATCATTTAAGGCGTGTAATCTTTCCTTCCTCGACCACAAACGTGACACTGGATTTTCTTCCTTTTCTAAATCTTTCTTCATCGATTCTTGCTCTGTTAACTTCCCACTCTTTTTTTATTTTGATTTTTCGGATGGTTCTTGGTTTTCCAACTGCAACCCCCTTGCATTACACAGCAGATTTGCTGATGTGGCTTCTTCAACGGCCTCTTGTACTCCCTTCTTGGCTTTGTTTTCTAGTTCTTGATTGCCAAATCTATGGATCAGACCTATGCAAAAAGATTCCCAGGTTGGATGTGGGTTATCATGATCCCAAGAACGAAACCAAAACAGTATTTATGCATCCAAGCTCATGAACGCCCACTGCACTTTATCGAACCCGGGAATTTCATGCTTCAGAAAGAACCTTTCGGCCTTTGCAACCCACCCAACAGGATCGGTCCCTGAAAAGTTGGGCAGCCTCACCTTTTAAGCCTACCAATCCTCCATTTCCATGTACACTGGGTCTGGCACCCCCTCGAGATCCAGAAGGGACCAATTGTTAGGAACCCAAGAATTTGATTCCAAGGATTTAGAGGAAGGAAACTAATATTTTGAAAAAAGATAAGAAATAATAGGAGAGAATCTCTCCAAAGAAAATGACACACATGGGCGGATACACTCCTACAATGGTTTATACCACTCAATTTTTAAATTAGATAAAAGATCCTTTCTGAAGGGGTGGAAGCTTCTATTTAAAGACTTCCAATACATTAGGATAGGGATTAGGTCCCAACGTAACTAACTAATAACAAAAACATCAAAACAGTTACTCCTATACAACTACTAATAACCTAGGAACATAACTACTAACAAACTCCTAATTATCCCTATTTCTATATCCTAACAGGTTTCCTATTCCACAATAAATACGGATGAAAAATTACAAACAACCAAACCTTCCTAAGTAATGTCTTAGAAATTTGATTAAAAAAATGTTTGTGTTGCATAGCCTTCAAACCTAAATGACAGCATTTGTAGATCATAACAGAGCCATTTTTGGAGGTGTCAAATTAAAAAGATGGTCAATAACAAATATTTGGCTTAATATATCTAGACCCAATTCCTTTCCTGCCTATAGAAAATAAACCTTAGAAGGTACTATTGGTACTATGATTGCAACAAGTAATGAAACAAAAGACATGCACATTATATTATTATAATTATACAGGAAATCCAAGCCAAAAATATTTTTATGTAAGCCATATAATCAAATTTAACCAGTACCTTAGATCTGCACTTATTCATTATATCAATAAATTCATTTCTCCCAATTCCTGTAAGCCTCAAAGCATCCGCTGCACTAAAATTTGGGATGCTGTCATAAGGTTGCTCTGCAAAATATAAAAACAAGCAGGAAGTGTTTAGGGCAGCTTATTTTCAGGTGGACATTTATCACACTACATATTAATCAACCATAAGTCACATAAGGAGGTCAGCACAAGTAAAAGATGCAGTTCCTTGATTAATAAATATAAATTCTAATAGATTAACCATTTGTGGTGATGTAAATACAACAATCAATAGATAAATCAAATCAAATAGGAATCGATAACATCATCATCTACACCTCCATTATGTGGTAAATTAGCATAAGGCTCCATGGCCTAAGCAGTTAGAATATGAAAAAAATATTGCCTAATACTACCTTCATCGCTACATATAGGACACTTGAAAATTTTGCTTGTCCCTTTTACAACCCTCTCCAAACTCTCTCTTGCGTTATTTTATTTTACCGAAATACCCTTAATTTCTTCATCATCTTTCTCATGGTAAGATTGGGGATAGAGGTGGAGTGACAAGTCTTGATACAAATTAATTACATTCCAGAGTGGGATAATGAGTAGTGGCAAAATGGGCTGGACTCAATCAGATTGATCCGTTTCACCTGCCATTTGACAGAGCAAGTTGGGATTTTCAACCTTCCAACTCATCTTGATCCACCCTGCATAACCCATCAAAAAAACGAGATAGGGTGGTTGAATTATATGAGTTGTATGAAATTTTATGTTTTCCCTATTTTTTAGACTATTCTTTCCAGGTTAACCCGCATAAAAGTCAATGCATTTCATATGTTTTTGTTATTGGTGGGTCAATCCACCAACTGGTGGTGGGGAGATATTTTCAACCCACCTTCCTAAGTCAACCTGCCCCGTTTAAAGCAAATTGGTGTAGGGTCGAGCTGAAACGGGCTGGAATAACCTGTTTTGCCACCCATACCAATAACTATAATGATAATTTTTTAAACATAATGCAAATCATAAACAAATTTAATGTCACAAACCAAATTAAACAACTTTCTTAATTTGTGTGAATTTATCAGAGGAGTCTTACATGTAGGGGACGGAGGTAGTATTATTATTGCATCATAATATTGACAGAATCTTAGATGATCTATAGGATTGGTTTCCTTATTTCATAATGTTTCAATTTCGTTGTGTTCCTATTTAATTAGGTGTTCTGGTATTAGTGTAAATAAGGATTAGTGCTTCAGATTTTATAAAAGTACTTCTAACAACACCAAATCAATATCAATTTCAAATCATTCGGTCTCTATCTCCTATTTTCGTCATTCTCCATCTAAAAACCTTATAATTTCAAGGTAATATCAAGTGATACCGTCCTCCACAACTCAACTGCCAAGTAATCCAAAACATGAAGTAATATTTTGTTTCCAGGATTATTTCATTCCTTCTTCTAGCCGTTGTCTCTCTTGTCACTTTCTCCATTTGGCACCTTCTCTCCATCTCCACCACACCTATCCTTATGTCTTCTCTCTTGTCAATATACATTTCACCTCACACCACTTTCCTCAGCTGCAGCAAGTCTAGATTAACTACAACCCAATCATATCATTTTCTTAGCTTCCACGGACTCTTGAAGGTGAATCTCCCAACATTTTAGGTCACTATTGCCCCCATCTAATTCATTGTCTCCTCCTCTATCAAGACTGGCTTCACCTAGTCCAACCGGTTACTTGACTCTGCCCCACCATCCTTTCTCAAGAGCACTAATTTGGTTCGTGGATCCACATCAGGTTCATAAGATATTGTGTAGTATACTCTCAAGGATCTAATCACTTCTTTGTACCCAATTTTCAACCGACGTGATTTAGCTTTCTGTAACACTATATATACTCACTATTGCCGCTACTAATTACATTTTAACCTGTAGCACAAACGTGCCCAGTGCCCACCTTATTTAGCCTAAAATAAAAATAAAAAAAGTGTTGGCGGGTATTGTTGTTATTGTAAGCGCCAACCTCGTTGATATAGTAATTTCCTATAGAAGTGTTTTCACAAGTCAGCAATATATTAGATATGTCCCACTCTCAATCTGTAATTCTTTATTATATAAACAGATTTAAATCCAAGAACAATGCAAATGGCCAGCTAACTCTTCTGGTTCCAGCCATTCGAGTTACAGATGAACTCACCATAGTAAAAAATATCCATACAAACAATAGGCATTTGGTAATCAACAACCTAGTTAATAATCCAGACCATCATGGGGAGAAAATTCATAAGAGAATTAAGTTACCATTTTTCATTACTTCAAAAATCATATCACAATAATATCTGAAAGGTGATACCCTCATTACACGGCAAACATATTCCGCTAGATGATAAGGAAACAGCTGCAAGTAAAAAACAAGCATATTAAATGCCTATATCTAAAAACAAAAGAAAAAGATAAGGTCGCTGCTCGGCATCCATAAAGTGGTACATAGTAATTACATCTGAGATTCATTAAGAGTGCAAAATAGCAGATGAATTCTTTTTTTTTATACAACTAAAAGATAATTTTGGTTAAAATATTTATTACTTATAAAAACTGATCCTAAAACAAAAACCAGTTTTTAATTCCAACTTTGCAACTTCAAGTTTAGAAGCATTAACTAATACTTCAATTTTCTCCCAAAAGTTTCCTAGCATTAAAGTTTTCTGATCAGTGAACAATGTATTTGATATATAAGTTCAGAAAGAAGAGTTACACAGTCCTCTGTAAACAACATACAGCAAGATTCTTCCGCAAGTAACGCATCATATCTTCATAATATTCACTTTCTTTACAAACTTTACGGGCAAAACAGCTATTCCATTGAAGTCTCTTCTTTATGCAGCATTCAATTATCCTGCATGCAATTCCCATGGCCAGCAAAAAGAAAAAGCATGTTAAGAATATGTATCTAAAAATATATATTTTCAAGACATTAACACAATAGCATTGAAATTCTTCAGAAAAAACACAATAGCATTGAAATAGTCAGAATGTAGAACACTGCAGATATATACTAATTACTAAATTATGCAAACTAAAATACTATTCAAAATGAAAATCAGCTCATAAAAGTTATTGTTTCCAAAGTTTTCAAATCAAAAGTTAACTCATTCAAGTGCAAATTTATTCTATTCTATTCTACTTTACATCATTAGTAGAAACTCTATCTCAATAGCTACGTAAAATCTAAACTCTAACCATTATTATTCTTCAATTTCTACAACGACTCATCGCAACGCAAAAATCACTCCTCAAACATCGTCAACTTTATTTGGATAACTACTACTTGATAAGTTCAACAATTACAGAATGCCGATAAAACAAAGAAGAAAAGACTTTGCATAAAAGAAATGAAAGCGACGCTAACCTTCGGTGCCATTCGTCTTTGGAAGAAAGAGTAGCTTGAAGTCGCTTTGGAAGATTCTCCCATGGACACTCTTCCTTAACTGCTTTCTGCAATAACTGCTCCTCAACTGTCACTGGAGCACGCTGCATTTCTCACTTCTCAAACAGCTAACTCGCTAATTTCTTCAAACAGCACGAAAGTCAACTAAAACCTCACAAGCGATCACACTGCGAAACCGAAGCCAAATGTGGCGAAAAATATATGACACTACAAAATATCGATCATGATCTGAAACGGACTACCACGTTTACTGAGACAGCCGAAGAGGACGATCGGAAAATGAGAGAAAATGTATCCGGTGCTCAGAACGATGGATTCAAGGGTTTTAGAGTCGGGATTCGCATATATCGGTGAGATCGTTTTTCTTATGAAGATTAGGTTATCAGAGAAAGAGAGATCTGGCGGAGAGTGAGAATTGTCAGAGATCGCGGTTGCGTTGTGGCGGTCGGTGATGATGCCCGTTTCCATAATTCATATCACGTTTCCGTTGGTTTTTTTTTTCTCGAACCCGGTTCGGACCCTTTTTTTGGGTTTGGGAAAGAGAAAGGTTACTGCCACAGGAAGACTTTAAAAATCCTTTTTGTATAAGTATTAAAGACTTTAAAAATAATAATTTAATAAAATTCAAAATATTTGTTTGTTGAATAAAATTGATACAAAAATTGTCAAATTATATAATAGGACTACATTAAGGAGTGTACATTCTATAAGGTCTGTTGATCAACGGTGTATAAATTTGTGTTTATTTTGGGAGTAATTATTTGATTTTTTAGTTGCACACCCATTGTCTTGGTTGCACCCCTCAAACATAAACGATTTAACCATAATACCTAAAATTCTCCTAATCTCATTGACATTTCAAAACACATTATATACCGTCCACTAACATTTCATTGCATATATGTAAGGGACATTTTTGTCATGAAAAATATATGTATGTTTTTATTGATTTTGTTATTTATTTTTTCACTCATATAAAAAACTATAGATTTAAATATATCTATATATAAATTTATACGTAGTACATGAATTTAATTCACATATATTTACATTACTTTCATAGCCGAATGTAAGTTTCTTTTTTTTCTCGAATTTAAATTTAAATTCTTAAATTTTACAACTCTTAATTCAAATTAATTAAAATATCCACTTTTATACATTTATGTTATGTGAATTTTAGAAAAAATTCTCTAATATGAATATAGGGATGTCAGCCAATGACAACATCGGCAAAATAACTGCTTAAAAGCTTCAAAAATAAATAATCTTTTACTTAATAATAAAATCTCCAAAACAAAATTATATTTGATAAAAATATCTTATATTTTAAAAAAATTGAATTTAAAAAAAAAAAAAATTATTTAAAATTAATATTATCTCGATAAATATTAAATTAATCAACTTAATTATCAATAAAAAAGAAATATAATAAACAAAATTGATTGTATTAATTCAATAAATAAATTTTTTATTTTAAAGTGTCTAAAAGTTAGTTTACTATAAAATTTAATAATTTTTATTAAAAATATTATTATAAACAATAAAAAGTATTTATATTTGTGATAGACCTTCTAATCTCTTAGATCGGCCTTGTATAAGTAAATCGAATTCACATATATGTGTTGAAATAAATTGTTGATATATGGCTACCTGAATTCATCAATTCTCTTCTATGTGAGTTACATTAGTTTACTTATGTAGACATTTTCTTACTGAATTTACGAAGGCTTATAATTGGAAAGAGGAGTGGTTGAAATTCATGGTGTGTAACTAAAAAAATCTACTTTCTTATATGTTGAGTGTTCATAGTCTCAAGTCTCGACACCTTTCTACTAGGAGTGGAGGACAATATACAAAAAAGTATCCCTTAGAACGTGAAATTATTGATACTCTTTTTAATGCAGAATAAAATCGAACTTGAAAATAAAAAAGACATTTATTTTTTCTTGATAGCAACATATTCCGAAATTTGAAATCATTTGAAAAGAAATCACATAGAGGAAAAAAGTTATTGATTTAGTGTATGTTTGATGTTTACCAACACTTAGAGGGCACAAGAATAAAGAAAGCAACAAAAATGATTTAAGGTTAATGAATAATGGTGGAGTGAATGATTAGATAGAGAAGAATCTAATGAAAGATAATTAATTACCCTGTTAATGCACTAAAAGTAACTTTACCACATCCCCGTAACACTAAGATTGAAAAGAACTTAACATAACGTAAGATGAAATGTTGACGTCCTTCTTAATTGCACCGTGTGTGGTGTGGTCCCATTCTTCTTCCTATCCAAAGAAATCAGAAACACGACCACATTAGTGGAAAATTACAATACCTTGATTATGGCCCCCTAAATGTGCTCTAATATTTCACTGTCACTGTGGTGGGGTTAATGTGTGACGTTCAAATCATATCAAGATTCCATTTGCCTTCATTTTCCCAGCACTTGCTCCTTTTCTTTACTGGAAAAGATGTGGTATTTTGTTTCTTTCTTCCCATAAATTCATTACTAATTCATTTTTCTGCTTCCAAAAAATACCCATGTGATATTTTTATTTTTATTTTTATTTTTATTTGTGTACATACACAATATATTTCTCTTATAATTTATGAGATAACCTTTATGGATCTGTTTGTTACAGTTTTTTTTTTAAATGATTTTGATTAGTATTAGTTTTCTTTTACAACTTTTTTAATATAAAATTTTAAATGAAAAATTGGTTTAACAGTTTATTTTAAATATTTTATTTATTTATTACATCTACTTTTAAATAATAAAATTTCAAAAAAAGATTAAAATAAATAATTATTTTGAAAAAATATTCATAAAAATAATTTTTTAGAAATATTAAGAAAAAATTATCTTATAAAAATCTTTAATAATGAATATTTAAGTTATTAAATGTCAAAAAAAAATATAATCAATAATATTGAATCACAAATAATTTCTATTATTGTTAAGTAAATTTTTATAAAAATCACATTTTTCTTTTAAATTTAAAACAAACGTGCTCTATATATATATGAAAGAAAACTACGATTATAGATTTGTACTATTATAATTCAGATGATAACCCTAAAGATATGTGATACAACGAGACTTGGACTTAAGCTCAAAATGATTGTGTACATTTAATGTGTACAAAAACATTTCACTAAAATATAAAACATGAAAAGAAGAAGTACGATTATTGCTAGGTCCGTAACTTGGTAAAGTGAAGTTACCCAAACTGCAATGACAAGTATGATCTAGTTTAAACTTTTGGGTTCTAGTAATAGCACTAAAATAAATCGTGAGATTAAGGCTATATAGGAATGGGTTAACTAAGAATAAGACATGTCCTTTGTTTTCCCTTTTTCTTTTTGGGTTAAAAAAAAGACATATTGTCTTTTTTATATTTATTCGCAAAAAAGAGAAAAGAAGACAGTGCATATAACAGTACTTTTTAGTTAGACATAAATTTTAGCTTTTAAAAAAAGTGGTGTGTTGGATCAACCATTGTATAAGTGATTCACTATATATTATTATTGAAAATCGTTGGATTGTGTTATTTTATTATAATTTATGATTAATTTTTCTACATTAAATCATATTTTTTCCTTCATTTTTCTTCTCTCCCGACCCTTTTCTACTTGCAAAGATAGTACGTTGGATGTGTCAATTTTCTTCATTCTACAACCTTAACGCCAAAAATTGCAAATGAAATAAATAACAACCTGGTAATTACACACTGGCTCAAAAAAATCTCTGAAAATAGTATATCACTTTTTATTTAAAATCATTCAAGTAATTTAAATTTATTTTTGTAAAAGAAAATTCGGCGAATGCCTATTGTGTTCAAATAAATTTATCTGAATTTCTACATTTTCTTCTTTAATTATTTTCTCCTTTTTTTACATGTAATGTATTTTTTTAGTTCTTAAAAACATATCATTTTCTACATTCATTCATATAGAAATTTAAGGTTGTTATGGAGAAGGAAAAATGCAGGTGAAAACGTAGAATGGGTCATAGATGTATGTTTTGCAAATTGTCATAGATATGGATAAATTTTGAAGACAAAGATGACCATCCGTAATTTTTTTATTTGTTATTTTTGTATGTTTCACAACCCATTTTTCAATTACATTTTATTTTTAGTAGTTAGATTTTTTTTCTTTACACAAGGAGATGGTTAGACAGTACCATAATAAAAGAAAAGATGTTATCTAATAAATACATAGAACTTATTTTGATCTAAAGATTTAAAATTATAGTCCACAAAATGTGGGACTTGATCGAACCCTCGCTCTATAAACCACTTAAAAAAAACACAATAGTGTAGTATATATTATATAAAACAATTTCCACCTAACAACTTATACTTAACATATTTTAATCAATTTTTACATAACCAAACACAATCTAAATAGATTGAGTGAAGAAAACATGCTAACAGTTCCTATTTTGAAGACACTAGCTTCTCATATAAGTAATGGGTTGTTGAAAGGAAATCAATATAGAATTAGAATTTTCTCTTTTCTCTTTATTAATAAGATTATTAAGTATTTTAAAGTGTATTGAAAAAATTTGAATCTATCAAATGTCACATTATTACATTTATATTTCTAAAATTATCATAGTGAAAGAAATGGAAAAAATGAAAAATGAAGAAGATTATAATCCCATTGATATATAGAGATATGAGTTTGAGTATAAAATTATTTCACTTCTTCACATGTGAGGTCAATGTGTATAGATTTATCCATTGAATTATTAGACAAAAAAAATTTAAAGTCACAAAAACTTAAAATTAATGATGGGACCTCTACATATAATGTGTTTTTATTGTCATGTAAGCAAAAACTTTGCTATATCATCAAATTTTAGGAGGTGTTCAATTTTAAAAATAAGAGATCAAATTTTAAAATAACATGACAAAATTTTGGATGAGATAAATTAGAGAGATGAAAAATACAATTCAATTTAAATAAATCTAAAAAGTTGTTGTATAAAAAAAAAGTAAGAGTGGTATGCACACTCATTCCTATTTGATTAAATTTAAAATATTATTACGTTTAAAACATATTTTTATACGCAAATTTAATGTTTAGTGTGTGAGTATGGAAGAGAAAGGTTAGAAATAGAGTTCCAATCCCTTACCTTAT
Source organism: Cicer judaicum (assembly GCA_037974835.1). Lineage (NCBI taxonomy): Eukaryota > Viridiplantae > Streptophyta > Magnoliopsida > Fabales > Fabaceae > Cicer > Cicer judaicum. Next base: position 15,758,043 of record JBBPBS010000276.1, read on the forward strand.
TTTCAATACTCCTTTGATATATTATATGCATTACACTTAACAAACATCTTTTTTTTTTTTTACAACAGACTTCACAAACATCTAAATCTTAGACTTAATGTCATTTTAACATAAAAAAATTAAAATAATCTTATGATAACTATTATTTTTTCAATATGATATTGATTATTTATTTTCTAATTATATTCTCATATTAATATTGCATGCAAATTTTTAAATAAGAGTGGAATAGACATAATTGAATTGGATTTTGTAAAATTTAAGTCTGACTAAATAAAAAAATATAAAGATCTAAGCCTGATTTGTTATTTATTCTAAATTAATTTTTAAACATGACTCTCTCTTACATAAAATTTGCACACTTTAAATATAAAGAAGAGATAAACTCTATATTTTAATGTGCACAATCTAAATATAGAGAAGAGATAAACTCTATATTTTGATATGCACACCAAAATATTAAATGTATTTATAAGTATCATATGAATTGTATTTACATGTCTATTATTTTTATTTATATATTATTTGTGTCGATCTTCTATTCCGTATGTTTAAAAATAAAAAAATTACAATATTGTCTATTCAAATTTTAGTTTTTTTCTTTATTTATTAACTCAATGGTAATATTTCTTCTTAGTTTAAATTTCAAGATATTCTTTCCCCACTCTCACTTATTTTAAATTTCACCACCCTGTTCACTTTTAATTCCCACCTTTTTTTTTTCCATTTCAAACTCTAAACCTCTCTTCTCTCGTGATTTCCTTCTTTTTTTATAGTTTATTTATTCCAATTTCTCATCCCCTCTCCTACACAAAATCAATGCTTACTAAAAAGCAAGTGACATCTTCTCATTTTCGGCTTTTGTTTTAATCTTCTCTCTCACTTAAAATCATATGGAATTTAGGTTTTGGGTTTGTTTTTTGATTTTGGTTATGAATTTTGGATTTGAATTACCTACTAGTAATATTCAATAATTAAAGTTTATGGACAAAACAAATTCGTAAATATAAAAAAACGAAATAAATATTCATAACTAATATACACAATAATACAAAATAAATATTTACAAATAATAAATATAAAAAATCATAACATAAATATTTATTATTTATATATAAAAAATATTGAATAAATATATATAAAAAATATGGAACAAATATTTAGTAGTAATACATGAAACAACATAAATCAAATATTTATAACTATTAAAAATTAAAAAACATACGAAAAATATCTATATTTAATAAATATTATAAAAAAACACGATAAATATTTATCAAAAGTAAATATAAAACATTATCTAATAAATATTTATTACTATTATATAAAAAATACATAACAAATATTTTTTATTAATAAATATTAAAAAAATACGAAATAAATATTTATCACTAATAAATAAAATAAAATTTTTTATTTAAAAATTAAAATAAACACATATAGAATACCAAAGACTTATCAGCAATTGGGATATGACCTGTTTTTAGTAGGGGTGTGCAAAGTTCAATTCTGAACTAAAATCGTTTAAAAATTAAATCGAATTGATTTTCAGTTTGAAAAAATTGAACCGAATCGATTTTCAGTTTAAAAAATCGAACCAAATCGTTTTATAAGTTGGTGCACTGGTTTTTTTGAACCGGACTAGTTTAACTAAATTTTTTATTTATATAAGCCAAATTTTCCATAATTATTTCTAAAAAAAATTTAGTTCAAGTTTTTTAAAATAAAAACTGGTTCGGTTTAGTTTTTTCGAACTGAAAATTGGTTCAATTCAGTTCTAATTTTAAAAAATCAGTTCGAAAACAGTTTAGTTCTCAATTTTTATAAATAAGTTCAATTTAAAAATATTTCGATTCAGTTTAATTTTGCAATTTAATTCAATTTTTAATTTTTTTAAACACCTTTAACTTCTAGTTTGTGTAAAAAAAAACGTAGGAATAGGCTATTTTGAAGAGATGCAGTAAATAGTTTCGCATAACTTTGATATAAGTTAACATGAATATCCTAGGAGGGCAAGCTAATTTTTCAGTTTTCATTCAAACAGTATTACTAGGTTAGTGCATTAATCAACTCCTCAAAAGAGCACAATTATTGTCTTTGTGAGCATTATAAATTTACCATTCCACATCCTAGTTTTGAGTCACACACATCTGAATGAACAGCTAAACAGTGAGTCTGGTTACAGTGTTTGTTTCTCTGTCTGAGCGTGTGTGTGTGTGTCTCTTTGATTAGTTAATCATTAGATAGACAAAATTATTTGTTTGCTTATCACATTTGTCCTATCCTCTGAATTTACCTTTAATTTGTTACATAGGAATCCACCCTATGGAAAAACATTATAATATAAAATTAACTGTGTATGTGTGTGGGTGTTGAAACCACCAACAAAACATTTTTTGTAATATATATATAATCTTCTGTTATCTATCCCAACCTTGGTTCTATTTTGCAAGCACATAGTGAAAGATCTCTTTTGGTCTCAAATAATGAAGAGGTTCAATAACTCAAACACTATGGCTTCTTTGCTTTCCATATATCCATCCAAAGGTATAAACAAGTAATTAAAATTAAAATTCTTATTTTTTCCTTCAATTACACATTCATTTTTCAGAATTTAAATACCCTTTTTTATATTATTCTCAATCAACCAATTGAAGCCTAATTGAGCAATACCCATATAAAAAAATCAAACCTTTTTTAATTTACTTTAATGTGTGTGTTTTTGTATGCTTTGCAAATGCAGGGGTGGATGAGAGGAATGAAACAAAAGGTTATAGTGAAGAATTTCAAGCAATGTTAGATAGATTGGAACAAGAAGATAGTTATGAAGATGCTAGTTTGATGTTGGAGAAGAAAAGAAGATTGGGTTATGATCAAGTAAAAGCTTTAGAAAAGAGCTTTGAGTTGGACAATAAGCTAGAGCCAGAGAGAAAGGTGAAACTAGCTGAAGAATTAGGCTTGCAACCTAGACAAGTTTCGATTTGGTTCCAAAATCGTCGTGCTCGTTTGAAAACTAAACAATTGGAGAGAGATTATGGTGTTCTTAAGTCCAATTTTGATGTTCTTAAGGTTGAGTATAGTAATCTTCAACAAGAGAATGAAGCTCTTACTACAAAGGTATTGAGAATGCAGAGGAAATTCATAGAAAAAAAATCTATGTTAGGTTTAGTTACAAAATTTATGTGAATATTGTTGATGTGGAATTTTTGAGTTTTTTTTTCTATGTGTGTGTGAATTGCAGGTAAGAGAATTGAAAGAAAAATTGTTAAGAGATGAAAACAATGAGATAGAGAAAGAAGAATCTCCAATTTCAAGTGGTGTGGTTAAGGAAGAAATTAGCAATGTTGAAGATTCATCTTTGTGTTTCAATGGATCTTATTTGCCAAGTACAACAAGTTCAATGATAAATTTGGTTCACTATTATGATTCAAGAGGGTCTCCTGAAAAAATGTTTCAGAATCACTTTATGAGAATGGAGGAGCAAAATTTCTTTAGTGTTAGTGAATTATGCAATTTCTTTTCTGTAGATCAATCTCCTACTTTGTGATAAATTGGATTGGTAGTTTAAGAATAATGTCACTACCAAGAGATCATATCTATTATAATCATTGAAGAATTAATACAAGTTTTGTAATAATAGAATATAAGTAAATCATACTATAAGATTTAAATAATTCCTTATTAATATGCATCTTTAATTAGTTTATGTTGTAGTATTTTCTTATTTTGATTCTTTTTTTTTCTTTGGGTTTATTTTGATTATATCTGCCAAAAAAGTGAATATTGGCCACATGTGTCTAATATATATTCGTTTAGATCGAAAAGGGATAACCTTTTTTTATTTTATTATTATTATTATTTCATTCTAGAAAACCAATAGTGAAAAAAATAAGGAAAAGAAGGAGTTGAGTTGAGTATAGTGCCTCCACTAACAAAAAAGTACAGAAATAGGCCAAATCATATCTCACATTCTAGACTTAAATCACATCGTACTTTTTTATTGAATAAATTAGGTTAAAGTTATTTTAAAAACATATTAGTTAAAACTAAAATATTTTAATTTTTTAGGCTAGCTAATTTTTTCTTGCTATAATTGACCACCCTATTCAGTAAATATAAACAATATAGAAGTAGTTTATTTTTTTGGCAATATAAAAGTATTATTATCAATTATTGTTACGATATATACTTCTAACCCCTTAAACATTTCAAAATATTATTTATACATGTAATTAGAGTCTAAAAGTTTATGAAAAATGCTATTTCTCCGAAAAAACTTATGAATGAATTACAAAAAGTAAAAAATTTAACACGAGAACTCCACTAATTATATATGAGTCGATTTAAATGTGTCATATTATATAATATTTTATATTTTGTGATGCTTTCATAATAGATAAATTATTGATAAATATTCTGAAAATTTATTTATTAATGTTTTATAACTTATTTCAAGTTCTTATTATGTGGTAAACTTATTGAGTCGCACTAGACATTTTTTTAAGCACATTAGGGATTTTTTCAAGTCCATTAGACATTTTTTTAAGGATTTTTAGTTTTAAATAAAAATCTATTTAACGACAAAAAGAAAAATCTATATTCGATACAGACATATAAACTTGACATTAAAAAGCTATGCGTAGCCTAACCTATTTTCAACGCCTCTGGTCACAAATGTCAACAAATTAAAAGATTGAAATTGATTTCAAATGCTCCTAAAAGTGCATTATGCTTGTCATTATTTCACCACTTGTAACACGTTTTTCACTTTTAATTTTTAATTGTATTCATAATTTCTAGTAAATGGAGTATTATGTTTGAGAACTTCAAAAAAATTAAGTATTATTAAACATCTATTTTATTTATTTATAGAATGTAAGAACAAAACTCACATATATTAAATGTAGAGAAGATGAACATTGCAGGTTCAATTCCAATTTGCAAGGCCACATATCAAAGGAGCACTTAGTCATTTACTATAAGAGTTGTACTTGTGGCAGATCCAGAGCGTGTCCACATATACACCATGAATTTTGAAAAAATAATTTCATATTCTGTTTTTTCATCCAATCACCTTAAATTTTTTTTAAACATAAACACACTTAAAATTTAAAAGTACTTTCGTATTTTGTATTTCTCTAAACCTGAGTCCTACTTTCATCTTTAAAACAAATCAACATAATTATAAATAAAAATTAAAAAAATTTGTTTTTTTAAATAATAATTAAGTGATTCTCAAATCTCTCATTAGTTAGTAGTGTACAATTATAGTCCATAAGATTCTAAAGAATATTATAATGGATCTAACTGAATATCTGAAATTACTTGAATTTTTTTAGAGATTATGTATTATTAATTTGCCTGTAGGTGATGATTGTATGTTTGTGTATTCGATGAATATTAGAGGGTAGGTTATGTGGCATTGCTTTCACATTATTTTTCCTCATTGTCAGGCACCCCCTGAATCCACGCATGTGGTTGGTGAAATCATCCACATTTTTTACTAATATTTATTTTTTGCTCCTACTCTTACCGAAAATAAATTTTAACATTCAATTTTTAGAATCAAATATAAATGAATGGTTTGTGTCAACGGTGTACCAATGATGGAGTAAAGAGGATTTTGTGTTTCTTAACCGACCTATAATTATATTGGACAATGTTTTATACTTGCCCATTAACCACAATCAAATTTGATGATGTTATACTCCACACAAGACAAGACACGATTTGTTCAAAGACATTACATAGTAAACGCACAATGTACAATTGTCTTGAAAATGGGTTTCAAGCTTCAAATTGAATAACCCATTTCATAGTATCAATATGAATGTTTCTACACCAATCAAACTATCTAAGACAATAAAGACACAAACTTCAATAAACTTTAATGGAAAAACAAAGACACAAACTTCAATAAACTTTAATGGAAAAACAATCACAAGTGAGTATAGACATAGTATTTCTAGAGGGAGTATTATATTACTCATTTGTGCTATGTCGTATAAATTAAGAAGAAATATAAATAAATAGAAGAGGATAATATTTAGATAAGATTTTTCTATTAGAGTATAATTAATTTAAAAATAATGTATATAATATTAATTTAAAACTAAAATAAGAATATAATAATTTATTTGTTACCAAAAAGTGTAAAATAATTAATTTAAAATTAAAAATATAAAATAAGACCTATTTTAAAATGTTTATCCCTTAATGCTTAATATAGGATGTGGAGGAGTAACTCGTTATTTTCATTTCCTCACATGCTTTTGCAGGTTGCAGCTCACATATGGGACATCATGCATGATCTGTTAAAAGACACACGTTTTATGAAGTAGATACTGTTCAATGTATCTCTGGCAGGAATAAAAGATAACTATTTATTTATTCATTAAAAATTTAACGGTGGGGTAAGTATTATTTTTATGGAACTAAAAATCGAAATTTGAGTTTATTTGTTGAAGAAGAAGTTTAATGCGGTAAGTAAGTAATAATATAGATTAAAATTGGATATATTTTAATTTTAGATGACCTACAAATATATTTAATTTTATTTTTAAATAATTACAATTATAATTAAATTTAAATATTTGCAATGGTATTCTATAGTAATGTATTAGTTGACAGTGTAAGATACGTTTCAATTAAATTCGTATTTATACAAAAATTTAAAAATTTATTTGGTAGTTTGAATATCTTAAAGTCGAGTTGTTTTGATTTTCTATTTAAATAAGTGGCAGGGGCTGCCACACGTATATGAACCACAGACCATTGAACTTTATAACTATTTTGTAACAAAATGAATATTTTATACATATATGTTGATGAGTTACCCTCAAAGTTTTTAACAAGTTTAATTCCGGCAGTTTGGTTTAATAGTAAAAGAAATAGGCATTTTGTATTTGTAAGTTGCGAGTTGAATTCTTGTTATTATTATTAGACAAATGAATTTTTTTTAATAAATATTCAGTAAATTGTAATGTTTTTTTTACTTTAAATTTTTTATTTTTTTATTAAACTCGCACTTAATTAATTAAATATACAAGGAAAATTCTAACAAAATTTAATATTAAAAGTGATATATCTATAAATAAAACATTAAAAATATATAAAAACATTTGTATTTAATTTTTAAAAGTTTATATTTGTTTTTTTTTTAGTATAATTTTTTTAATAAGTATTTTTAAGACATTTATGTTTTATTTTTTTATGTATACTTTAGATATCAACAATCAAGATATTACATATAAATAGATATATTAATTACAAGAGTTTAATAAAGGGATCTCTATTGATCCTATCTACTAGCTGGATAAAAACAACATAGGTACCCTATTCATATTTGTGACTATCAATCCGACAAAGATTTAGATTTTTTTTAAATATAAGTAAATATTAAGAGTTTTTTATTAATACATCTTTTAAGTAAAAATAATAATTATACTTTAAAATTATTTATTTACTATAATTATACAAAACAGTTCCCCTATTTTATTAAAAATTATTAATTCATAAAAATATTAATACAAATCAAACATATAATAAAATTATATCATAAAAGTATTAATATACAAAAAAAATCTCTACAGTATAGCAATGTTACTATTATTTATTGAATACAAATATTGACATATCCAACAGGTCACAGGTAAAATATTTTGTTGATTGAGATATTATTTTTGAATTTT
>JBBPBS010000276.1:15766024-15776047 GCA_037974835.1 Cicer judaicum
ATTAAAAGAATTTAAAAAAAATTGTAAACATATTTTTATCAAAAAGCATTTCAAAATAAATTAAAAAAAAAAAAAGAAATTAAATTTTTTTGGTAAAATTTTGATTATTTTTAGAAAAAATTGGTCAATATATTCTAACAAACCCACAAAATTTATACATTTTTTATATGCGAACTTTCCTTTTTAAAAGCTTTTAAATTATAAGTTATTTTATCTCCTTGCAGAATGAAGTGAATAATTAACAGGATTATAAAATTAACAATGTTTTTAGATATGAGTGTTGCAGAGTATCTCTAATTTCCGTAGTACCGCATTGTAGCATGTAGGTGGTGTAAGGAATTTAAGCCCAAAATTTGATGATCCAAATTAACTATAAATCCTCAATACCTGGACTAAATAAAATGGGTGGGTGGCAGTTATGAAATAAATTGGAAACATGATTATTCCATTAGTTACAGAAAATAAATGTGAGAAGAAATCATTAGAATTGGAGTTGAAAAAGAAGAAGCAGTGAAGGGAGAGTGTAAATTTGAGCAGAGGTCGCTTTCCTACTTTTGTTCATTTTGAGTGGGGAGTCAGTCTATAAAGTTAGCTATGACCCCATACCTATAGGCTATAGCTCCCCTTCTTTCTGCTATCTTTGACTCTTTTCATCCTACTCTCCAAAATACTAACATTATTTTATATTGCCCAAACTTTTAATGCTAAAATATTTAAATTAATTATTAAATTATTAAAATATAAATTTATTTAATTATTATTGTTACAATGATTATGCTTAGTTTCATAATTAATTATATTTTTATAGGTTTTTACAATAATATTTTATGTTTTTTATACATTATTTAATGATTTAAACATTTATTTATATTTTTAATTGAATAAGAGATTAAAGAGTTATTTATCCGGTTTATATTACTATACTTCTACCCCTTTATAAACATCGGTTATTATATAAATACAACACATAAATAAAAAATTAGACAAATTTTAAATATTTTTTTCGCGTTCTAATATATATTAGTGGCTAAACTCACAAAATATAACGATGGCGATGACCGTTTTTAATATTCAAATTTGAATTTTTCTTGCTTTGTAAAATAAATCACCGCAAAATAACTTTTTAGAATTAAAATTACCACTACGTTGTGAAATCTTAATGGTCACCGTGATTTTAACATATTACTGTAGTGCACGAGAAAAAAAAAAAGGAGAAGATTCATTCCTACTAGAAAAGAAATTACCACCCATCATCTCCTATAAATAGGGTTTTGTGAAAATATTGTAACGTCTCCTATTATTGTAGTGCACTACCATCAATTATCATTTATCACGAGTGTTTAGTGAGAGCTTGGGAACATGTATCAAAGTGAAAATCATAAATGATAATTGATGTGTAAACTAGGGATCATAATTATTGGGTTAAACTACCAACTACTATTGTTGTTGTGGGCCAAAATGACTAAGGCCACAAGCTGAGTCTGGCCCAATAGCACACCAAAATCCATTGAGTTGGATGATTGACGATTCTACTAGTATTTAGATTTACAATTAGAGATCTTGTTCTTCTTTTTTGTTTTGTTTTCTCTGAAAAGTAGAGATATTCTTAATCTCTTAAAAGAAATAGAAAATTTCATTTTTAATTATTCATATTTTGAGTATATAAAAGTTAAATTATATAAGATTATTGTTACAAGTTTTAAAATATAAGCATTTATAGACTTAAAATTTTAGCCATAGAAAAATAAAGAGGATGAAAAAGAGAGAAGATCTTAAGGATCTTAATCCTAGATTTACATAACTAAAAAATAAATTAACTTTAAATTTTACTTTTACTTTTCTTTTTGTCTATAACTGTATTTATTTTTTATTCGTCAATTTTTTTATTTCAACTTTTTTTTTTATTTGAATAAATTTTGATAACAACTTCAAAAAAAATTTTATATTTTTGAAATATTTTTTAAAAGCTCATCGTGATCTTAATCGTTACACCAAGTGATTCCCTATTCCTAATATTTTTTTTCATATGCCATTGGGTGGATTGAAAACATCTGGTTTCATTTACAAATAGCTTATCAATATTTTAACGGGTTCTTTTATTTTCTTTAAAAAATTGTTTTTTTTTATTTCTTTTTATTTTATCCTTCACAAAATTCAATATTTTCAATCCACTGCAAATGTCTTTTAAAAATAAAATTCAGTCATTATGATTAAAAAATAAAACTCAGTCATTATGATTAAAAGAAAAAACTTTAGTCATTAAATTAATCTAAGGGTCTTTTTGGTATAGGAGAAATAAAAAAGAGATAAATAATAAAGACACAAAGACAAAGGAATAATAAATTTTTTATATTGATTGACACACGAAAAATACAGAAGAGAGATTAAATAAGGGTGGGATGTCTTTCAAACATCACAGACAACTTTTTATTTAATTATTTAATTCTTCTATAGATCAAATGGCTTTTGATTTAAGTAGAAGTTCAAATCTTCCCAAATATTTTTAAAAAAAAAATGAAAGTTAAAATGTGAGCACTTAAGGTACTCCCAAGTAAATATTCCATTCATATTAATACTTAATATAAAACTACATCAACTCATAAAGTCAACTACTTTAGAGGCATGATATAAGACCCAAAATAAACATGGGTAAAACTAAAACTATAAATCAAGCATTCTCCATGCTTTCCCTTGTTAAATTATTTTTCACACGCTTACCATATAACATTCCAAACACTATGGACCATACTAAGTGCAATAGTAACCACATGCTTTATGTTGCTTCAATTTATATATAAAGACTAAAAGTACATACAAATTTTAAGTGAAGAATTTATTTAGAACACAAACATGGAAAATAAAATTGAAGTTCGAACTGATTCAACTGATTACAGGATTGAGCTTCTTTCTCCAGAAATAGCTGCACAAAATGTGTCTATGGCTAGGCAACCTTCATGGAGGATCAACATGGACGAACATCGTTTGCCAGAAAGACAAATGGTGTCTCATTTTGGATTTGGATTATTCTTAAAAACAATGAGTAATTCAATTCAACAACCCTTTTATTCGCATTTCATATTTGAATTTAAATGATATATACTTTTAATGTAAAACTGTTATACATTAACGTTTAATAAAATTCATTAGTTTATCACATCATTTTAATTTTTCAAGAAAAATTTGTAACTGGTTGTTAGACTTGGAAGAATGATTATTTTTGTTAGATGATATTAAAAAAATATTTTACACGATCACTATATGTCCATTAGAATATTTATACATTTCTTTTTAATGTTTCTACAATGAATTTTGCATATTTATTTTTCAGAGAGACAAAGGAAACTTGCCAAGTATTATAAGAGACAGGAAGTTCTTCTAAAAGGGTACCAAGAAGTAGATTCATATATTGATTTAGGCACATTACCTGGAAACTTAACAGAGGTTATTCATATTTTTTTTCTTCATTTTTTGGGTTCAGTGAGATATGATTAAATGTATGTGTAACATTTTTATAACGTGAAAGTGCATGTCAGTTACACTTATTAAAATGACATCTATGATCCATGAGATGAAAGGGAATCTTTATTTATTTCCAGGATGAGATGAAGCAACTTGAAAGGAATGAGAAGGTGGCAATTTATGCATCTAACATAGGGAACATGGTGTTATTTGTAGCAAAAGTATATGCCTCCATTCAGAGTAGATCTCTTGCTGTGATTGCATCAACTTTGGACTCACTCTTGGATCTCTTGTCTGGATTTATACTTTGGTTCACTTCTTATACTATGAGCAAACCAAACTATGATAAATACCCTATTGGCAAGAATAGGATGCAACCTGTGGTAAAAGCTTCCTACTCTTTTAACACACCTAAGCCAAATTTCATTATATTACTAATTTAACGTTACTTTTAGAGTTTAGTGTTACATTGATTTCTTATAAATTAAATGCACTTAAGCTTTTTTTCAAAAGAGTCATTCATTTTAATAACTTTTGGTTTGCAAAATATATTGACAGGGGATAGTTGTATTTGCATCTGTCATGGCAACTCTTGGATTACAAATACTATTTGAATCAATGAGGGAAATCATCACAAAGGTAGACAAGTAAATAATATATTATAAATATTTTTAAAATAAAGTATGTTTTATATGTTTAAATTCACGGTACCAGAATCATTACATCACTTTGATTTTTTCAAAAGCTATTGTCTAATAGATTCTATATATATGTACTAATTCCAAAACCAGTGCTGAACATTTATGTACTTCAAATTTATTTATGGACAGGCTCAACCTGATAGGAATCCAGTGAAAGAAAAGTGGATGATAGGGATTATGGTGACAGCCACGTTTGTAAAAGTTGGGCTAATGACATATTGTCGAAGGTTCAAAAATGAAATAGTGAGGGCCTATGCTCAAGACCATTTCTTTGATGTCATTACAAACTCAATTGGTTTAGCCACAGCAGTTTTAGCTATCAAATTCTACTGGTGGCTTGATCCTATTGGGGCCGTTTTGGTATGTCCTTCAATTCATATAGCTCACTCATCCAACTATTTTTTACCATATAAACATATAGCACATCTAAGCTATTGCAAAGTATAATAACAGAACATTTAATGATGCAGATAGCTTTATATACAATCAGCAATTGGGCAAAAACGGTGATGGAGAATGTATGGTCATTGATTGGAAAAACAGCTCCACCAGAGTACCTTGCAAAAATAATATATCTTTGTTGGAACCATGACAAAGAGATCAAACACATTGATACATTACGAGCATACACATTTGGGTCTAATTACTTTGTAGAGGTAGACATAGTTGTTTCAGAAGAAATGTCACTTAGTCAAGCACATGACATTGGAGAGACACTTCAAGATAAACTTGAAAAACTACCTGAAATTGAGAGAGCCTTTGTTCATGTTGATTTGAACACTACTCATAAGCTTGAACACAAAACAACTTAAGGTGGCATAGGAAAACTTATGGAGTGTTTTAAGACTTAAGATTGATTAATGATTTTTTGTCCAAAATAATGAGTGATTAGTGATTGATTTGATTAGCATATTGATTTTGTTGTAGTAATGTATTACTATCAAAGTTTTTTAATAAAAAATAAATTACGGGTAAATGCATTATTACTTTTGCAAATCATAGTTATACTCTAGCTAGCAACCATACTTTGGTCTTTCTTAGTTTCACTCGGCAAGAACACCATCCTCCTTTGCAGTTGGAATTTTTTATACTAGGTCAAAATTGAATATCAAAACTTTTCATTTAACTAACTTTTAATAAATACTATAATAATGTTATTTGGACAAATTAAAAAAGTTATTAATGAAAATATTTATCGTACTCATACATACTCTTTTTTCAATAGTATCATAGAATTTGTTAAAGAATATTATTATTTTCACAAAATAAAAATATTTGAAAATAGTTCAAAAAGCGAAATTTTTTTTAAAATTTAATATTTTTTTATGGTCTAAAAAAATAAAATAAATTTTTTTTGAGACCCAAAACAGTATATATTTGATAATTTAATAACATAAATTTTTTTAGGAGTTCTACGGCAAGATAAAATTTTAACAAGTTATTGAGATAAGATAGTTTCAACTAAATGGAAAATAGGGGTGATGGAATTGATTTATTTATAATTTTTATTTTATTTTTTGTTTCATGAGATTAAATTTTGTTTCTTTTTTTTATAATAAAAAATATCTTATCCCGTTAAATTAAATCGCCTAATAATGGATTGGCGATATAACAGTTCCTAAAAAAAAGGATATTTTGGCTCAACCTAAAAAACAAGATTGAGGTATAAGATATATGACGATGATGAGACTTATCTCAAAATTTGAAGACCGTCCGATCTGAAATCAACGGCACCAATTGATCTAAATGACGTGTCTTTGAAAGAGTGAACGGGTGATTATTTATACGGAACAGAAGAAGAATAAGAAGTGAAGTGAAGCGAAGCGCAGGTATATATAGAAGTTTGTTGCAGCTTCGTTTTTGAAACTAATTAAATTAAATTAAATGGAACGCCGGATACTCTTTCTCGGTCTCATACTCTTCACGGCGGCTTCCGCTGCGTCTGCCATCGCCGAAACAGACAACAACACTTCCCGCCAGCCGTTATGGTCCACTGCCGCCGAGGAATCCGATCTACTCCCGCCGGGGGACTCCGACGGCGGCTTCTCTTCAATGGACAGCATGTTACACTGGGCTATAAGTATGAACAATTATAATGCTCTTTTTTTTTTCATTTCTTTTTGGTTAAATTTCAATATGTTCATTGCCATAACTTATTTTGTTTTATTAATTTTGGTTTAGGTCATTCTGATCCTGAAAAGTTAAACGAGTCAGCACAGGCTCAAGAGAGATTATCACCGAGCGAACTCCTAAAACGCCAATTGGAAATCAAAGTAATTCAATTTCTACTTGTGTGTGTTTGGTGTGTTTCTGTTTCTTATTTACTTAGTTGTTTTATGTTGCATTGTTAAACAGGAAATAATGGAGAAAACTAAAATGTTATCTGATGCTGAATTGATGAAAATTTCGATAAGTGATTTGAATAATGTGTCTACATCTTTGGAAGATAGATACAGAGCCTTGCAGGAGCTTCTTGAGCTTGTTGAGCTATTAGATAATGCAAATGGTATTGCTTCCTAGCTTTCTATCAATGTTTTTATGAGCCATAATGTTTACTCAATTAGATTATGGTTGGTTTTGTTTGTTTGTTTTTTTAATTAGATCTTAATATAGTACTTTTGGGAATTTGGTCATCTTTGTAATTAGTTTTCATATATTTTGAAGTTCAGTTTAATGCGTCATTTGCTGAATTCCAATATAGTGGCCCTAGTCATATGTTGTTTTGCTTTAATTGGAATTTGGCTGGTAATAGAGTTTTGCTTTTATATTTTTTAACTAATTAGTTAATTAATTAAGTAAAGGACTCTATGCAGACACTTGAATCCTTATTGTTAGCTATTTATAGATAGATGTGCTTTATAGTTTAGAAGTCTCAAAATCTGCTTTTTTATCCTATGTTTTTGAATTGTTCAATAATTGCTTTCTCTAGTGGAAGCTTGTTAATATGATTTCCTCTTTGATATCTGTTAGCTAACCTTTGGAAACAGATTGAAATGAATATCAAATCATAAATACTTTAAGACAACAAGTCAAACAAGAAGATCCCAATGTCAATGGCTTCTCTCAGTTGTATTACAGTTTACAAAAACATATATAAACATGTTATTTCTCTGCATCACTTTCCCAACAACTTTTTATTATTATGATGCAATGGTAAAGTTCTTTTTATATGGCAGAAGCAGTGTCGGTCGTTAGTTCATAATCTTTCTTTTTGTTTCCATTGGCTAGATACTTCTTTCCTTTTTATAGTGTATCCCTAATAAAAGATTCTAATGTCTGTCAGATTTAAACAAACTTGGTGGGCTTTCTGCGGTCACACAAGAACTTAATCACTATGATTCGGGTATTAGGGCTTTTGCTGCATGGGTTCTTGGAAAAGCTAGTCAAAACAATCCAACTTTTCAGCAACAGGTATGCTGTTACATTGATGATTAATGGAATTTTAGCAAGTTGCTGTTAACTGAATCAAAACAGACTCTTAGTTGAAGTACATATTAATCCTCGGAGAATACTTATACCAGAATGGTACTGTTGTAGACTTGCAATGAATGCAAAAGGCTGATACTGTAAAAGGATAACTTGAGATATTTGTCAACTTTTGATACCAATCGTTTTTTATTGTCTTACTGGGAATATGTTGTACAAATCATTCAATTCCCCTTGATTGCCTCTCATGTAATCTGTTTCATTTGATTCCTCCTCTGCGCTCTTTCCTGATATAAATCTTGACGGCTGTTTTCTAAGAAAAGCTCTTGAGCATTGATTGAAGCTAAACAATATAGTAATGCTGCTTAATTTCAACTGTTCCCAGGTCTTGGAACTTGGTGTACTCTCAAGGCTGATGATTATGGTAAAATCTGATTCCGTAGAAGAAGGCATTAAAGCATTATATGCTGTTTCAGCTTTGATTCGGAATAATTTAGCTAGTCAGGAATTGTTCTATGCTGAAGCTGGAGGTTTGATGCTTCAGGTGACCTATCTAAGTTTTGATATTAATTAAGATTGTTGTCATATTTTTGTTTTAAGTTACTCCTTTTCAGCATTGGTAATTGAAATTGGATTTTTTTTAGGATATTTTGAGGAATGCAACTATTGATATCAAGCTACGAAGGAAGGCTGTGCTTCTACTGACTGATTTAGCAGAGTATCAATTAGAAAATGTTGATAAAGATGAACCACCATTTTTCAGTGACCAGAATCTGTTGAAGTCTGTGGTTGATTTAACGGCTTCAACCGACCTTGATCTCCAGGAAAAGGTGATTATTTACATTGTATCTAATGTTATTTTTAAAGCATTGTAGAAGACCTGTTCTGTAGTCTTACTATGACCTTATCTGTGCAATGCGAATTTCATTGTCCTAACTGTCACCTAGAAAAACAAAGCATTTTGAACTGCACCTCTTCCATAAGATTGTTCTTCTCATTCATATAATTGATCGAATGAGGCGTTTCTATACCCTAATTACTTTATTTCAATCTTTGCTCTCCCAATGTGCCTATGACTTACTGAATTTGTGGGAGATGGTAAATTTACTTGTGGTATCTACAGAAAACTGTTTTGATTTACATTGTTGACAAATGAGTATGATCAGTAAAATGAAAGTGAGGGATAGGTTTAGACTATCCATTTAAAGCTGTTATTTATTTCAATTCAGTATACATTCATGCAGTGCAAACCTTCTATAATTCTATGCTCAAACAAATTTGTCCCTTTTGAAATTCATGTTAAGTTTTTGGTTTGACTTCTTGCACGTATTAAACAGGCACTTGTGGCGATTAAGAGTCTCTTGCAACTGCGGACCACTGAAGCTCGAATTTTCAGGGACTTCTGTGCTTTAGGTGATGCACTGAATAGAATGAAACAATTGTTGCATGATTTGACGGCAGATGACGATCAGAGAGACTATGCAATGGATGTGGAAAATGTTCGTATTGAAGTGGAAAACATTTTCCATAAAAAGCTGGTAAAGTAGTGATATATGTGATCATGAGATTACATCCTTAGATTATGGTTTTGACCCTGTATCATCATCTAGTTTTTATAGGATACGTTTCTCACAATTTTGATGCTGTTATAGACATTTATGAACGAAAATTAGGGGTATTAATACCAATTAATTTTATAGTTGTACAGTTAATACCCGTCTCCTGTTCTAGCATTTGGCGATTTCTGATTTAAATTATATCTAACTTTAGATTGTTTGATTTTATTTTAGTTTAGATGTGCTTGATCTTAATCAAGCAGATGACTTCAAATGATCAACGAACTTCAGTTAAGAAAAATGTTATTTAGTGAAGGATTTATTTGAAATTGTCACCCACCAATACTCTAATGAGGGGTTGGTGCAGAGGGATCTACTTATTAAGTACAATATTTTTATTTTATTAAAATTTAATTAAATAGTCCCTCCAAATTGTAATAAAAAACATGTAGATAGTTAATTAAACATTTAATGAAACTATATGCATCTATAGATTAACTTAAGAGAAAAAGAATGATGCATTTTTATTTTATTTTATCATGACCATGAAATCAACAATTTTAGATTGACTTTTACATTGATTTTATGAAAAAAAAAATTATACATCAAAAATAATTTTTCATTGGGTGTTTTTGTGTATATTGTATGCCAATAAATCAAGTTGATGTTATTACACATCTAATTGATTATATAATATTACTTATTTTATTTTTTAAAATAAATTATTCACTTTTAAAAAAAGTCAAATTCATCTTTAATTACTTCTGGTAACAAACTTATCATGTTACTTATTTTCAATTTTTCGATTATATGTCCTTTTTATATTGTGAATATTATCAATAATGAAATAAATTGAGTTTTCTCCTAAAAATTGTCGATTT
>JBBPBS010000276.1:15776201-15808969 GCA_037974835.1 Cicer judaicum
GAATTAGACATAGAAATACAAAAAAATTTATAATATAATTATTATTATTTTCAAATACACTATTATTGAGTTCATGTTCTCATCTAATCATGTTTTAGTTTATTTACTTATCTAGAGTTAACACAACTCTTAGTTATTTAATGTCAATCATATTTTCATACACGTTGACCTAATTCATATTAAACAAAACTTTCTATCTTTTTTATTTTTCAAGTACAAATACTAACACTAAAATTTAAAGTGATCAAGTGTAGATTCAAAGAAAATACTAAAATAATTCCCATAAGCAAATATTAAACATACCATAAACATATTAAACTATAAACATTACTTAAAATATTATTTATTTTTAACTTCAAGAATTTTATCTCATAACGATTTTTGAAATAAACATGAAAATAAAATGAAACATTAAATGTGACGTTGTAGCTTAGAGTACTACATAAATGATGAATGAAAAATAAGAAACACAAACTTAATCAATAACTCCTACTTCAACATGATTTGCAGGTGTTTTTGCTTAAATACGACGTTCCATAAAACAAGCTCCAATGATTTTCAATAGTGAAGATGAAAATGAGAAAATATGAAAATATGACGACTAGGGTTTTAAATATAAGTATAAATTTTTTGTTTATTTCCGACAAATATTTTCTTTTCATACGACAATTGCATGACTTTCTATCTTTTCTTTGTATCTCTCGTTAATCTATTTTTACATAAGATATCTTTTGACTCATTAAGAAAGGATTAATCCAATTGCAAAACCTACTATTGGAGGATATCCATTAGCTTATGAGACATATCACAATACATTTAGGACCCACACACTTCATTTGTTTTGTTGCACACATATGTCACACATAGTGGTGCAATATTTCGATAGCATTTTAATATTGAGCAATTTCTTTAATTTTTTTAACCCAAGCAAGTGATACACCCAACATAACTTATTTTTAAACATTGATATTGATAACAAACTCCTAATATATTAATTATACTTATTATAAAAGACAAACAAATTATAATTTAAATGTGATAAATAACTCCCACTTATAAGATTTATCAAGGCACCCATGAGATATTAGTTAAAAAAAGGCACTATGAGATATCTTGAAGTGTTGAATATTTTATTCAACAGATCTAAAAAAATTAAAAGTCACATAAAATTAAATATTTTTAGATATTATTTTGTAAAAATCATTAGGAGCATCCTAAACTCCGATCATACATTTTAATACTAATTTTCGTAATCTCCGATCATACATTTTAATACTAATTTATGTTTTATTTTCTAATTTATATCATATATTTTATTTATAAAATATCTGTTAATTTAAATTATTTTCTCAGTAATATTTATTTGTTTAATTTAATATATATTTTTTTTGTCTATTTCATATATTTCAAACATAATTGTATTTCATAATATTAAATCTTAATATATTATATATTTTATTTTACATCAAATTTATTATTTTACAGTATTTTTATAATACAAATATTAATGTATTTTTCTACGTCATAATTTGAATATAAAAAGGATTAATTAAAATTACTACACGTGTAAATATATAAAATCGAATTAAATATTTTGAAAAATATCATCTAAACCGAATTCAACCACATGAAGTATATATCCTTATAAGAGAGAGGGGCAAACGATGAAAATGGAGTCTATTAAGACGAGTCAACCCACAAAAGTCACACACAAACCATGAGGAGGGCTCCATTCCATTTCCACCCATGGGACTTAATTTTAATTTTGATATTTGGGTCCCATTAACAACCAAAAACATGGTCCTCACTTAAACAAATTAAAAAAAAAAGTGTAGTATTTTCAAAACTTCAAATAGTGGGACATACATGTCATTTACCTCGAAATCTCGTTCCTCTTTTTTTTTTATCATCTAACACAAAAACCCCACTTTGCATTTTCTTATATTCCCCTTTTTCTCCTTCTCTTCTCTCAACACATAAAAAAACACACAAAAATCAATTTGGTTTCATCAACACATTTCTCTCACTAGGGAATTTTGGGTCACCACCCATATTTCTCACTTCACTCTTTCTCAATTTTCTCTCAATCTCACTTTCAATGTAAGCTCTTTTCTCTTTTTCATTTTATCAATTTCTTAGATTCTCTGCTTCATGTACTGATAATCCTCATTTTATGGGTGCAGAATTTGGGACAAGGTGAGTTTGATTTGGGAAGATTGTTTATTGAGATATGGGTTTTATGATTAGGGTATTTGGGTATGTCTGTGAAGTTGTAAGTTTGACTTCTTTGTGTTTTATTCATTAATTCTGGCAATGTTGTTAGTGGCAACTAGTTTAAATTTTGAAGTTTTGATTTGCTTTGTAGTAAAATTGGGGTTAGGATTGTTCTAGGTTTTGGGTGTTCTAGATATGATAAAACAGATTCTTGGTAAAATACCACGAAAGCCTTCAAAATCATCCCAAAGTGATTCTAATGGTGATGGAGGGTTGGTCAATGATGGTTCATCACTGAATTCATATTTTGGGGTTAATTCTAATGGCACCTTGAAATCTAATTCAAAATCTTCAAGTTCTGGTTTAGGTGGGTTGTATTCTGGGAATGGGAGTTCTGCCCCATCCTCAACGAGTTCAAATAAAACTAACCAATCTAGGAAATCAGCTTCTGCAATTGCGTCCCAAGTTGGTTTAACAATGGCTCATGGTGTTTATGAGGCTTTGCCGGGTTTTCGAGATGTTTCTAGCTCGGAAAAGCCTAGTCTCTTTATAAGGAAGTTAAATATCTGTTGTGTTGTATTTGATTTTAATGATCCTGCCAAGCATCTTAAAGAGAAGGACATCAAGAGGCAAACTTTGCTTGAGCTTGTTGATTATATTTCATCTGTGAATTCAAAGTTAAATGAAGTGACAATGCAGGAGATCACCAAGATGGTGGCTGCAAATTTGTTTCGAACTCTACCGTGTTCAAATCATGATGGTAAGATTGCAGAAGCATATGATCCTGAAGAAGAGGAGCCTGCATTGGAACCAGCATGGAGTCATCTGCAAATTGTGTATGAAATTCTCTATAGGTTTGTCGCTTCATCAGAGACGGATGCAAAGCTTGCTAAACGATACATTGATCATTCATTCGTGTTGAGACTGCTTGATCTCTTTGACTCGGAGGACCAAAGAGAAAGGGAATACTTGAAGACTATTCTCCACCGTATTTATGGGAAGTTCATGGTACATCGCCCGTTCATTAGAAAAGCTATCAATAACATCTTTTATCAGTTCATTTTTGAGACGGAAAAACACAATGGAATTGCAGAGATGCTGGAGATTCTGGGCAGTATAATTAATGGATTTGCTTTGCCTTTAAAGGAAGAGCATAAGTTGTTCCTTATCCGGGCACTGATCCCACTTCACAAGCCAAAGTGTGTCTCTATGTATCATCAACAGCTTTCTTATTGCGTTACGCAGTTTGTTGAGAAAGATGTTAAGTTAGCCGATACTGTGATTAGAGGTCTTTTGAAATATTGGCCTGTAACTAATAGTGCAAAGGAGGTAATGTTCCTTGGTGAACTGGAGGAAGTTTTAGAAGCCACTCAAGCAGCTGAATTTCAGAAATGTGTGGTGGGATTGTTTCGTCAAATCGGTAGATGCCTCACAAGCCTACACTTTCAGGTTCTTCACAAAATTTCCTCGTCTTTTTTCCTATGTGACATCGGCAATTCCGCATGCATTTCATTAGCATCTTTCAATACCAATGATCTCTGTTTCTTTCTGATGTTCCTTCTTTAACTGTTTCCTTTATTTTTTCTTATGCATCTTCACAATTTCTTGATTTTTTCCATTTTTCTGGAGATGAAATTGTTTTGACGATTTCATATGGGGCTTGGTATCTGCATGTTTTCCCCTCTTCCTTAGCCCCATATTTTGACTATGAATTTTACTTCCTCAATCGATTAACTATTGGCAATGAACTTACAAACAAAGTGATTATGGCATTGCATGTTGTTTGAATGTCGAGGTTATTAATCTATTGAATAGAAGTGTGTTGCATACTGGCACTAGACTAATTTTGTTTGAATTAATCATAATGGATACTAAATGATTTAAATTGCGGGAACCAACTGTACTCATGACCTGAATATATTGGGTATCACCGGTTTCTGCAACTGTATTACAACCACAGTTGTGTCCTCATCACCTGCATTTTAATGCTGTTGTCCAGTGTTTACAATCACTATCAGGCTGTAACCATGACTACAACTGCATTTTAAACACATGATATTATATTTTAATAAATATTCAACCATTGATCTTAATTATTTTGGTGCCAATGTTTATTTATTATGATTCAATCTTTTCTGCTACCCATTAAGCACAGGTAATGATGTTTTAATACTTTTAAATTTTTAATCTAAAGAGAAAAATATATATCACCCCATAGTGGTTAACAACAAGCAGAAGCATTGCAATTGGATTGGTATAAGGTAGAGTGGGTTGTAGCCACTCCAAATAGCTTAACACATTGAATTTTTTTAGTAGGGCTGATTGCAGATGGAATACAACTGCATTGTTTATTGCAACGCATTATATTGACACATCTGCCGGCAGGGGGTCAGATCCGGTCTGGTTCCACCTATAGAGCTTCTTTTTGTAGCTTTTGTAAGATTGTATTCCAAGGTTAGATCACTCACTGTCCATCGCGCTTGCATCCAAAGCCTTCGTCACTGTAACTTATTCCGGGTGCAGGTGTTGCAGCAGCTTCTTCCTCCATTCTATCTTTTTGTCACCAATACCCAGCTCTGCTTCTGGTGCCTGTGTCTTTTTGTTTAAAATAAAACTCTTAAAACTGGTTCAGAAATGAAAAGATATTACAGGCCCAAAATAAAATGACATCATCTTCTTCTTTTATGATATACATTAGTGTAGTCAACAACACACAGAATTGCCGCTCAGTAGCGCTGTTTGAAACATTTGAATTCGTGGCTGAGAAACGCAGGAGTCCGGGCATGATAGCACCCTCCCCATGTCTGTTAATCATGAGCTCCCTCTCTCTGCCCTATCTGCGTGACTGCATTCTTTTCCTTCCTCTCTGCTAGCTGCAAGTGCAAGTATGCGGTATCCTCCTCCACCCCATGCTGAGTGCCGGCGTTGGATAGCCTCTGCGACCTCCCTCTTGCCACCAACTACCCTCTCCTCCATCTGCAATTTGTGCCCATTCTGTGCAAAGTTGCCATTTCATTTTCTAAGGGGCGACACTTATGCTGAAGGGGTCTCAGGGAGCTAGGGTTTCACAGGATTTGGGCCATATTGCCTTAACTTGTGTTCTCTCTCTCTCTTTTCTTTTTTTTCTTTTTTGCTTTGTTGGGCTTCAAATTGAGTTCAGCTATGAAGCACTGGTACTTCATTTTCTATCTCGTATCATGTCAGATACGTATTGATATGCGGATATGTTCTGATACATGTCAATGCAGTATCGGAAAATTCATTTTTTTTAATAAAATAAAAAAATTCCCACACATATTGGGTACAACAGTGTAGACACGCCATCGATATTTTTTTGTCACCACTAGCATTTTTTGGGTTGGCCTCTCCATGCCACACTCCACCATTAACTGCTGGTTATCTTAAGATTTTTTTATAATTGGATTTTCTACTAAACACATGGACTTTGCTCCACTTATATATTGATAAAAATCATAAGCTTATTTTTTATGGAACATAAAGAGGAATCATCTGCAAATTTCTGTCTGCACATGTCTTGTAATTTATGGTGTGTTTGTAAAAACTTTCAGACAATGAGATTTTATTATATAACTTTATTTTATTTTAAAAGCTATTTATTTTTCTCATTCTACACAGGATGTTTGTGTTTGAGTCCCGAGCCTTTATGACAATGCAACCAATCAGATTTATCTTTCATAAACACCCTCCTTTAAATTTTGTAGGTTAAAGCACCATCAGAGTTGAGGGCTTTTGTTTGAACAGAAGGGTTGTTATGAGTCTTTTTTCTTTTAATTCATTTCACGTGCTTTTGAAATTTGAAGTTTTGAATATAATATTTTCTTAAATCGTATGGTTGCCTGCTTTGGAGTTGGCTATCTATCATTGTGTTATTTTGGTCTCGTTGTTTTTAAGGGTTTTGGAATGTGATAGGATTGTAAAGCATTTTGAAAGTTATCTGTCTGTGGTATCATTTAATATGGCATTGAATTTGTATGAATTCTTCTGTTTTTAAATAAAAAAAGGGTTGGGTTGGGGAGCAGGGAAGGGTGGGGTGGGGTACATTGATTATTGAACTTGTAACAGACTTCGATAGCTCTTGTGAGACAACATTTTGTCCTTCCTAGTCTTTCTGCTTTTGTTTTTGCAGATTTTGTTTTCTTCACTGTTTCTAACCTTCCAATCATTGCCCCTTTTCCTTCTAAGCAATAAAATCTTCCTCAACAGTAGAAATTCATAAAGAGATCTGAGGTTATAGTTTACATCTAAGTTTTAGGACGGAATCAGGTTTGACTGTCATAGCATTGCCTATGTTTGCAGATATATTTTTAAGTCTATATATCCTATAATCTTCTCTTAAAAATATTTCAAGACTTATTCACCTTGAAGTCTTCGGAGAATCACTAATTATTTTATGCTTTTGACTGTGAATTAATGATTTAAATTGACTTTGATTACTGTTATTATTTATATGAAATGTCTGTTTGACTTTGCTTCAAAGTTGGACTTCTGTTCCTAGTAATCTGTAGTTCTTTTGAATTAAAACTTGGTTTATGAGTTTACGACAAACTTCAGAATTTTGTAGGTTTGAGTCAGTGTTGCTGCTTTAATGTGCAATACTTAATTAAGTACAAAATATGAACTTTAATGTGGCCTTGGTTCTGTCTACAGGTAGCTGAGCGCGCACTGTTTCTTTGGAACAACGACCATATTAGAAATTTGATAATACAAAACTGCAAAGTAATACTACCAATAATCTTCCCTGCATTGGAGAAAAATGCACGCGGCCATTGGAACCAAGCTGTCCAGAGTTTGACTCTGAATGTGAGAAAAATATTCTCAGATGCTGATCAGGCACTTTTCGATGAATGCATGGTCAAATTCCAAGAAGACGAAATCAAGGAACGGCAGAAGCAAGAAAACCGGGAATCCACGTGGAAGAAGTTGGAAGATATTGCTGCTGCATCCAAATCTATAAGCAATGAAGCAGTTCTTGCCTCAAGGTTTGCGTCCTCTGTTGCCGTTGCTACAATGTAAATCAACTAGCAATTACAGATTGCTGTGTGGCATTAGATATTCAAATTGTTATATCTATCCCATCACTAAGAACTCAATGGATGCTTCCAGTTGTAGGTATATCTTATTTAACTATTAAATTACTGCAAGAAATTAAGATAATGGGGGGTTTTATGGACAAATGGTTGGCTGCTACTGCTAGTAGTTTTCTGGGGTTTCTTGAGATGTATATTGTGCTATAAGGGATGTAATTTATAATTGGTAGTGCTTGTTTAGCTTTCTATCCATTGAATTTTGCAGTGATAAAAAACAATCCTTTCCTTTTGCTATCCTTTGTTCTGTGCTTTTAACATTGGTGATTTTTATTATTTCTTCTGCCGTTAAAGATCTTAAGCCAAGTTGATATGCACTTTCTTTTGTTGTTTTTTATCGCCGAACTGGCTGCTTCGGCGCTATTATGTTTTACATGTGATGACCATGGCGTGGCTGCTTCGGCGCTATTATGTTTTACATGTGATGACCATGGCGTGTTAATATATTATTTGTAATGGTAATATTTTCTCCTTTGCCAGTGATTTGGACCCTGTCTTTGATTTAAATGGCACAAGCATAGATGCCATGGTCTCCTCATTCCACATATCCCAACCATTTAAAACTCAGCGCCTATCTTTTGGGCCAGTTTTCACGAATATTCTAGCTAGTCATTCATAAATGTCGCTCTCCGGAAGTTTTTTCCCTCCACAAAATCATACTATATTCTTCCGAAACTGTGTTGCTGTTGCAACATACTAGGTTATTGCTACAAGTTTTCTAATTAGTAGGAATTGAATTCGGTATTTTGAGGTTTACAACACTCACAAAGTGCACCAACAACTTGTGCTAGACCTTGCTGATATTGCTACAAGTTTGCTACAATTTAAGTGCATATAATTTTGTACTCAAGGTCCATATACTAATGTGTTGACTTATAATATAAACATGATGGTGCACCAAAAGGATATATCATAATGCCATTAATATACCTCCAAAAATTATCTGCTTAATGCTTATAGGCTCAACATAAAGCTGAATTCACAAATTATAACTGTTATTTTACTTATATATGCAAAGCTGAATCTATGGTGTTGGTTGTGGCATGCCAATGCCATATATCATGCCACTTTTCTTTTACTTTCAAACTACACAATTATTTAAGCACAACCATGAGGTTCAAATCAACACGCTCACACATAAAATACTATAGCTGGTTGTGCCTTGGTGGGACGTCCTGAAACCAGAATTAGTATCTTCACTTACTCACCACTACACTTTGTTTGGACCACACCCTCCACCTTCATCATTTTTCAAAACAATACTCCTTTATTTGGTGCTATGAAGTTGGTAATTTCTTGCACTACACTAGTACATTCTTTTATTTTAACTACCCTACCATTTTGGAAAAAAAATCATTCAATGACTACAATGAAAAGAAAAGTACAAAGAGTAGGACCTCAATATATATATAAATGTTTACTATTATTATCTTAATTGGACAAATATAAATATTAATTAAAAATATTTTTGTCATTTTATATTTATCGATTTGTTCAACTTTTAATTTTACCGAACACTTCAAATTTAATCTATGGAATAACTTATCCACCATAGCCATAGTGTACTAAACTTATTTTAACCGAAAAACTACAAGTTAAAAGTTAATCCAAATTGTACCTTTCACTAATAAGCTTTCAATCTTTGACACATCCTTGTATCTACCTCCACATGTCACTTGTTTTATTTTGCTGATATTTTCATTTATATCAAAATATGAAATTAAGTTCTACACCCCAAAAATTGCATGGTTGTTGTGTGAAGTAATGTGTATGTAAGGTACTATATTCAAAGTTTGGGCCCTATAACCCCATATGATAAATGAACAATATGATGACTGATGATGAGTAGGTTTATACTATTTCATTTTCATATATTATTATGAACTCAAGAAGGTTTTTTAACCGAAAAAAAAAACAATTTGGTAAAATTAATTAAACTTTTAACTGAAAATGTGAGAGATTGGTCCATAATTTCATTTTACTTATATCTAATTCTGATTAAAATAAAGAAATCAAACTGTTGTTAAAGAGGGGACAATGAAATTAAATATTGTATAGTTACAATGGACAATGACTAACATCATAAAGTTTGCTGCTTTACTTTTTCTTAATTCCTCAACTTTTTCAGCAACTCAACAATCAGAAGAGAAGCATATACCCTCATGAAAAAGTATATTGATTTGGTGAGAATTATGAGGGAGACCCATCTTTGGAATTGAGCCACAGAAGAAGCTAATTGATGATATAATTCATACTATTATTGGTTTCTTCAAAATTTGGTGCAAGTTCCAATGGAACAGAAAGCTTCATTCAAGGCAAAGAAATACTAGGAAAATATTGAAATAATGAAAAAAATTAGAGGCATAAAAAATAAATACAAATTTCATATTTTTTTGTTCTCTAAATTTTTGTCTCCTTTTCAATTTTTTTTAGTAATGTATAAAAAAAACCATATATGCATGGTTTTATACTTCCACAAGAGAACAAAATTGTAAATATCCTCTGTACAACAAGAACAAATTATCTCTACCAATCTAGCTAACAAAACAAATCATTCTTTTTTCTAATATCAATAATACATACAAATGCAACAATTCAATTATGCTAGCATATGATATAAAAGTATATAATATATACTTCCCTGTACATGAGAAATATTAAATAGCTGCTACATATGATACTCTATCTCTTATTGTGTAAAGGGTTGGATCCTGTAGGCACTCTTCTTTTCTGAGACTCAAATTCTCTGAAGCTGATTGGAGAACTGCCCCATGAATGATGAAAATATTGTTGTGTTGAAGTTGAGGGACCTGAAAATTTGGTGGTCCTAATGGAATAAGATGTAGGTGTAAGGAAGAGAAGAATACTAAAGAGAAGGAACAACTGAAACTGCTTCATTTTCATAATTTAAGTAACAATGTTACTAAGGCTCAAAGAGACAAAATGATGTGATTGTAAAATTTATGTGGGTTAAGCTTGTTGTTATATAGATACAGACATGTGTTGGTCTAGGTCTTTTTTTTCTCTAAGCTAAATGTACTTGGTGATATATTTATAGAGCACTACTACTACAGTGTGACACAATTGATGAATAATCATACCATTAATTAAGCATATGGTATATGGTTTTGATATCACGGGAAAACATATGTGGAAAAATATATGCTCAAAGATTGTAAATCGGTTTGCTTGAATTTTCTTGACATAAAAACTTATGAGACAATTTGAAACAAATTATGAAAATAATTTATAACATCATTATTTAAAATTTAAAAGAGTTTGTGAAAACAAATAAATCATACAAAAATAATTTATAATTTATAATATAAAAATAATTTTTTTTAGAAGTAGTTGATACATAAATATTTATACTATAAGTTTGTAATTAAGTTGTATATCTTTTTTCCGTCAAGTAGTTTAGTGGATAAATTCATAGACTTTAATTGTAGAGAAGAGAGGAATTTTAAATTCGAATCCGAGTTTTTGCATATTGATGTTTCTGCAACTATCGAGTAAATAGTATCAATTGAGTTGTGATGACCTATTGGTTCTATGATTATGATCAGACGGTAATTGATTGGTTTGATGATAAAATCTGTAGGTAGGGTCGGGCATAGATAAGGAGGTGTCTAAAATGATTGTTGTGGAGGGTTGTTGTATTCAATTCATTGGGGGAGATAGTGACAATGAAAATTGAATACTCACTTAAGGGAAATATATAACTCCGTATATTTGAAAGCTTAATAACAAAGAACTCAAAATATGGCGCATATCGTTTTGATATAACTTTTGATTTCATAGGAGAACCAAAATAGCCCCATTCAATCACTTGGGGTAGCCTCCCCTCCCTTCCTATACACACTAGCTTGAAAAATATAAATCATGGTAACAAAATGCTTTTCATTATATAAGTAAAATACTATTAAATACTTATTTTTTTTTTAATTTTTTTTTTCTTGTGAGGTCTGAATTTAAATTTAATATAAGACGTTGAATTTAATAATATCGATATTTATCAGTTAAAGTAGAATTTAAGATTAATTTTGTATATTATTAAAAACGAAAAATATTAAAATGAATGTTGAAAATAAATTATTCTTAAAATTCTTCGTATACTAATATAATAAAAAAAATCATAAAATAATAATATAAATTTTTTTTACAAATACATTTAGGTATGTTATAATATTATTGCTAAAATATTTATACACAAATATTTAAATAGTAAAGCATGATCGGATGTCTACATAAAACTATTTTTCCTCAATGTATATAAATAAATTAAATGCTTTACACAATTGCAAGTGTTGTTTTGAGTACATTTCTATTATAAGGTTGAATTTGCAAAGTTTTTTTTTTCTTTTCAACATTGTATCAAACAAATTATACGCTTACATACAAAATCTAAAGTTTTGTTTCGGAGCTATGAGGGAAAAGAATTATGATTTTGAGAGAAACACATGAGAAAAATAGATGTGAAAAGGATAATAGATAAATAAAATATTTTTATATATACATTAAAGCTCAAAAAATATATTAGAGAATTTTTTAGAAAATTTACATATTTTTATTTTTTATAATTATTAAAATAAATAAATATTAATTTTTATCGTTCTTCTTCGTATATTTCACTGAAAGATAATACATTCAATAACATAGTCATTTTAGTCTATAGAAATAAGTATTATTAAAATACTAAATTAACTTAAAAAAACTAAACAATAAATAAGTAAATATAATTTTATGTACTCTTCTTAACAAAATACAAATTTACATATAAATACACATATTTTTTCATGTATTTTGGGATGGAAGGGGGTATAGTAGAATTAATCTAATGAAGTTTAGCTTATTAAACAAATGTTTCATTATGAGTATTATAAGATTATGCACAATGGTTGGTCTAGGAGATTGGATGGTTTTCATGGATTAAATATATAGTTCCCAATAAAATGCAGGCATCTAGAATATACATGTTATGTTGTCACACCAATACAAACCCTTTTCTTCTCAATTCATGTCATGTGAATTTTCATGTCTTAAATGGTTGTATTATCATACATCTAATTCATAATGTGGAGGCCAGCACCTCTCAGTGGGGTCACATAATCTCAAACATTTTTTAAATTGATCGGTGTATATAATTTCTTGCAATGGTGGATATGACCAAAAGTCATTTCTTCCTTATTTCTTAAAATCCAATTATTTAGCTTTTTGATATATATCACACAAAATAACCATTTTAATGAAAAGGAATCATTACACATAAGCAATTTTTCGGACTCCTCTCTTTTAAACCCTAGCCACTTTTTCTCCCCAACCCTCTTCTTTTTTCATCCACTTAAGAGGAGTAATATGGGTATTTTTTCTCAAAAAATCTTATACTTTTTTCTTTGTTATTTAAGTAAGTAGATTCAATGTAGATTTGCTCTTCTTTTATGTGTTTTTATGACCTCATTGTTTAAGTGCAACGTGATGTTTGGTTTTTTATATTACTGCACTGTATTGTTTAAGTGCAATGTTATTATGTGTTTAATTTTGTAAACATTTGATTTTTTTTATTTATACTGATAATCTAGATATTGTGATTTTTTTTTTAATTTAGTCTTTTCAATTTTAATGATTTTGAATTTATGTTATTTATTTAATGTATTCTATTAATTTAAATAAATATTTTAATGAATTTACCTCATTGCTTATAAGAAGAAAATAAAAATAATATTTTATTAAAAAATTAAAACATAAAAGTCAAATTTTTATATTCAACAACTTTTATAGTTTATTTTGTACAAACAATTTCCTAATATAATATGGCAGGTGGCTCCTCTAACATACAAATTCAGCAAATTCTTATGAGTTGCAGCTATACATTAATCAAATTTCATTTTTTATTTATTTTAATTTTTGTTAAAAATAAAAATATAATTTTTGCTTTTTATAAAATAATTTGTCTTTTTTAAAATAAAATATATTTAACTATCCGTCAACTTTAAATGTTTTTAAATGAATTTTTACAAATAAAACATTATAAAAAAAATTATTTACAAAATTGTTATTTTTTTAATGATTTTAATTTATTTTTTATAGTCATTCAACCAAATTCAAAGACTCAATGTGTGTTAATACTTGTTTTTTATTTTTATTTTTTATAATTATAAACAGTTAATAAGGATACCAGTTTTATGTATAAGGATAAAAAATCAAATTACATAAACTTAATCAGTGTATTATGAATGTGATAACATAATTTTATGTTCATTATACAAAGTTAAATTATATAATTAATTATAATAAATTTTCTAAATGTTATAATTTTTTATTTGTTAGTATATTGTAACAATGAGTAGTTTGTAATAATTTTTTTGGGATTGTTTAATATTGATAAATTTAATTTGAGACTTTTTTTATATTAGTGGTGATTGTGTGGTATTTAACTTTATTGATTGATTATGATTGTATTTATTAATTTCATAAAATGTTAAAATAAAATATTTGGCTTTCGCGTGGGGACGAGAGTAGGATGGTACTTTCAATTTGTTCACTTAAGTTGGAGGAATGTACCTGACACCTCCTCTATTTACCTCCCACCTTCCAACTATAAGTAAAAGATCATATTGTCCCTAGTTTCATCCATAAAAACCTCATAAAAAATTCACTTTCTTTTTTTTATCTATTTCTTCGAAACTCTGTAATATTCTAAACTCCCACCCTACCAAAACTTCGAATCTTTAAAACTTCTGAAACCTAAAAGTAAGACAGTTTTCGAAAGATTCCTTAGGGTTGAAAGTTTTGAAGCACATTTTGTCTAGAAAATGTCAAACTTTCGAAACTTTCGTTAAACACGAAA
Source organism: Cicer judaicum (assembly GCA_037974835.1). NCBI lineage: Eukaryota > Viridiplantae > Streptophyta > Magnoliopsida > Fabales > Fabaceae > Cicer > Cicer judaicum. The sequence continues at coordinate 15,790,368 of JBBPBS010000276.1, forward strand.
ATTTTGAAACACAGCTTTTTGAAAGTTTTCTTGAGGTTGAAAGTTTCGAAGGACATTTTTTCCAGAAAATATCAAACTTTCGGAACTTTTTTTCTACATGAAAGTTTCGAAACATGAGGTTTTGAATGTTTGGTATATATGGAAATATCAAATTTCAGAAGTTTAGGAAACCAAATTTACATTTTTTTAATAATAAATAATAATAAATTAATAGTAATAAATAATCATAAATATATAGTTAGTAATAATTAATACTAATAAGTATTAATAAATTTATTAATTAATTTCAAAAATAGTAATAAATTTAATTAATAATAATATTATAAATTTATTTTTAAAATAATTTTTTAATTATAAATTAAAACTTTCAAAAGTTTCAATTTTTTTGAAATTTTTAAAATTGAATTACTTCGAAAATTTGAAAGTTTTGAAATGTATTTTGAAAATTTGAAATTTTCGAGCATTACGTTTTGAAAGTTTCAAATTCAGCAAAACTTTCGAAAGTTTTGATGTTTTCTGAAAAATTAAATTTCAAAAATTTCAAATTTAATAAAACTTTCGAAAATAGGAATGAGAAATAGAGTGATATTTTTCTTTTTTTTTTTTATGATTTTATACAAAAGAAAAAAGGACAAAATGGTCTTTATGAAAAAATAAGGGGGTGAGAGGTAAAAGTGAGAGGGTGCACGGTACAATTTCCCTTAAGTTGATTCGTCTCTCCTTACTTCTTCACGGGCTATACGTATTGGACTGCTCTCCTTTGTCATCTCTAGTATCCACCTTCTATGAAAGGTAGGGATAGAAATAGAAAAAATCAATCGATATAGATTTATGTCCTAGCCTACAACAGATAAGTACTACGTCAAACTTTTTTAATAAACACGGTCAAAACTTTTTTAAGAGTCTATTTAATAAAAAATATCAGAGTAAATACACTAAAGAAAGTCTTTTTAGACCAACTTAGTAACATTTCACATAAATTAAATCAATTGATCTATATCAATATTTGACATATTTAAATATATTATTATAAAATAAAATTGAAATATGATATAATATAATATTAGATACTAAAAAAGATCACAATAGATATAATAATAGAACTCAAGCTAATTGACCGATTAACTTGTTTGTTTATTTATAAAAATATAGTACTGAGTGACAAAAAATTTCATAAAATAATAGTAAAATAATATTTTAAATAGATTTTCAAACCTTGTTAGAATTTGATAAAGGTCGGGGCATGTCAAACTATAATAATATGTATTTGACATGTACTAGGTCAGATTTAGACCTAAAATTATCAATATAGGTCAGATTCATGTTTTATAAAACCACCGATAGATCTTTGTTGAAACAAGGGGTGGCCATGACCACTATGAAGTCCCAATAATTTTCTTTTTTATAAAAATATATGTAAGAAAAATTATAAAAAAAAATGGTTAATTAACAAAATTCTCACACCTTTTAGTCTCAATTTCAACTGTGTATACTGTGAGTTCCATATAAAGATATAAAAATCAAACTAATGATTTGATAAATCAGAAATTTAATTAAAATCATTAAATTGATTTCAACTTTTTTTGGTTTGAGTCCAAACTGAACCCAAACAAATAAATCCAATCCCTATTAATTTGAGTATGGTTTCACTTAATTTAAAATCGACTATCGATACTAAATGTAATTATTATATTTTATTACATATTATATCGATAGTGTTATTTTTTTTTAAAATATGTTGTATTTAAGTATTATTTTTAATAGTATAAAAATTTAATGTTTTAAAAGTTTTATCTTAAATTTTTTGCTTAACTGCAGTTTTAATTCTCATATTTTTATTCAATTCGCAAAAAATAAATTGTTAATTTAAAAGTGTTAATTTTTTGTTAATTGCAGTTTTAAAAGTTTTAATTTAAAATTGTTATTTTTTTGTTAATTGCAGTTTTAAAAATGTTAATTTAAAATTATTGCTTAATTGTAGTTTTAATCCTCATATGTTCACCTATTTGCAAAAGAACGGTTCTTCTATTTTAAAATCAAACAACTTGGATTCATCTCTTATATTTTTTAATTAAAAAAATTATGTTCTAACATATTTTAAATGATGCGATATATAATACAATAAAATTGAATGATTAATGTCAATGAAAGTGAAATAAAAATCTTTAAAATTTCTAATTTCAACTTTTGAAATTAATCATTTTAATAATTTAATTGATAACATATAAATAATTTATGCATTTCGATGATTTAACACCACAAAATTGTACACCATATCATTTAAAATATGTTTAATCACTAGTTCTTTAGTTAGAAAATAAATAAAATCAACATGTTCTCGTTATTTTTTGTTTAAATTTTGTGAGAAAATTTTAAAAGCTCAATGCTGACTTTCTTTTTGGTTCAATTATTTCTTAAAAAAATAAATCAAACCGATATGCTATACTTATTACTTATAGCTTCTTCACTTCTAAACTTGGGCAATTTCTTATTCTGATTTCTCTTTGCTCTGTCATTGTGTTTGCAATTTTTTTACTTTAAATTGTTAATTTGCAACTAAAAATAAGTATATATAATACAATATTATATTTAATTTAATAATTAAAATTTTAAAATTCGACGCTCTCGAGACTTTGGTGAAGATCTGCCACCTTACGAAGCCTAACTCAATCTTAGTCTATTATAACCTGTAATAAAAGATGAAGTGTTGGATAAGTCTAACCAAATCATATGCTCAAAATTTGACCAAAATACAAACCTGTAATCTACAACCAAAGGGAGGCTCAATACAAAGCATCAATAAGTTTCAGCGACTTAATGAATAAACTTGGTTAAAGTCTTCAAAGAAAGGATAATTAGAAAGTACGTCCGTTGGAGAAAGTTGTTATAATTACTTTATTATTATCAACTTAAGCATAATGCATTGTTAATTATGTTCAACATTCAAATACTCATAATCATATCTGTCAATTATTTTTTCATATACGTCAAATTAATATTTCTCTTGGCTTCAAGTAAGTTAGTTATCCCCTAAAAAAATAGTTAGTTTTCTTTTAAAGAAGTATTATTTGTTACGAATGGATTTCCCTTTCTTTTATAGTTATCTCAATTAGAGAAAGTCTAATTTTTTTTAAAGTGTACCTTAACTTTTAATAAATTGCAATTTTTTATAATATACATTAATTTTTAAAAAAATTACATTAATATTTTAATTTTGTACGTCTAAAATAAATTTTAGGGTTTTGTAATTTTAGAAATACAATTTTGTAGATTCGAACAAAACCTAAAAAAATAAGCCACACACTAATGTAGCCATTTCAGCTGTAATTATATGTATTTATTTATGCATAAATATTCTACGTCCCTTTGTGAATGCTAGTGCTGGTATGGGATAATTAATGTGGGAAAGAGCTATCAATGGTGGGGACTGGGGAGAGCCAAAAACCAAGGAATAAGATTTTTCGAGGAAAATTTAAATATTTTTGGCGTAGTAACATTGGGTGTGGCATCAAGTCACAATTGACATAAAAAGCATCCTTCACTTGTTTGTCTCATAAGCCACTCGAGTGGATGTTTGAACCATGTTTCTAATTTATACGAATAACAAAACACAAAAATAAGTCAAATCACTCAATAAATATGTTCCTGCTGTTCGATGTTTGGTCGTTTGGTTAGGATATTAGTATCAAAGGAATGCCAATCTGCCATAGGTCAATTCCACATATGCTTTATGCTCGTAAAACATTACTATAATGCATGGTTAGTTTTTTTTTTTCTTTTCTTTTTCTTAATTACAGTTTTGATTCTTCTATTTTAATTGTATCGCAAAAATAATCTCTTCAATTTTGGTTCCCAAACAAAATTTTAGTTTAAAATTTAATGAAATTTCAATTTTTAAAATCGTACTATACCATTTATGATTATATATTTCAGATCCAATTGTTATAAATAAGATTTTGAGGCATTGTGTGACTTAAATAAATGCAAAAAAATTGAAATATCATAAAGTTTTAAACTAAAATTATGCTTGAGAAACCAAAATTAGAGAAAAACAAAATAGAATAATTACTTTCGCAATTCAACTAAAATAAGAGGATAAAAAATGCAATTAAACTTTTTTTTTTTTTGACAAATTAATGCAAAGTTAGTTAATCCTTAATTTTATAATAAAATAGGACATATGCGGTTGAGATTTATCCCCTCTATATTTAGGGACATATTAACATCTAAAAGGAGCGTCATCTCTTCAAATATGTTTGCAAAATTAGGTTCAGATTTCTAGACAAATACAATCAATTTTGTAACTGTTAATTGTATTATGTAATTAGCTATACTTCATTACAAATATACCCCCAATAGGCCTCAAAATTTATTACACAAACTTACAGGGATTCATGTACCTGGGCAGAAACAGATGCACGTCTCAATGCCTAACATAATAATGTGTACATTGATGGTAAATAATGATAAAATTGTTAATCCTTCCCCCCTTTCTACTGAATCCAGACTAGTAAACTGTACAAATTCCTAATTGCCAAATCCATTTTACAAACATTGTTTGTTTTGACAATTGCTGCAATGTCAGAAACGGACTCCAAACATTGTAAATAAATACAAAATATTTGTGTTGGTATAATCCTATCTTCCGGACATAAGATTCACAAGGTTTTGATTTTCGTAAAAGGAGCCAACATCCCAATCGTCCGTACTTGAAGAAAGTGTCATAAGAGCAACCACAATTGATCTCATACTCGGACGCAGTTGAGGATTTTCTTGTGTACACGCTTTGGCTAGTTGAGCCATCTGCAAGCCAAATCATTGACCATAGGTTTAACATTATTTCTGAGATCATAAACACAATAGGGTTTATTAACAAATGTTCTTACCTTGCGAACCGAATCTACAGGGTAGGTATCCCCTAGTCTTGGATCCACTAGTTTGTGAAGATCTTCTGTAGGATCAGGTTGACTAAGAACTCCTTCAAACTACAGTACATAATAAAAATGAAAAGAAATTAATACCACAATTTAGGTTGATGAGGAACGAAATTGATGGTTGATTTTGAAAAATATTATCAAAGACTTTTTATAGTAATTTATTATGAAGTCAAAATCAACCAGAGCTACAAGTCCCTTTGAGTCTGCAGCAACAGATTCATTTGTCTTGACAATAGCTTCCTTCGCCGAAATAAGTTCATAAAGAACAACTCCGAAGGCATAAACATCTACTTTGGGAGAAACATCTCCATATTGAGCATACCTTCACATAAAAATTGTTATCATTGAGCAAATCAACATGCACACAAAAGTGAATTTCTCACTTAACTGAATTCAGTAAATCAAATGAACATGGCAAATAAATTTGAGTAAATGTTCAGTAAAACGTACTCCGGTGGCATGTATCCAAATGTGCCAACAAGACGACCTGTTGGAAGTGACGAGCTTCCAACTTCTGTCAATTTGGTCAATCCAAAATCAGCAACCTACAAGTATGAATATTTTATGAGTTTCCATAGTAATCCAAATAATAAAATTAGAGATAGAATCTCAAAACACATTCAACCTTTCCCCGGAAGTTTTTATCTATCAATATATTTGCTGGCTTTATGTCACGGTGAATATATACAGGAACTGTATGCTCATGGATATATTCAAGACCTCTGGCAGAATCCAAAGCAATCTGCACACGTGTAGCCCATGGCAGTGGATCTCTACCTGTAAAAATCATCACTTCACTGTTAATGCAAGACAATCACAATGCATCATAGGAAAATAAAAACTTAAGTAAAAGCTGAATTAACCTGAACCGCGCAAATGTTGACTCAAGTTTCCATTCTCAATGTATTCGTAGACAAGGAAAAGAGACCCCTCAATACTATATCCAATCAACCGCACCTGCATGGCCATTAAAAGTTTAAGACATTGCACAAAATAAGGTGTAAGAATCCATTCATTTTCTTTTGGTGTTTAAGACAGAGAGACATAGATTAAGGTATTATTAATTGTTATATATTTTGACTAAAATACCCTTATGGCCTTATTTAATTCATGGACAGTTGTGTATCATGAGTAGATAGATATTCATTCTCATTATTGTAATACTTTTAAACCTGACAACGGTATATTCGAAAAAACATCATTAATTGAGTCTTGGATTTCCAAAACATCATCAATAGAAATGGAATGGAAGGAGTATATACGAAACATGTCAGCGTGTTTATATGCATTACAAACACTACATACAAGAGCAATAACCAAGCCCGTGAAAAAGTTCTCCCAGCAATATAAGTCAGAAGATGGTAACTTAAAAAGTTACTTTGTGAAAAAAGAAATAGGTTAAATTGATCCCTACGAATCTTGTAAAATTTGATTTTAATCCCTATAAATTTTTTAGTCATATTTATTCCTTTGATTTAACAAAATTCGGGACAAAAAGCACACAATTTTTATCTTTATTGCAGTAAAAGCCCAGCTTTTCTCCTCTGTTGCAATCTGACCTAGTTTTTTTATTGTATCAGTTGTATGTTGGTCTGAGGCTCAGCTTTTTCTGAAATGTGTTTTGGCCTCTGCTTCGGTTCCAAAATGATTTGGCTCTGTTGGCCAAATTACATTATTCAGTTATTTTTCTCTTTCAAAGGATACATTTGTAACAAGCCTACATTTTTTTCTCTTATTTAGCTTGAGGGGGTTTGTTAAATTATATATATACACTATCTTATAATATCTCAATTGTATTTTTGAGTAAATAAGGATGACTTAGATTAGCAATCGTTTCTGCATTTCCTTATATATCTTGATTGGTTTCTTTTTTACTAGGAGGTTGCGTGTTTGTTAAATCAAAACTCTTACAAATGGAAGGTAAGGCAGTAAGGCTGCTTGCAATAAATTAACAATAACTCTGACCCTACCGTGAACCCCACCATGGTAGGAGCTTTATAGCACCAGGTTGCCTTTCTTTTACTGTAAAATCTTAAGATTACTAAATTCAAACCAACAAGTCTATGCCCAATCTAGTGCTAAATCTTATCATTGCAACAACTAAAGCCTTTTCCCATTAAGTAAACTTGACCTTATAGATCAAACAATGCATATAAATCATTTCTAATGACGAGTCCTTTAATATAAATCCTTATTAATGGCTTTCCGGACATATAACTTTTCTTGCTCTCTATCCACTGAAACAATTGGCACTACCTTCTATCTAATCTACCCATCCTACTGGAGCTTCTACAAGTCTTCTCTACATGTATCCAAACCACTTAAAGCAAGATTTTACCATATTTACCCCAGTTAGATCTAATCACTAAAATTACTGAAAATGCTTCAAGTTTAAACAGTATGAGAAAATTAATACTAATAAATACGTCAAGTTTTAAGGAATTAAGTACCAAGTTAAGATGATGAACACGTGTCAGGACTTTCAATTCAGCAAGAAACTCTTTTGATGCTTGCATATCCATCTTCTTGATTGCAGCTTTCTGCATCGGCAAAATTATTGGCTTATAATGAGAATATGAATTCTAAAAACAACAGGACATATTGGCTCTTTAAAACTACACACTGACCCATCAGTGCAGAACTATGTAAAACTACAATATATTGGCATGTATGTATGCATTCGACTTCGACAGCCGAAATGAATTCTACTGTGATTAAAAGGACAGGATAAACATTGTAAACATTATGCAACAATGTCAATTTTCAAGAAAACGAGGATAAAATTTCTCAGTAAAATGTAAAACAACTGGAAAATTAAAATCAAACTGTTTCAATATTGCCATCATTTCCTCTTATCCAGTTTGGTTGTTGAAGAATCATAATTCATCATTGGGAAACCATTTTGAAGCAACTCTCAATCTTTTCTCACAAGTACTTTCCAGCTTGACTTCCACGATAGTGTGTCATAAACACCAAAAAATGATGTCAATGTATTGATTTTTGGAAGGACGGTATCATTTTAGCTCATCCATCCGTACATATCACAGAACATATATCTTCATCTTCAGTCCCAATATGGCAAGTAAATTTTACGAACCCCAATTTTGATGAATCGTGAATAATCAAGATTTTCAACATCTCATTTTTTCCCATTTTAGTTGTGTTACATAATAGCTTATTAACTATATATGATAGAATGTCACATAGTATATCCATACAGTTATACTACACTCTCCTATTTCGACTCGTTCTCATTCAACAAACAATCAGCACACTACTAAACCTTGTTGACTAAACATTGATAAACTCTATAAAAAATATCAGAATGACATTTTCCCCAAGTAATAGTTGTAATAAATGCTATTACTCACCTCTCCCCTTAGCTCTGCATAGTAGACAGAGCCAAAACCTCCTTGACCAATTTTATTAGCCAAGCTAAAGTTATCTGAGGCAGCTGCTAGTTCATCATATGAGAATTCAACTGATTTGTCCACTGTTATGCCAGTGATAGCAGCAGGAACACCAGGCCGTGTCGTTACATTAGCAGCACCGTGAGAATTTTCATCTGAAAAGCGGAAAATCACGAGTTATAGTTTGATTTTTCAGTACATGTAAGAGCTAGAAGCACTGAATGTTTTGTAGGGTTCCAACAAGAGTAAAAAAACAATAAGAGTTGCAGTGATGAGAACGTTGGTGGTGGATGATTGCAACAGGAAAAGATGATATTGGAAACAAGTGTACACTTGTGACAAAAAAAGGAATAAATGTACACTCTAGAAAATTGAGTAGCACATATTGAGAAGATGATATTGTGTGCGTTTAGGTGAATTTTTGACACCCGTGATTTTGAACGAACTTGATTTCGTAAAATTGATTTGGTTAAAATGGAGTTCAAAGTGAAATGACTTATTTTTGGATGTTTTTACTCCAAAAACCCTAAAGAATCGCAGTATTTGTTTCAAAGTTCAAATTTAAACCATTAGAACAAGAAAAAATGATATGGATGCACAAAAGGCCATTAAATGGAATCCGATATCTATATTTTGGTATGTCACACGCTACTTTCTAGAAAGAAAATTAGCAACCGATCGTGCCAACATAAATTAAGAGCAAAAATGTTCTAAGTGATATTGGTCATACAACAGACAGTTAACTTTTTTCTGCTTGGAATTTGATTAGATCTGTGATATGTAACCTACATTGAAAGGGTGAATGACATTATTTCAATTAGATCTAATATTTAATAGGACTGTAGGAATAAGACAAATATTAACTTCAGTGAAGGTAGGTTTTGAAAGGAATTTAAGTAGAACTAATCATACCTCGAGAAAAGAGTGCAGTGGAATCTCGCGAAAGAAGTTCCTCCTTCTGTATCATCTTCTTTCGGAAGATTCCAAAATATATAGCAACCGCCAATGACAGAAGAACAACCACTATACCAACAACTATTCCAGCAATAACCCCACCACCAAGACCTGCTTATAATATATAGAAGCAAAATATGAGTTCAAAGTAGCATTTTCCTTCTACCTTTAATATATGCTAACCATATGCATCAAAACCAATTTTCTGATAAGAGAGAAAGCCAAACCTCCTGAACTGCAGAAGAAAATAAAAAACACAGTCATTGGCTTCAGTCAATTTATTAGAGATTCAATATAAATGCAACCATATGAGCACATATTGCACACAAAGTAGAGTAACAAAATTTACCTGGAGCTCAAAAACACAAAGTTACCATTCTGATCTGGAAGAAAAACAATTGAAAGAAACAAATAAGATGCGTATATTGATTTTTGTAATACATAAAAAAATGCTTAAAGATACACACGATGCTTGTTAGTAATCCATTGTTACAATTTCTCCTAATAATTCTTGTTCTTGTAGACTACAATCAATTATGGTTTCATTATCCAAAAACAGACTAATATTATGATCCATTTGATCATCTTAGACTAGAATATTGTGATAGATATGTACTACAGTGTAGGCCATAACCTTTAGGCCCATTATGGCATGTGCTTAGTAATCACATTACTATAAATACAAGCCTACGTCTACAATTGCATGCTCTACCGTTCGCCCCACTAAGAAGCAACTGAAATCCCTAAGCATGTGATAATGCAAGGATTGACATTGTTAATTTCAGACAATTCCCGAAAACTTAGTCTTTTATCACGTCTTAACTTAGTCTTTTATATCAGTGTTCTAAATTTTTATCTTAACCTCCGTTTTCCGGAAAAAGTTAAGTCTAATAAAGGATTGTTCGAGTGAGAGCTTGATTACGTTACTCCCAATCAATTTGTCTTTAAGTAATGAATAACTGGTTTGAATTTCACATTCAATGACTATTTTAACTAGCAAATAAAACCATAAATTAAAGTGACAAACCTTTGCCAGGAATAAAAACGAGACCACTCCCTTGATTGAAATTAACACCGGGATTATAACTCCGCAGCAAGGAAGAATCAATGTTGGATGAATTTGCCACAGACCCCAAAGTCTCACCAGGTCTAAGAGGGTAAGTAAGAAACAAACCATAATTGGCAACATCAGTGTTCCCACAAGAACAATTTACAGTAACATTAAGCGTTCCAGTATCAGGAATGTTATTAGCTGGATAACTATTGAACCTTTGCAACCACTGAACATTGGTTAGGTTAGCGTAATTGTTTGTAGCAACGGTTTCGTACGTGTCACCCTTTTGAACATCGTAACTAAACGTGTGAGCGAGAAAATCGCCGTCGATGCAATCACATGGAAACGGAATGTTGATTCTTTTACCAGCTATAATGGTGTCTTTGTTGGCTATTGTGTCTTGGTTGTAATCGACTATGTCTTCGGGTTTTGTGAGAATCGAAGATGAGAAGATACCTGAAGAATTTAGAAAGAGTAATTAATGGAATTGAATTTAGAAAAAAGAAAAATATTTGTTTGAATTACCTGAAATATGTGTGAGGTTGGCGCCTGAATTTAGATAGTAGGAGGCTAAAGCTAGTGAACAACCTTTTGTGCATTTGGATTCTGAGATGAAAGGGATTGAAAATAGTAAGGAGGAGAAGAATAAGAAGGAGGTGAATCTGATTTGTTCCATTGGTTAGGAGATGGAGAATGAGAATAAGAATGATATGTCAAAGTGGGAGACTCATTAATATGGGAAAAATTGAAATGTTTTATTCATCTGGCGGCGAGACGTGTAGTTGAGTTCAGTTGACCTGGTGAAGGAAAATTTATTACAGAGATGATCAAAACAAATTTCAGAGCTGACTTCAAATTCTTTTTATGTGATGGGTTTTGCTACTTCTCTATTTGAACAAGTCAATAATTGTTAGCGGATAAGACCAAGATCCCCAAACTTTCTATACGGGAAATTGGATTCACTTCAATCAACTCAGTTTACATAGTCGGATAATCATTCAGTGTCCGATCTAAATTTGGACTGTTTCGAAAAAAAATATATTATGAGACATAAATGTGAGAGGAGTGGTAAACTCAATTCTTTAAGTTTTTTGGTTATAATGCGGTGACTAGCTCATTTATGGGGTCGCTTATGGTCATGGACATCTCTCATGATTTCAATGATGTCAAAGTCCATAAATTAGATTTATAAGTAGGTTAAACGAGCATACAAATTATACCAAATGAAAAGTAGATATATATCTATAAAATAAATCCACGACAATTCACATATTAAATTTACACCTTACATTTGTTGTATAAAAATTACAAACTCTAATTAAATATAATCTATTACTAACTTATTTTCAAGTCTTTATATCTAAAAATATCTTGTCGAGTCTCATAAATAAAAACGTGTGTTTATTACCTCATTATAATTTTTTTTTTAATTATAGAAATTAAAAATAAAGTGTTATGATATTACAGTTTAATTTTAACCGTAATATTTTCAAAGAAAATAAAAAATTACTCTTTCTAATAATTAAAAAAATAAATAAAATAATATGAATGTCGTATTTCAAAATAGAAAGAAAAATTGTATATTAAAATTATAAGTTGAAAATAAAATTATTTATAATTTAGTTTAATTATAATTTTAATTTTCTTATTTTTATTAATTTATGAAATTAATTTTTTTTAATCTCCCTATTTAATTTAAAAATATGACCGCGTATTGCACACATATGATATATATATTAACCACTTATCTGAGTATTCCGTCCAAGAAACTCTTTTATTGGCTAAAATTAAAAACATGTTTGTGAGCATCTCGTGATTCATTAGTTCAGGATGAATAGCATTATTCTTTAAAAATAACTTTGGTTATATTTGATTGAAAACATGTGTAAAAAGAATTTACATGTTAACACACACACATATATATATATATATATATATATATATATATATTTTAGTAATAAATAAAAAATATCCTTTTAGACTCATTATTTTATAAAAAAAAAAATATCCAAATGTATATGAATATTTGAGAATAACAAATTGATTAAAATTAATAAATTAGGGTGATGGTTTTGCATTTAAAAATGAAAAAAGGATGATTTTATTATTGACTTATGTATTTTCAGTCTCGCGTCCCCTCAGCTTCCACCGGCGTTGAACTACTCTCTAGTCTCTACCCATCGTCGCACATCACACTGTGATGATTTTCCTTGCATTTAATTGAACCTTCTCCAATATCATTCTCATCGGTATGGTAACACGTACAAATTCAATTTTTTCTTCTTTATTTTTTTTTATGTTTTTTGTTTGGGTTTGATATTGGTAATATTCAGGGTCCCATTGGTTTATGGCCTACACTGATTTCGTGAGTATGTTTTTCGCCATCGTCGTTTGGTGTTCTGCTTACATTGCCGTTGCACTTCTTGCCTCTTTTCGAGCCGTCAATTATCTTTGCACTTTCTGAGCTTGGGACTCAAACTCATTGCAATTTCATAAACCTACCATGGGTTATGCACAGCTTGTTATAGGTCCAGCTGGTAGCGGCAAGGTAATTTATTGTATTTGTTTCCTTTGTCGCGTTAAACTACTAGATATTGGATAAACAGATTAATTAAATAAGCACTTATAAATAAACTTTTATAACAAAAGATAGATAACTTCTTACTGTTTTCATGTAACCTGTAAGCTATTTTCATAAGTTCCCATGAAGAACTTTTGTAAAAAGTCTTATATGTGTTTATATCAGTAGATAAGCTCACATAAGTCGATCTAAATGTTTGCAATAATATTCTCTTTCATTCCGTTAATTAAATGCTGAGATGCTCATACTTATTAATGTTTGTGCTTTTCTTTGTTGATTAGTCTACATATTGCTCTAGTTTGTACCAACACTGTGTAACTGTACGACGATCAATACATGTTGTGAACCTTGATCCTGCTGCTGAAAATTTTGACTATCCTGTTGCGATGGGTAAGCAGAATGCGTTTGTGAGCCTTCTTATTTTGTGATTTCAGGTTTCTTGTTTCATGGCGCTTTACTATTTTGTGTTGAAATGCTTGCAGATGTAAGGGAACTCATTTCCCTGGATGATGTAATGGAGGAGCTTGGATTAGGTCCTAATGGTGGTCTTGTATACTGCATGGAGTATCCTTTTCATTTGTTTTCTTAAAAAAATAAGCTTTCTTCTCTGATGAAACTAACGACAACATTATGTACTTGCATATGCTGTTGAACTTTTTTCCCTTAATAATCATTTTTAGACACCTTGAAGATAACCTAGATGATTGGCTTGACGAGGAGCTAGAAAATTATTTAGATGATGAGTACTTGGTTTTTGATTGCCCTGGTATTCATGTTTGTTTCTCTAGTTATTTGTAGTTTATGGTTTTATTCACTGGTAGTGGTATCCAAAGATTACAATTATGAGAATTTTGTGACTGTGAGGTGATAATGTTGTATACGTTGCAGTCACATGAGTATGCAAGGCCACAAAAACAGAATTGGTAGCATAATGCAACTACTGTTAATTCTAATATTTATCCTTTTAGAACAAGATATATAGTATTTACACGGCCAGTTTGTGTAGTTTAAAGTTAATTTTTTTTAAACTGATTATTAAGTTTTCTGGTTGCAACTGGCTAGATAAAATGTGATCAATCAACTGTTGCCTTGTAATGTTTTGCAGGTCAGATAGAACTTTATTCACATGTGCCAGTATTTCGGAATTTTGTTGAACATTTGAAACGGAGAAATTTTAATGTCTGTGTTGTTTACTTACTTGATTCACAGGTTGGTGATAGTTTTACAACTTTTGCGTAAATTGTGCTTCCTTTTAACCTATTGACTCACACATATTCCCTTAGTTTTCCCATTTTTGTTGTCTTGTTATCTTTGTAGACTAATAATTTTGAAATATTTCAGTTCATTACAGATGTGGCCAAATTTATAAGTGGATGCATGGCTTCCCTTTCAGCAATGGTTCAACTTGAACTACCTCATGTTAATATCCTTTCAAAAATGGACCTTGTGACTAACAAAAAGAATCTTGAAGAGTAACTACTGCCACTTAATTTCTTTCACTAATTTATTTCCACTGCTTTATTTATTTAAGTTTGTTTCACTAACAAAAGGATCTTGAAGAGTAAATATGTATTTTTTTTGCTCTTAGATTCTTGGATCCAGAACCCACCTTTTTACTGTCTGAATTGAATCAACGGATGGCTCCTCAGTATGGAAAGTTGAATAAATCTTTGATTGAACTGGTGGGTAACCTATAATCATTTCATGAATGCATCCACCTGTTAGCAATATTGTAAAGCATGCATTCATTTTATTGGTTTCATTAGCAAGCCATTGACCAGCAATTAACAGTTTTGCGGTACAGCCACAGGTGCTGGAATTGTAGAATGTAAAATACTTGGAAGACTTCATTAGAATTATTTTGGACTGAAATGAAGTTGATTTTTTTTATAGATAACGGTCTATTACGTATTTGAGCCAATTCTTATTTTGAAAAAGCAAGACAATACTTGGTTGATATCTAGAAAAGCATGAATCTTGATTGCATTCCAAGCAAGATGCAGACGGTGATTTACCTTAGTATGATATTTTGGCTATATGCTTACCTAACCATGACTTTCACATAGCTTGAGTGGGTTTTTTATTTATTTTCATTTTTATTTTAAAAAAGGTAGATTCCGATGGTCAATATTTTTCTCTTCTTTAGACTGAAACAGTAAGTCATGTATCCACCACACTGACCTCATTGTGTTATAATATCCATGAAGCTTCACCTTTACTCACTACAATTTGCACATCCATCTCTTCTTCAAGATATTTCTCTTTAATTTAATGATTTTCCTGCCTAAATTATGCTGTGCCAATCAACGTGCATAATTTTGTTTATCAATCTAACATTGGCAACTTAAAATACGTGTGTAAGTTTGTAGCGTCTTGCGGGGTTTCTGTTCTTCTCTTATCTTCTCATCCCATTTCTGTGCAATTTGTAAATGTCAATGGAATGGAGTGGTGGTTTCACCATTTGCCCATTCCAAGTCTTAGAAAGGATTGAAGGTTCCGTTTCAACTCATTCCCATTTCGCTTCAATTTTGGAATAAACATTTCTGAGTATTCTCTTACTGCTGAAGCTTCATGGATATTTATTTATTCATTCCATCTGCAACAGGTGAGCAATTATAGCATGGTGAGTTTTATACCACTGGACTTGAGGAAGGAAAAAAGGTACACACTATACTTTTTACTGCTTAACCTTTCTTGTTCATTTATTGATTGGTGTTATATTGTTATCATATAACTAAGATATATGCTCTAGCTCTTTTGACTGTTACTCATATATTGAGTAAATACTGTTGATGATACTGAAATATTAAAACTGTAAAGTTCTCTGAATAGTAAAAATCACTTTTTTTTGTTGTTTTTTTTTACGCTTAATGTTTTAATATTCTTATTTACAGTATACAATATGTACTGGGTCAAATTGACAACTGCATTCAGTATGGAGAAGATGCAGATGTGAAGGTTAGGGATTTTGACCCAGAGGATGATGAGTAGAGTATTCCCTTCTTCTGCAGCAATGCTTGGTGATAGAATGTTCAGTCTTCGCAATGACTTAATGGTGTTATCAAGTTCACATTGTTGATAAAATAATAATTTTTCGTTACAATGCTTAGTGTGAATTGAGGACCTTGATGATATATAAAATTTAGCCTCCTAATGGGGAGATAAATTGCAGAGCTTGCTTGGTTAAAACAGCATAAACGTATTTGAACCTCATAACTTTGGTTGCTAATTATGAATTTATGATATTATTGTTATTCTAACCCAAGGATAAAAACAGTTTAACATGTTGACAATTTTAGCCGTTATAACTTCATGAGCCTGGAGAATGTTATTTTTTTCTTAAAAAAAAAAAGCTTTGAAATGTTTCCAACACTTTGAGGTATGTGACCATAAAATTGGCTGCCCAATACTAGAACAAAATGAAGGGAAAGATTTCTTCAAAAAAGACTTGACTGAGGGAAATCTCTAACGTTCTTTCAATGGAGGAAGTAGAAAGGGGGAAACGAAGAAGGGTGAAGAAGATAAAGCTTTTTTATTTGGAAATTTTAAATATGATTTGGGGACCAAATTGTCCTCAAATATTATTGTGACAATCTACCATTTTGGTACTTAAATGTACATGACACTGTCATTTAAATCTGAATTAAAAATTAAAATTAAATCGTTTGTTAGTTTACTCTCTGGTTATGGTATTAAGTGAACTGGTAACTTAGTAATTTATGTGGTATATGATGTGAATTCTTCATAGTCAAATGTTTAGTTGAGTGAACAGATATTAAAATGACATTAAATAATTATGTGGTATACAATGCATCACTCTTTCACTTCCACATGTGTAGTTAAGTAAACAAATACTAAAATTGACATTAATATCAATTATTTTTTTCAAAAATTACAAAATCTTAAAAAAAATTCATCTTACCACCTATTTTATTTTTCATCTTCATCCTTAAACCTAACATTTCTTCCTCATCTAGTTCACCTTAACTATTTCAATATGGATACTAACTTAAACAAAAATTAAATAAAAGAAATATCTGAAAAAATAAAAGGCAAAATAATCCTTCGTTACACAATATAAGAGCAAAATCCAAGCTATCAAATAAATGATCAATTGCAGGAAATAGATAATAAAACAAATTAAAATATCATACAACAACTTTCAAAAATTTCATGCTAGCGCTTACCCAACCAACAGATTGTAGCAAAAGGTGGAAAAAGCTGATGATTAAATTAAAAACAAAAAAACAAAACCTTGAAACCCTATCATTAAGGGTAGTAACAAATAAAAAGGAAAAATGGAATTAAAATACAAGGAACCTTTTGAGAAACGAATTTAAAAGACATAGATTCAGATCCGAGTGAAAAAAAAAATCATTTCATTCGTCTCAAAATAATTGAGTCTTAATTATTTTATACATATTTAAAAAAAAAAGTGTATAAATTAAAGAGTAAATATTATTTTTACTAAACTGTATTTGTTAAGTATTGATGTACCGTAAATGTCATAAATGCATTACCAAAGATATATATTAAAAATGATGTAAATAATATTAACTAAACAGTACAATTGAAAATTGAAATGATTAATTATTTTTTGCAAATTAGTTCATTATTTTAAAACGGTAGAAGTAATTACTAATTTTGATCATTTCAAAAAGAAAAAATCAAGTTGGTTAAGCAGAAAAGGAATAAAAAATTGAGGAGGAAAAATGTTAGGTTTAGGGATGAAGATGAAAAAGTTGGATAAAAAGAAAAAAAGATTTTAGATTTTGTAATTTTTTGAAAGAAAAAAAAATTGATGTTATTTTCATTTTAGTCTCTAGTAAATTATATTTGTAACATTGAGAGAGTTACATATAACATGCAACATAATTAGTCATGACGCTAACCATAATCATAAATCGATGATCGATTTAAATTTTTAGTTGAACCAAATATCAAAGTAACAACCCTTTGCACATTCAATAATTAAAATAGTGATTCTCATTAAAAACTTAATATGATAAATAATATGGTCTGGTTTATTTCAAGAGGGACTTTTTTTTTCTTCCAAGGAACTAAATTGATATATCATGATTTTTGTGGGGCGGAAAATAGGACTTCACTCTTAAATTATTCTAATTTAAAAAGACCACAAAATATTAAAATTAAAATTTAGATACATTCAAAATAAAATAATATCACAAAACTAAAACAAACAAATTAGATTAAAATGAATAATATATGACAAAATACAATTATATATAAGATGAATTGACACCAAAGTAATTTTTATATAATCAAATATTTAATAATTTGTCTCTAACTAATAGAAGATTATGCATTTATATAGTGAGAACCAACAATAACTATAAGAAATAAGAATTACTAATAATAACTATTGAATTTAATTATTATATAAAATTACATTATTTATTAAAAATATTGCAATTGTATTTCCACCAATAATACTATATATTATCCACCCAATTATTTTAATATTAAAATATATAATATTTAAGAATTATTGTGTAAAGATATAATCATATAATATCTTTAGTGAATAATATAATTTTATGTATTAATTAAATATAATAATTTTTATTTCTTAAAATAATTATCAGTTATCACTGATACGCTCTCTTTCTATACATATATATAATACATAAAAATATATTTACCAT
>JBBPBS010000276.1:15810690-15846498 GCA_037974835.1 Cicer judaicum
AGACGTTAAGAATAAAATGTATAGATTAGATGAATTTTTCTATAATAATCAATTAACTATATGTGAATTTTATTCTTAACATCTGTTTTATCTTTAACAATTATATAAATTAATTTAGCTGCGTAATAGAAGAAGAGAATTGTTAATTTTATTTATAAACAAAATTGAATGTAAAATAGGAGGAACTTAATAGCAAAATAAGAGAGTTGTTATTTATAAAAGGTCAAATAGGAGAAAAACAGAAGAAAGTTGATTATAATATAAAATAAATTTGCTTATTTATTTGAAATAGGCTACAAAGTAGAATATAATTGCTAAAATATTATAATACATTCTTTTCTTTACTCAAATTTCTCGATGTATTTTATTTTATTAATTTTTAAAAAATAAATAAAAATAAAGTAACCTGTATATATCTTATAGTGCCGTCTCCTAAAACAAATAAAAATTTCAACGTAAAAGAAATTGGATAGTCTCGTATATAAATTTTAAAATGGTGTATATTAAAAAAAAAATTAAAAAATAATATAATAAAAAGATATCCTAAATTTACTCCTTTACATTTTTATGATAACTGAAATTAAAAACCCACAACAACAAAAACCGGATTCTATATTTTCGCAACAAAATAGTGATTCTAGTTATTTTCAAATTCTAACGATAAAACTACTTATATACTGCATGAGTAAAGAAAATGAAGTGATTTCTTCTAAAAATTTCAAACCATTCTTCTTAATTCCTCTTCAAAAAGTAAACATATATAACTGAATTAGGTAAGATCCCCCCCCGGTGGCGGCGTCGGTGGGTTGAATACGAAGCTTCGCAGTGAAAACAAATATCACGCCTTCATAATTTCTCATTACTTCTTAAATATGTATTTATATTATAAATATTTAAATTTAAATAAAATAATATTAAATCACTACAGCATATATACTATATCAAACCATAATCACTCTCAAATCCATTATTTATTGTGTATGTATACAAATATCACACAATCAAAATTGGTATCGGTATTCTCTAGATTTTTTTTTGTTCTCTATATAATTTAAAAATTACTCCATCACCTAAACTCCACAATCCTAAAGATTTTTCTTTTGTTCTCTATATAATTTAAAAATTACTCCATCACCTAAACTCCACAATCCTAAAGATTTTTCTTTTGTTCTCTATATAATTTAAAAATTACTCCATCACCTAAACTCCACAATCCTAAATCTCTTGTGTAAAGTCATGGAAACTCAAGCACACAAAAAGAAGCAATTAGAAGATGTTTTTGTTCTCCAAACACATGCACTCAACATAGATGATGAGGAAGAGCAACCTCTCAAAGAAGAAACTCCACCGCCACTACATGAAGTGGAAGCAATTCTCAAATACGAATTTAAAAATAAAAAATTATTGGAAGAAGCTTTTACACACAACACTTACGATACTGAGAATAACTTATGTTATGAGCGTTTGGAATATGTTGGAGACGCTATTCTTAACGCGTTGATATCGAACGAACACTATTTCTTATACCCGAAATTGGCACCAGGTGAGTTAACTCGGTTACGATCTGCGAATGTGGATACTGAAAAGCTCGCACGTGTGGCTATCAAACTCGAATTACACCGTTATTTGCGACACAAAAAACCTCAACTTGAAGAACAAGTAAGTATTTTCTATTTGCTATTTTTTTTTGTCTATTCTTTAGTGCAAAGTAGTACCTACCTAATATTAATATCATTATCGTTTCTCATTTAAATATTTTTTTTTAAATATTTTTTCCTTGACTCTTCGGTTAGTAAAACAACAACTAAGAATTTTAATTAAAAGAAATAACATAAATTCACCGTTTCCCAACCTCAGAGAAGCATATCAACAATATCTAAACATAAATCTTAAAATAAGAAACAATAGTCTCACTATTTTATACAAACAAAAACGGAAAAGGAGCAAATCATTCCTTCAACCTCTCTTTCACAACCTTATAACATAATTCTACCAAAACTTCCTTTCAACCTCTCCTTCACATTCTTTAGTTTTAAATTTGAATGACGGATTAAAATATAATGCATTCAACTTTTCTTAATTTCATTTTTTTAATTATTTAATTTATAACAAAATAAAAAAAATGCAAACATAAATCAAATATTTAAGCCTTAATTAATGTTATATCACACTTTTATAAAACATTAATTATTTTAAGGAAACATCTTTGTTATTCTTAAAAAAAATGTATATCAATTAAATTTTATTTTATTTTTATTAAAAAAAGTTTAATCATTTTTCCTTCTATTTTTATTGTTGTTAGCATAACAAATATATTTTCTTTTACTTATTTTTATTGTTGTGTTATGATAATGGTCATACACTCGTATACCATATTAGTCCATATAATGTATTTTTCCTTAAATGCATTACGGTAAGAAAAACATTAATTATTTCCATGTTGGAATTATAGAATTTTGACTTTTAGATTTTTCTTTAGAAAAGACTTTTAGATTCTTATAGTACTGCTTTTTTTTAATAAAATAAAATTATATAAACACTTCCTTACTTTGTCATTTTTAGATTTTGTAAGATCTTATTTAATTTTGTAATTGTATTAAATTTTTGCTAAAATACTTCTAATTACTACCTCTTTTCATACTGATAATATATTATTAATTAAATCACGAGAATTACAAAAATTAACTAGAGTGATAAATTTGTTGACAATATAAATTTTTTACTAGTTTATCTTTGAATAGAGATAAATAATTTATGTTTTTATGGTAGTATTTATTACAAAATGTAGAAAAGATGTAATATAATCATTAATTATTGGTAAGTTAAAAAAGAAATAATTAATATAATTGATAAATTAAAAGTAATTTCATAAAAAAGATTGTGAAAAATATAAACAAGTCTTATATTTAGGGACACCTGTAGTAATTTATATTTTTCTCTGGGAAGTCATAAGGTGGTTTGGGAGAGGAGTCTAAGTGATAAAGAAGTAACAAATTCAACTCATCTCTCTGACAAAATTAATAACTACAATCTCTATTTCCTAAAGATATGAAATTCATTTACCACATTACACTGAATTAAGAAAGTCAATATTAATATTAAATTTGTTAAGAATTGATATTATTTTTACATGTTTACCATTGAAGATAGAGAATTAATGAATTAGTTAATATTACACATATGGTATTTAATATTGAATGCACAAAAAATGTAAATTAATTAGGAATATATTAGAAGAAAAAAAATAGCTTAAAATTTCAGGACAATTTTATAAAAAAGGACAACAATAATTCTCAAGAGACATTTATATTTATGAACGAAAGAAGTAATTACTAACATGGAATTTTTATAAATAAAAAATACATTTTCTTCAAACAACGATAAATATTATAATGAAATGATTAACTAACTCTCTCTCTTTTGAAGGGTATACTTGTAAAAACAATATAAAAATAAATACATTTAATACTGCTATCACTTTTGTTAATCTTATATTTAAGAACAAAGGGTAGTATTTTGTTGTCATTTCTTGTGTGCCATGAGATAGTTGAATGTTGTGTTCGAAAGTCAGGGGGCACAAAAGCTACAACGAGCATGATCACAAGAGGGCAAAAGCTATAACGAACATGATCACAAAGAGATTTGATACTAAATATTCATCTAAAACCTAAATTTAAAATATTAATTATATGAGTCTCTATTATTGTATATATTAAATATTTAGACCTTTAATAATCGACGTAAGACTTAAGTATGAGTCTCTTACATCATTTATTAAATAACTTTTTTAGTTCAATTTTATTATGACTTAAAAAAATGATATTAATTAATATTTTTGGCAATTTAATACAGATTAATGAATTTACTAAAGCAATCTCAGAATATCCTTTACATTCCTATGGGTTGATTATCGTGCCTAAAAGTCTAGCTGATATTGTTGAATCAACTATTGGTGCTGTTTTCATTGATTCTGACTCATCCTACGAAATTGTGTGGAAGGTTAGTACTCACAAATTTTTCACTTATATTATGAAATTCCACAATTTCGTGCATTTTTGCATGATTTTACATTGATATCATCTATAAGTAACACGTGATTGTTTTTAATAACCTCATATATATTAGTATAATTAATTGTTTTATTATAAATACTTATTAGGTCTTTCATTCTTTTCAATTGTGCAATTTGAGTCTCAAAAGCTCCAATCATTTCTTCAATTGAAATATTACTAAGTAATCGTAAGATTATTATGGATATAGATATATGTTACTATAGGTTAATGACTTAATGGTGTATATAAAATAAATTTTATAATAAGTATCAAAAGTTCTATCTCCAATGGATAAAATATCATTTTTATCCAATATAATATGATAAGTTAATCCTTATGATAATGTTTATTCAGTCATTATCCTATAATATCATTATTTAGGTTTACACTATCGCATTGGACCATTAAAACATTAGGTATATGAGTTATTTTTCTTATATATTCAATATTTCTTTTATTTCTAATTGATGTGATACTAATTATTCACATTTAAATTCCAACACAATGTATTTCAGAAGAAAGAAAACAAAATGTTGTGTGCATTTACATAAAATGTTTTTTTTACTCATGTAAGCAAAATCATCTAATACCAAAAATATGATTGTATGTATATTATAATATATGAGAAATAAAAAAACTTAAACTTGGATGTACAAAAAGTAATATATATAGACAAATTATATTTAGAGTTATTTATTTTATTATATGTAATACATTGATTATTATTTTTTTTTATGTAAATTATTTATCTTTTAAAACATGCACAAGTTATTTGTCTTTTATCAAGAAAAAATATTGAAGTGACAAGCTATATATAATTATTTTTAATTAATAATATATTTTTTAAAATTTTGTTATTAAAAATTAAAAAACCCAACAACAACTTCATGGTGTTCTTCTTTAATTCTATAAAAAATTAAAATTCAAAAATTAAAATCTTTAAATTAAAACATAAACACTAGATTTGTCAAACTTATAAAGAATCAAATCACGCATCAAAATAATAATCTATTTTAGTAAATTTAAGGTTAAAAATATTTTAACGTGTGATTTGATTCTTAGTAGAATTGATAAATTTTAGTTTATTTTTTAATTTAAAAATTTTATTTTTTATTTTTTTGGGTTTAAAGAAAATGATGGTGAAGATAATGATGTTGCCAAGTTTCTTAATTTTTAATAAAAAAAGTTTAAACAATATTAAAATTATTTTTTTGTGGCTTGCCACTTTAGCCATTTTTATTAAAAAATTATTAACGTATCCACATTTTAAAAGTAAACGATGTATATGTGTTACAACAAAATAAAATTATGAACCTCAGATGTAATTTTACATATATTATAATGTAAAATAATATATATATATATATATATATTCATTAAATTACTTATATATAATAATAAATCTCATGATTTTTTTTTATTATATATAGAAAAATTTGCATTTTCTCTTATATTGCTTTTATTATTTTAACACTTTACATATGCATATATATATAACATAATATAACTTTTTAGAATAACATTATTTATTTCTTTATTTCATTAATTATATGTTTTATACTTTTCTAAATACATTTATTTCTACTTGTTTTAATATTCATTTGAAGGTTTTTAGAAGATTACTTGAACCTATGATTGGTCCAACCACTGTAGAAAAACATCCTATCGCAAAGCTTCAAGAATATTGTCAAAAGAATAAAATTGATTATAAATTCTTAGACTTGTGGGAAGAAAATATGAGCGTTGAAGTCCTTGTAAATGATAAATTCGTTGCAAGAGGGACTCATGGCTCTAAGAAACAAGCACAAAGTAGAGCAGCAAAAAATGCTTTGGATATCATAGAAAGGTTGCTAACTACAAGCACATCTACAATGGAAGCTGCTCTAGATTGATGTCTATGTTTCTAGTTGATTTGTGTATTTTATTTATTAGTCAAGTGGTGCTTCTATTTGATAATACTCATTTGGTTTTACTATGAGTGTGGTGTTAGTAAAAAAATTGTCACAAAATGAATGTAATTATTTTTTTTAATCATTTCATTGAATTATTACTATGTTTTTTATTTCCAAAATTTTGATTATATTTTGTATTTATGACAATAGAAAATACATCAATAGTTAAAAATAATTATTTTTTATTTATATATAATTATTTATTAATATGTATAAATTAAATAAAATACACGATGATATCAAATGTTCTAATACAAAATACTAGGACATCTTAACAAGTTTTAGAATTCACAACTGAAGATTGTTGATGAGGAAGCCAATTCATTGTTATTGACATATGATCACCAAGAAGTAATTTTGCACAAAAACAAATCCTCGTATTCCATAAGTGATGAAAGAGTTTTTATTTATTCTAAGGTCAAATATATCTCAGTTGTGTATCTTGTCCTATATTCCCTCATGATAGTTCTTTTTGTTTTGGAAAGGTAGTGACACTTAGGCCAATCACATGTCTCCCTTGTTGTGGTCTAGCGGTTTGACTGTGAGGACGTTTATGCGGGTGCCTATGTTCGATCATAGGTTTCCACCTTTCTCTTTCCCTCTATTCATGTGGCCCTAACCAACTCAGAAAAAACATACACCAATCACATTTTATAATTTTTTTTTAATAGAAATAGTAAATAATTTTATAGTTTCAAATCAAAATATATGAATTGAATTAATACTTAAAAACTCTAATTACATTTTATAACTTGTATTTATATTATTTTGTCACTATGCTTGAATCTTCTTTGAGATGTTCCAGAAGTCAAGCATATATATTACTATTTAGTATTTACCCTTTTTTTTTTTACTGATATTACTTATTCCATTTCACATAATAATTGACTAATTGAATATTTTATCCAAATTAAAAATATATATATAAAAGAGACTATAAATGTAAATTCGACAATGTTGAATTAAGAATTGTAGATATAATATTAATAATATGATACAATTAAAACATAAAAATAATATCACCTTCATAATAATATTAATAATATGATACAATTAAAACATAAAAATAATATCACCTTCATAATGGAGACGGAGAATTATTTTGAGAATTTTTTTTTCAAATAGATCAATTATGGGCAAGATTAGCACTTTATTTACCCTTTCTTTCTTTAACTAATTGTGTTTTAGTTGAAGTGATCAAAATTTCAAAGAAAATCAGACTTATAATTTATTTGTATTTAAGTTGAAGTAGAAGTCACAGTCACTACAATAATGGCTCCCCTCATAAATTAAAAATATGAGCATCATGCAACTCCTCATGATAACAAAATTGAGCATATTCTGATTAAACACAGACGTGAATGGCCACCGGCAAGATTGGCAGAAAATATTAAAAGTAAAAATAAAAAAGTGACCATTGGTGACACCAAATGGCTGCATAACAATTTGCTTAATTCAAGAGATAATTAAGAGCTCACAAATAAATATCAACCTTCTAATTATTGAGACAAATATTTAATCTAATCATGGCTTACAATATTCTGAAATTGTTCTCAATTATTTTTCTGTTCTGCACTATATTTTCACCTGCAGAAACAGCATCAACATACAGCCATTACAATTGCAACAACATGCAAACATTTAGTCCAAATAGCACATACAAAATCAATCTAAACACACTTTTATCTACACTTTTATCCAAAGCTTCTGACACAACCAGCCATGGCTTCTACAGCACTAGTACATTAATTGATGAAACAGAAACGATCTATGGTCTCTTCATGTGTCATGGATATACAAATCATTGTGGAGAATGTGTTAGGAACTCTACCAAGACACTTACCTCAATGTGTGACTTAAATAAAGAAGCTATCATTTGGTCTGATGAATGTTTGGTTCGTTATTCCAACCGGTCTTTCTTCGATATTATGGAAGAATCTCCATCGTGGTGTGTGCAGAACTCAACGGATCATCAAGGTTCATTGGTAACTTTTAACAAAAATTTAACGACTTTGATGAAGCTTCTTCTAATGGATGCCGAGTATGAAGCTCTAAGTGATAAATATAACAAATTTGTTGTCAACAAAGACATTCGCTATGAGGATAATAAATTCTTGTTTGGAATTGCTCAGTGTACACCAAATCTCTCCAAGAACGGTTGCATAAAATGTTTAAGGCATGCTATGAATTATCTTCAAACATCATGTGCTAGTGGAAAGATTGGAGGAAGTGTTTTATATCCAAGTTGTATTGTTAGATATGATTCTTATCCTTTTTTTCCATTATCTAGAGGTTCGGATTTTTCAACATTTTTTTTCAAGATAGTGATTAATTTTATAGTAAATTGAGCTAACATTAATCTCTATTGCAGGAAAAAGAAAGAAAAAGGGAGTTCTATCATTTTTCACGTTTTATTATACAGTTATTCCTGTCGTGATTTTCTCTATTATGGTTTTCTGTTTCGCGAGTTATCAACTACGTAGGAGAGAAAGGAAGAATCTCAAGTACCAAAAAGAAAATTGTAATGTGGAACATAACATTTGTGATGTTTTAATGTTATAAATTTGACTAAATTACATTCGGGGTCCCTTAACTTAATTTCAGGTAACGTTTTAGTCTTTTATCTTTTTTTTTCCCGAGTTGATCATTTATTTTAATTTTAAGTGACAATTTGATATTTTATGTTTTAAAATGTCAACAATGTCGTCCTTTTTTTTTACAAAAATTCAAAAAAATCATCAAATTTTTTAAACAAAATTCATTATCATCTTCAATAAAATACAAATTTAATCAAATTCATAACTTAAATCTTGAAATAAACTCATATTTTCATTCTTTATTTGATGTTGTTGGAGATGAAAATACGAGTGTATTTGAATATTTGAGTTATGAATTTGATAAAATTTGCATTAGATTGAAGATGATTATCAATTTTATGGGTTTTGGTTGAAAAATTTGATGATTTTTTTGAATTTTTGTATAAAAAATGATAACATTGTTGAAATTTTAAAACATAAAATATCAAATTGTCACTTAAAACTAAAATAAAGGACCAACTCGGAAAAAAAAAAAAAAAAGATAAAAGACTAAAACGTTACCTGAAATTAAGTTAAGGGACCACTTATGTAATTTAGCCTATAAATTTCAATATAGTGGACACTTATTTTGACTGATATGATTTTTAAGATTTCATACTTTTATTGGTCTAGTTGGGGAAGAGATTTCAACAGAAATAAACTCTCTACAATTTGATTTCGATCTGATTCGGCTAGCAACAAACAAGTTCTCTGATGATAACAAGATAGGGGAAGGTGGTTTTGGAGATGTTTACAAGGTTATTAATACATTATCAGTGTTAAACTATAGTGAAGAAATTATGTTATAATGTTCAATGTAATATTTGGTAATGGTATGTGTGATGTAGGGAATGTTTCCAAATGGAGATAAAATAGCAGTGAAGAGGCTCATAAGACATTCCAGTCAAGGAGCTGTGGAATTTAAGAATGAGGTGTTGTTAATAGCCAAGCTTCAACACAGAAATCTTGTGAGACTGTTAGGATTTTGCTTGAAAAGGAATGAGAAGATACTTATTTATGAATATATGCACAACAAAAGCCTTGATTACTACCTATTTAGTATGGTATTTCTAACTTTTTATTCTTATTTAGTTAAAACATTTTTTTTTTATTTTGATGCTTTATAGTTTAACCAACTTGTAACAATTTAAACATTATAGGCCCTGAAAACCCTAGAAAATTAAATTGGCATGAACGTTACAAGATTATAAGAGGGATTGTTCGAGGCATTCTTTATCTTCACGAGGATTCTCATCTAAAAATCATACATTGTGATCTTAAACCAAGTAACATTTTGTTAGATGAAAAAATGAATGCAAAGATCTCAGATTTTGGGTTGGCAAGGATTGTTGCCATTGACCAAATGCAAGGAAATACTAGTATAATTGGTGGGACATAGTAAGTATTGATATTCATACAACTTTTTCTTTGAAACAAAAAGGAACTTTGTTTTTGGATTATATATTTTCCTCTAACGACGACCTTTCCCCCCATTTATTGTTGCTTCTTAGTGGCTACATGTCCCCTGAATATGCAATGCTCGGCCAATTTTCTGTGAAATCCGATGTATTTAGCTTTGGAGTCATAATTCTTGAGATTGTTAATGGAAAAAGAAATGTTGATTATAATGGGGAAGATTCCATTGATGACCTCGTGAGCCATGTGAGTATCATATTATTAGATTCCAATTTAGATTAAGTTAAGAAAAGAGTAAACCACAAATTTTGGCCGTGAACTTGTATCTTGTCTTCCTTTGTCCATTAAGTAAATCAAAATAATAAATAGTCTCTAATGTTTTTTATATCTACTCTATTTGTCCCTAACATTTTATCACATTTGTTCCATTAGTCCCTTGCACTTGGTCATTATATATAACATGGACTAACTAGACGAATGTGACAAAATATTAGAGACTGCTTATTATTTTTATTTATTTGGTGCACAAAGTATAAGAGAGAGTGTAAGTTCATAGACAAAATTGGCTGTTTACTCGGTTAAGAAAAAGAACTCAATAAATTGAGAACATATATTCGGCAATCTGATTGCAGGGTTGGAAGAAATGGAAGGATAATAAGCAATTGGAATTATTGGATCCTCAATTGGCATACTCATGTTCAGAAGCAGAAGTGAATAGGTGCATCCAAATTGGTCTACTATGTGTGCAGGAAAATCCAGATCAAAGGCCTACTATGGCAACAATTGCTTTGTATTTCAACTGTTATTCAATAGATCTACCATTACCTCAACAGCCAGCATTTTACATGCGTGGAAAAATCGAATCAAGAATGGCTAGTAAAAAAATAATATTAGGCCGACCTACAAGTTACTCGGTGACAAGGTTTTAAGCCGCTGTCATAATGCCCTTTAAAACTTTAATGTTTTGTTATTAAAACCTTTTTCTGTAGAATTGTTTTCTATTTTTATTTTGTTTACTATCTTTTACTTGTACATTTTTTCAATGTGTTAATACATCTGTGACAAATATGTTTAAAGTTATAACTTCATATGTGTGTGTTTTAAAGTAGATAAAGCATTAGAAGGGAATTTAAATTTGTAGTTTTATTGACTAAGTTTCTGCAAAACAGAACTCTTATCAAATCACAAGCTTTGAGTTGAGTAGATTAACTGTTAATGTTATAAGCGGAGTCAATTTATAACAAAGTTAATGATGTTAAGTGTGTTCGTTGACAGACATATCACGGAACACGTATTCTATCTCAATCAGGGATGAAATTGCAAGTAGTTAGGGTTTTGATATGTTCCTTACTTGGATTTACCCTACCCTCTGTTTTTATTTTAGGATAATTTGGATTTGAATCTAGTTTACTGTTGAGTTCGGAATGTTTTTACAATTTATTACTTAAATAAAAATATTGATTCAAATAGTGCATAGATGAATATGATAGATAGAGTTGTTGTTGGGTACCTTACATAGAACAACTTCACATTTGCACCACCACTAACTCTGTTGATGGGACCAAACTAATCAACTTTTTGGTGCAAACGGTTATGAGTATTTATTCCATAGTCGATATATAACTACCACATTTGGGATGGAGGAGGAAATTAGCTTCTCTAGAGTGAAATATTATATTTCACTATTTTAGATAATGGTAACAAGGATTTTTAATAATGATATTGCAAAAGTAACCAAAACTAAATTCTATCTATTACTCAAAAGATTTTCTATTTGGTTCGAGAGGAAGTGTGGGACGGTGTAATTTTGTAACTTCAAAAAATCATAAAATGCCTCTAATATGCTTGAAAAGGTAATTCAAATATTATATTATTATCTATTTTGTTATTCTTTCAATTTTTTAAAATTTAAAATATACTTCAATATGTAAACTTAGTCTTGTTTTAAAAAAAAAAATTCAAAATCAAACTCTCAAATATACCCTAAAGTCAGCAAGTATTCACTTTAATTATTAAAGACCAATGTAACACACTAAAAAATACTCATTGAAAGAATCTACCGTAGTTGTAATTTATAAAACTGACTGAAACATCAAAGCACATCAATAGAGTTGTGAAATGAAAAATAAATAAATAAACAAACAAAAAATAATCACAAATGTTTTGAAATGTCAATTGATTTTCTTATTTTTAGATGAGCCTACAACAACATCTACAATCAATTCATACTCCTCTATGTAGGGTCAATTCTTTCATACAATATATTTTTGTCCAACTTATTAATTTTTAGATTTTTCTTAATAATTTTTCATAATTTTTTTAAGTCTTCATCCGCCTCAAGCAAATGGACTATCCTCCACTTTATGTACTCTTTATTACAAAATCTATGAATATTATCTTCGCATGTTCAAAACCATCTAAGTTGAGTTTCCACTATTTTATGATAGATTCTACCTCAATTCTTCCTCTCTAATATTGCCATTCACCCAACTCAACGTTCTCATCTATACTACGTTTAGTTTATCATTGTGTTGATTTTTCTGTTTCACTTTAAGCGGGATATTTAATTGCATAAAACATCTTAGCTTCTTACCTCTAGTCTACCGTAAAATCAAACAACCTATATATTATCTGTAAAAAGCATGCATCTTGGTGTTGTCTAGATGAGTTAGAAACATGAGACCACGTATCTCTCCTCACACAATCCGTTGCCACGCCCTCTCTCTCCCTCTCCCATCTCTCGTGTTTAATTTAACATCAGTAGCCAACGCCCACCCCAAATCCAGACACCATCCTAGATCAGCCTGCAAATCATCCTCTGTCTTCACCCTCCACCCATCCGCCCTCATTTGTTGCACTAATTCATCGCACACTACTTTATTATTTTCTTGATCAACCATAAATCGTACTCTACACTCACGTCAAAGCTTCTATAGACATCAACTTCTTTGTTATGTTTCTTGTTTATCACAGGATGGTGTTGCTGCAACTAGGATACTACATTTGGCTATTCAACGCTTAAAGTTTGCCAAAGGATGATGAGATATTTCAATTTACAATAATTTAGGTTTGATCATAATTGTGTTATTTACAAATCTATTACGAAAACAAAAATTGTTATTCCACTTACAACCAAAATATATATATGGTAGTTAGGTTCTATTGATATCAGCCCACAAAACAAATCAACATAGCCATTGATAAAGGAACACATAAAATGTCAATCATAGATTGCACATGAACAATAGCTTTTGTCATTGAGATTGAGGTGATTTGGAATAGATCCGGGAAGAGAAAAGAGAGATTTGTTATATATGGTCCATAGTGGACCACCCATAAACCACCAAAAACTCATCCTGGACGCAACTATAGATAAATAATAGAATAGATATATTAGATAAATAGATAATATGTTGGTGTAATTAAATCGTTTGTGATGCCAAACTATCAATTCTTGGTTGTTTTCATTTGGATCGTAATCATATTTTGCTTGTGTGATTAGACATACACATATGTTCTGGCTTTCTATTTACGTGAGATGAAAAAGCATCACTTCAGCACCTGTAAGTAAGAATCGTCTTTTTGCACAGAAGATGCGCTTCCTTCTGGCTTTATACTTGGGATGAAAATTGAGCATTTCTCTTGTCAACAGCTTTCTCATTATTAAACCCCAATTGGGGAAAGATAATGAACATTTTCATTCAAGGCAGCTTCTGAAGCAAGTACAAACTAAAATGCCAGCTTAATAACCCATTCCCCCATTTATCCAATCCTTTCATTAGCTTTTCACTTTTTTGCACTAAAGCTAATAATGCGTCCATTCCTTATCTGGTGTCCTTTTTATTCATATAGCTACGAGAGAGAGAAAAAGTAGACCATATCAAATGGTAAAAAAATTATGATGACCATAGATTTATGGAAGCTGGCAAATCTGTTTTACAACATTACATAAATAAAAGTTGTTTTTGCTACACCACAATGCAGCCCTCACTTAGATCAACACTTCTAACTAGACAAAATCAGGAAGCAATAAAGAAAATGACCAAAAGTCAACCAACTATACTCTGTATACACTCACTAATCCAAAAATCTTATGTACTGATACAGTTCAACGACGACGATCAATGACCTCAATTTGAAGAACCTCCGTATAAAACGGAAGTATAAATAAGCTCAAGGCGCTGTGGTCCGCAGATACAGAAGGTGTTGATAATAATGTTACTCCACTGACAGAAAGAATTACATACCACATAACTAAAAGACTGCAGACACCATCTGAATTGCTAATTTCATTAGTTGCCTATACAGAGTATCCTTTTGCTATCTTCGCCTTGTTTACAAGCCCAAAGGTCTAGAACAATGCCGAAATTCATCCCATGCATTAACTCATTCATAATGGTTTCCTAATTATAAATCTTTACTGGCTTCTCATATGTGTGGCGATTCTGAAAAACAAAAGTCATACATTTTTAACAGTTTAAACAAGCACACTTTCCAATCTTAAAACTAATCATTGAAGTGGATAAAAACTAATCATTCAGAAATCCCACTCTCGGTTAGAAAACTAACTAACCTGGTTTACAGCATATGATCTTTTGGGAGCATTGTCAGTATGCTCCAAGCCAAGATATTGCTCCCAAGCACCATAAACATCTCTCCTCTATCAGAACGATACCAAAAAAAGTACAGTACAAACACAAATTCAAACACAAAAATAGAGATAAATATCATGTAAGAGAAAAACATAATTGCAAGTTTTAATTAATGCACCTGAAATCGACTGGATACAATGTCCGAATCCTGAAGGTACTCAGGACGCCCCAGTGATAGAAAAGCAAACTTCCACTGGCCAAACAATAAATATGATAAAACAGTTAGGCAAATTGAAATAAAATTAAATATCAATTCTTGTTCAGTGAAATCATCAAGCAAAATAAAAATGACTTCAAAAGCTGAAAATGTAACAGATAACTACCCAAGTAAGTAACGAAATACCTTGCTAAACTCTTCATCAGGAACTTGAAGTTTCTTCTGTATTCGAACTTTAATTTCAGATAGAGCTTCACCCTCATGTATAACCAAGAAAAAGGGATCCCCAAAGTTTTGAATTTGCTGTAAATATTTGGGGGGGGGGAAATACATAATTAACGACAGCCTAAATATCAGACATCATAATATTTAAAAAGAACAAAGTAAAACGAATGAATCAAAACTATTTACCATTTGATTTTGAGCAGTGTCTTTAGTAAAATGGTATACGTGAATTAATCGATCCTGTTGACCAATGTTTTTCTCTTCTTCTGGAATCTGTGAAATTTGAATAGAAGCAGAAAAAAGTTGCATTTATTTTGCGAGAGAAATCAAACAATCAAAAATGTCGAATTATATATGCAGAGAATAGTCTGAGTGTTATTAACACAGTCTACTCTAAAAGGTTTCTAACCCCACTTATAGAAAGAGATTCCTACCTCCTCTGCTCGCAATGTCCAGTATTGATCATTAATGTTTTCAATCTTTTCATTGGATGGGAACACCTGCACAGAAAAAAATTGCAGGAAGTAATAAACAGGAATAATAATTTAATAACAATGATTTGTTTTTGTCTAATAGTCAAGACAGCATAACAAGAAAGACAGAAGAAACACATTCAATTGTAGAATCATAATTGAATACTTAATTTAGTACACTTAACCAAATAATTTTGTTTGCAACAATAGGAAAAAAAATATAACAAATCCTTGAGTCATCAACACAGATTAACTACATACCTTGTAAATCTTGTGATAGAAGACTTCAAGCAACCTTAGTTCGGCATCAGTATGAGATAGCTCCACCTGGGCAACAATAGCAAAAAGAGAGCATAATATAGAACTATACTATAGTTTCATGTGAAAAAGTAATATGGAGGAAAAGCTGGCAATTTATTTAGTCACCATTGAAGTCACAACTGCTCAAAACATGCAAAGATGGCTTCACCTAAGTGGCACTATTGTTTTTTCTTCTTAATTCAGATGAAGCCATGCATGCTAATTTGTGCAGTTATGGCCTGAATACGGTGCAAGAATCTTATCAGCACATGTAATGTAAGCAGTTAATGAATCAAAGCTTAACAGTTTCACCTTTATTTTAAGATCATCAAGGACATCTCCAACAGTGCTCTGCTTTGGGAGTCTGATGGTGTGACTAACCACCTGAGTTAACAGTTTAAAGAAATATAGTGAAGAATGTGAAAAATGTAGATGAAAATAGAAAAGAATAAGTTCACCATACTCACCTCGTCCTTGATGGCATGATGAAATGCAACTTTCAGAGTTTTCAAGCCTTGTAATTCGGGTAGAGGGATGTCAAGCACTTCATAGTATAATATATCTGACGTCTGAAATTATAGAGAAAAATTAGATATGATTTTTTCAAGAATATAAATTAAAAAGTATTTAACAATTAATACCTGATTGTAATGAACTAGCATATCAGACAAATGATCGACACCTCGGTACTTAATAGGCTGGGGTTTTGGTTGTTGAGAGTAGCAGTTGTGAGGGGTAAGACGTATTTTGGATGGATCATCCAGGCCAAGTTGTTGAGCAACTCTCTCCACCACATCATCGTAAGTATAAAGCCTTGACCTAGAAATCAATTTATTTAGGAGTATGAGAATAAGGATGGAAAGCTCTCAGGTAAAATAGTTCCAAAGTATCAAATATAAGAAACTACTCTGATAAGTTCCGAGATGCTTACATCTCCAAGGAAAAGTCATCCTCCTTAGGTCTGTCCAGAGATCGAAAATGGACTACCTAAGAGTAGAACAGATTGACAAGCAATTTCAGCTGTTAATTCTTAAAATATAAACATATTGAACTTAAAGTTAGCTTCACATACAGGTATGCACAAGCCTATGCACAGTGATCGTGATTCGTGAGCAAAAGTACTTTAAATATAAAAATTCTGCAAGGTTTCATACCCACATCGACTAAAACAAAATAAACTGCATTGAATAAGGCAAAAAACGGAAGTACCTGGCGATTGTGAACATATTCTAAATATGAGGGAACATCTGGATATCGGACTTGTTCCTCGCTATCAATAGCCAGAGCTTTCTGAAAGCATACAATATCTCCATCCTCCAGCTACAAATAAAGAATACAGTCAATAAATGTGCCAATAGAAAATATAGTAACGCAATCGGAGAAGTTGGTTCATGTATTATTTTTCAATCACGGGAATATTAACATAGGAATTTGGATTCTCATGTTCGGTAAAACCCCTCCAAAAATGTTCCCAGTCTAAAGTGTTTTCTGGAAACATTTTTGCCCAACATACCCACACTTTCACCCCAAATGAAGTAAACACCCATTTGCACATCAGTCATGAACATACCTGGCTTGCTCGAAATGTTACTTTCTTATCAATAGGTTCACACATAACATTTGGTTCAAACTTAATCTCCTGCACAAAGTAGAGCTCAATCAGTTCTCTAATTTTACAACTCACAAGAACATTCTCATCCAGATCATAAACAAAATATGCACTACAAAAAATTTCTTTGAAACATGATGCACTCAATCTGCTACAATGCTCTTAATGCCACCACAGTAAATATAATGGCTAAAACACAGAAATTGAAAATAATGTAAAAATATATACTTCACTTATGCCCAAAGGTAACAGGTAAGGAGCTGGTGGCCACCAGTCACTTTCCAACTGATAACTCAATAACATATAATAGAAAACATATACAATTTACAGCTAAATTAGAAAAACGAAAAAAATTAAAAGATTTAAGAATTCACGATTCCGAAAACAGAAGAACATGTACTGGAAAAGGACAGAATAGTTGTAGGTAATTAAGGCTCTAACACCAGAATTTTGCAGCACCTTAAATAACACAAGTTATTGCACTCGTGATTACCATCCAAGCCACAAATTCAGTTGTTTCATTAAACAAGAACTGACCTGCTAAACTTGAACAGCAAATGAAGGCTACTTTAAATCTACATAGATTATCGCTTAATTAAAGGATAGATACAATACAAACCAACCTCATAAAGTGCAATATCTTCTTCAGGATCATAACCAGCCATTTCATTTAGCCTTGTTATGATTTCTGATGGCTTGCCAGTACACTTCACAAAGAGCCTTCCGACATAACTGTCATTACAAGGAAATAAATCTTGTGTCAATCCAGGTTCTAAACACAATATGTTAAAACAAATAAATTACTCAGTACCGAAGCTCCTCCTTTTCAGGATCATATAGCTTGAAGAAAAGTAATATATCATCCTTTGTCTTGTCGGGTGGTGCAATGGGACATAAATCCTACACACAAAAATATAATTTTCAAAAAGATTGTATTTGGATCTTAATGTTGTGCTATTAAAATAGTAAAGAAATTTCATAATAAAGTTACCATCCCCTTCTCCACCTCCAAAAACAACTTCAGTTCTGCATTGTGAACCTTGTTTGACACTTCTCTCAATTGCCCAACCTACAAAAGCACGCTCAGAATTGAGCATTAACTAGACAAGAATCTCAATCAAACATGTGAGCATTCTTAGAACTAGAAATACAAACCACAAGACCAAAACAATATGGAAAACACTTATACAAGTTGCATTTGTTTTTATTTTGAAGAAGTGAAGAACAGTTAGCAAAAGATGGAATAATAAATAAATGACAACGGAGAACCCCCAAATAATTAACTATACATCCATCCTGATAAATGGAATCCAAACAAGCAGATTGCTAGGACATGACGTTAGGTGACCTGCAGCTATATTAAAAAAACATAAAGGTGTTTCCCTGTCACAGTAGGAGCTTAATATTTTAATTGTACAGATCATATCATCCTTGAATCATGAAACCCAACTATCAGAGAAACGGGTAAGGGGAACAAATAAGGGGGAACACAGTGTGGAGAATCTCCAAGCAAGCAAAAAAAATTACAGTCTGTGCTTCCTCAGCATGTGTCAACGGTCTATTAGGCCGATAAGTATGGTTTTGCCGCTTAGCCCATAGCCAAAAGCGCTGAAATTTAACTGGTACACCAAACTCTTTTGCAACCTCTTCCTGAATATCACAGATTATGCAAACAAACATAAAAATCAAACCTATATAATATAGCTTTTGAACAAAAACTCTAAAATAAACTAAGCAATCATCACAAACATTGTAAATTATTGCCACGAAAGATTTCAGATCACATTGATTTGTGCAATATATTTATTATCTTCCAAACATTATAACTTTCAAATTTTAATATTGGTGGAGAAAAAAAAACAGACCTCTGATAAAATAATGTTTTAGAGAACTTTCTGTGAAAAACAATAATCTGTCCAATGTTCCAAATTGTTCCATAAAAAATTACCAAAACCAAACCACCAAGTGAACAAGGATGATTGATGTTGATACCTTGAAA
Organism: Cicer judaicum; assembly: GCA_037974835.1. Taxonomy (NCBI): domain Eukaryota; kingdom Viridiplantae; phylum Streptophyta; class Magnoliopsida; order Fabales; family Fabaceae; genus Cicer; species Cicer judaicum. Next base: position 15,830,102 of record JBBPBS010000276.1, read on the forward strand.
ACGTTAAAAGGAGTCTGCTTTTGTACACGAAAACTCCTCACTTTGTCGTGGTCTACAAGATCAAAGTAGATATCTTTTCCCATCTGCACTTCAATATCTTCATCTCTTGCCACCTAAGAAATATCATGATATCAGTAATATCAAGTGCAATTTGATTGTGCAAATTCTGAAGTAAAAGACAAATAATGCTCAATTCGGTTGATTCCCAAAACAAAGTCAAGGTCAGGAACTAAGAACCTTTATAATTGTATAAAGATGGGCCTCGGCCTTTTCTTTCTTTTTGTGCTCTTTTTCTTCTTGTTCTTTCTTCAACCTCTCCTGCATCAGTCCATTACAAAACTTCATGTCAGACTTTCATAACACAGAAAAAACAAAATAATATAAAGTATGGGACAGCAGCAAATTGAACTGAGACTAATCTTGGGTTGAGGTTTATAATTATACTGCACTTCTCATTAGCAAGCAAATTTAGAGTTTAAGGAGGGAAAGAATAGATAAAACGGGAAAAGTTGATGCCAGTCATTAAGTGAATTGCAACAGCTGAGCTGTGACATACTGGCATACATTTTTAGATCCATTATCAAGTAAACAGCATCTGAATTGGTTTAGAATGTTAGACCTACAAGTACATGACAAACATAAAATACGTTTCTATTTAACTTGGCTTACTTCATTCTGAGTACTAAAAGTATATAAGATATATGCTCACCCTTAAATGTTCAGCAATGTCTTTTTCATCCACATTGCATATGATTTTGTCCTTGTCACTTTCACGTATATACACCAGCATATAAGCATTTGAATACTTGGTGAATTTAAACGGTGTATTATTGAATCCAGGATTTGTCTGGGGTAACTGTTGAAACACAAGTGATTCAATCAATAATAACAGACAAGATTCAAAAGGGATAAAACACCGTGACAATGGAAATAAAGCAATTACCTCTTCCTCACCACCATATTGCTCCTCCAATGCTCGCTTATTGTCTTCTTTCGTCACCCTCTCATCATCGAATTTGTACCTGATACCAGTCCCGCATCAAATATCATAGGCAGGGACAGAAAGCCAAAAAAGGCAATTCAAAACAGCAGAAAGAAGGCAAAGTGCCTTCAAGTACGTATCATGGGAGTCATGTTCAAATACAACAATTATGGAATTATAGTAATCGACAAATCTAATAAAAAATACCAAGGAACAGATGCATCCAGTGCAACTGTCTACAACTACAAGAGCCTGATTTCAAATATTACCTAGAATATGGTTCATGCAACTAATCTCCCATTACACACTTGATATGATAGAAGTATAAGTGTAGAACCCGTGGAAAGTGTCAACTAATAAACATAAAATATAACAGTCTTTAAATGACATTTTTGCATTTATTTGACTGAGACTCAACCATCCTTATTGCTGATTCATTTCAACAGTGAATGAGCATGAGAACATCTGAATCTGTAACTTTCGTGAGACAATTATATGGCCTTTGAAACATAAGATGTATTGTAGCTACCAGGATGATTATACATATAATATATATTGAAACATAATATGATTGTAACATGACCTGAGTTCTTCAACAATGTGTATTCACTAACAGCAACTAATTGGTCTTCATATGTAGCCTACTTATGCATGGTAGAGCTCCAATCACACATGCACAACTATATACTAAATCAAATGGTGGTGAACAGAAGTGATCTCTAGATATACTACTATACGTACCACTGTTCAGAGAGAGTTGGCCTGATAAAAGCATAATAATGCCCACCGTGCACGCCCCCACTGTGAACCAAAACACTGGGGGGAAAAGTAAATGTAATTAAAATATGTTACAAAAGAAAAGATCAAGGACCAAATATGCATAAAACTAATTCCATAGTAAGATATTCAGTAGCACAGATAAATATTAAATTATAACTTCTAGTTCTATGAAGTTCATTAATTAAAGAACATTGCTACTACTTACTAGAAATATTTTATTAAGTTGTATACAAAAAGAAAACAGTGTATAATAAATAATACATCGATAGTCAAAGAAAAAGTAATTTGAGGTAACTACATACTTAAATTACATGCATTCAGTCAATCCAAGGTTGTCAAGCCGAGAACCTGCCTAGGATCGAGAGGGGGTTGCATGATCGAAAAATGCAGGATCGTAAGATACTAGTGTGCGTGTGTGTATTGAATCCTATCACAAAGCTGAGTGGGCCTGTTAAATATTTAAATATTATAGGGCATTTAAAAGTAACCCTAACTCTATCTCTTCTGCAGAGGCACCGCTATCTGTCATCTTTTTATCATTTTTTCCTTCTTCTCCCATGTTCAGCGTGGTAGCATTGTTCGTTACTCCACTTCTTGTGTTTCCTTTTCCTCTTCTCTGGTGCGTCCTTGAAGAAGAAAGGAAACAGAATTGACGAGAAAGATAAATGGACAATGAAGACTAGGAGGGCGGGAGAGAGAGAGACTACAGCAACTGCTGAGAGAGGCTGGGTTTCCTCTTCTGACTCTAGCAAGAGAATGGTGAAATTTTGGGGTAGAAAAATGGGTAAAAAACTGGTTTTGTTGGAATCATGAGAACTTGGAAGCAATCCCTATGCAATCCTACCATAATCTAATTGTGAATGCGAGTTAGATTGTTCTGTGGCCATGAGATCGTTAAATCATCTGATCCTGGGAGCTAACTTGTGATATTGACAACAATTAATCAATCACATTAATTCACAACTTTCATGAAATGCTTTTCATAAACAGCATTTCCCTCAAATATGTGTATCCCAAGTGATCAAAGAGAAGATTTTACCAAACGTCGACTCAACTCCCTTATTTTTAAACTTGGTTTTGAATAATTACAAAGCATACAGGAAAATGCTTAACTAAGCAGTGGGAAAGAAGTTCAAGTGGTGGTTCCAGAGTGACATAGGTAAGCGGGTAAAAAGAATGTTGCAACAGATGAATGAACATACGTGTAAAGATAAGATGAAGAAGTATCAAAAAGAAAGTTGATGGAAAAGTTGATGGTTAGTTCGTATGAGAACACCAACCAATGCCCCAATAGAGAAATTAGATAGCAGACAGTCAAATAGAAGAACGGTAAATGAAGACGAAATGAAAACACTAGGCTAACCCATACCCATTAAAAAGACATCAATCTATATGGTCCCATGTAGTCAATGGCGGATAGCGGAAGGTAGCAAGCGACCTTCAAAACGCTATAGCAGTATAGCAAGTAGCGTATAGCCGCTACTTCGATGTTTAGGGAAACAATACAAGAAATTTAGGTGTATACATAAAAGCTAAAAAATACAAGAATACACCCAGTCAAAGACATAATCATTACTAGTAATCAAATATCGTTGTTACCATACTCATACCCAATACAAAGCAAATAAGTTTTAGCCTCTAAGGCTTGAAATTACTCATATAAGCATTTAAAATAAATACAAGTGATTCTTTAAATGGAATCACTACAGGGACAGCTTGGTTTCTCGTTATTTTTTACTTCCTGCAGATTTTTGTTTGAGGATGGCCACCAAAATGTCCCAGAAGGGGCCACTAGAATGCAGCACAGTAGAGGAGGGAAGAGAAGTTATTTAGGGTGTAGGAGGGGAGACAAAGCCATTTCAAACGAGAAGACAGGAGAGGCCTATTTCGTTGCCGATCAGAATTTTCAGGTTAAATGACCAAAAAATTCCCAAGAAAAACATATGGAACAACTATAAGTTGTGGACATATTTGGGTTTTTACATGACTTCACTGTAGCAGCCGCTATTTGGCTGCTACTAAAAACAGCAACACAATAGTGTTTTGTGTAGCACCTACGACCACTGCAGCGGCTGCTATGGCCGCTATTGATTATGTGGACATGGCCTTACTGAAAACTATGATGCATCATTTGATATAGGTAAAACATTAATCAAGAGGAAGATTTCATAGCCACTTTAACATTTTCTTAATGAGAATGTTTAGTACAACCACACAATTCATGTTATTCTGAAATAAAAAGCATTAACTAATTGGAATAGACAAAGTATAAGGGGAGAAAATTCTACCAATGAAATCAATCATTAAATTAATGGAAGATAAAATCTAGATGTACCAAACACCCACAAAACAACAACAATGATGAAAGGGTGGAGTAAATAAACAAATTAGAAAGGTAATGCACGCTCATTATAGTCGCGCGTGCAATATGTAACTATACTGCAGATACTACCATTTAGTTACCTGTGAAGCGTATAAAGATTGCGGACACTCCTATCAGCATCAGGTGATAGATATTTTCCATTCTCACGATCAAGATCAAGTTGTAAAGGAAACTCATAACGGTCATTAATCTACATAGTAAGGGCATAAAAAGAAGAGAATATTATTATCACATGAATTGAAAAGGAGTGCCATCTCTCCATCAAAAATGAAGCAGAAACATAGAAACTTGTGATAACAGCAGATCTCTGTGCTCACTTTTCAAAAAATATTCCTTCTATCTAATGGTTTCAAATGATGGAAGTATATGCATAAATACAACATGACAACCCCTCCGAACACCCGTAGCGAGCAAAAGAAAAAAATCAACAAAATGAAGTATAAAGTAACAAACAATGCCCTTGGATTTTCATTTTGTATTTCGCTTCCATAATGTGCTATCCTTAAAATTATAATAAAGCTGCTCAAGCACTGGGCAAACAAAAGTCTTGTAACACCACCAATGCCGACCAATTTAGTACAAATTGCCTCACAAAGACCATATACATGCCAAATCACATTCTTGGAAGTAAAATGGTATGTTAAAGTACCATGAATGAGTTCATGCTAATTAACAATGATGAAGGATAACAGTAGCATGCCACATCTTCATAGGGATTTTATAGCAGCACTGGAGCACAACAGATGTATCTTACTCCTTAGTCTTTACAACGGTTATGCCAATTGAACCTCAATTTCAGGGCACTGAGTAGTGAAAATTCTAAAATAGAAAGACACTACTAACTTCCTTGCATACTGAAAAACAAACATCAAAGGAGGGTATAAAGCAACCTATTTATGGACTACCAACCTTAACCATAGTATCCCGCATAAAGTCATATTCAAATCTTTTCAGTTGAAGTTGAAGGACAGGAGGAAAATCAATAAATAGGACACCCTTCTTAGCATCCTGAAATAACGGTACCAGTAAAATGTATGTCAGTTTATGAACCAAACTCAATAAAAATTAAAATACTTATATGTTTGCATTCGGGTAAATAGAACAAGCAATTCAGAGAAATATCACTATATTCTATGAAGCACAGACACCTCTAGAATTAAGTGTGTCGCCGAGTCCAACACCCATATGACACCTCAAACTAGTGTTTCAAAATAAACATATTTTCTTTCCTTTAACGCCTCTTGGAAAAATCTCTGACACGTCTATGGGATTAAATTTGTGTCAAAGCAATGATGATTAATGAAGGGGTTAAAGATATTAAAGTTGATTATGTCATGTTTAATTTTTCGATAGTAAATAGATGAATGAATGTGAAAAACTAGCAATATTAATGCAAATATATATATATATATATTGATTCTCAATTTAGATATTTTTATAAATAATATTCATATTTTCTTCGATATAATTAAATGCGTTGGTGCCATTGTCCTATGTTTTTTACATTAGCAATGTCGACGTGTCATGTCCGAGTTTGTGCTTCATAGATTATATTGCTCCAACGAAATAAGCAAAATGTTTAAAATACACAAATAATTTCCTACTAAGTCATATAACAATTGGAAGCCAGCGAGCTAACATTAAATAAATTGAATCATACAGCACGTGGTAATTTTAGAAAGGCATTAAAACAGTCAGTCATAGCATTGACAGACATCCAATGGTTGTTACCAGAACAAAATACCATTGAAGTTCTTACCATACTAAATGCAACGCAATTTCCTTTTTTTACTTTTGAAACGGCAATAGTAGCTCATAGTTCATAAAAGACATTAGAACAAAAATATAAAAACACACACACAAAAGAAAACAGAAATCTTCTGTGTTACAAGGCCATTGACTTCTCCAAATGACGCTAGAAGTTTATTATAAGCCACTTCAGCTTTTATCAATTACCACTAACCTGCAAACCATACTGTTCGGCATGATATTTGTTATCCCCCTCAAGACGTTCAACTTCAACATACTTATCAAAGGAAGCATATACATCGCGACAACCTTTGACATCAAGCTGAAGGTCTAACATGCATATATAAATTAAATTAGTACCATGTGACAATGCGCAACTAAACAAATGATTGAATTTACAACGCATGAGAAAGTACCATAAAATGACTCCTTTCTAGTTGATTTGTAGTCCACATTGATGCACTCTATGTAGTTCATATGATGTCCTTCAAACAACTGTTGTATAGTTCCCTCAACAACGGTTCCCTAACAACATATAAAATAAACCACAAACATTTGATACTTTGATTTATCATAAAGAACAGTAGCAAAAATATCAAAGGTTATTTCTGCTACCTTCATTTTATCTTCAAGTTTTTCACAGAGGACCCTATTTAGCTCTTGAACATCATGTTGCATGAAAGAATCGTATGTATCCCATCCAAAAGATTTTGTCAGCTCCTTTGTTGCAACGCTGGTGTCACTATATTGGAGCTTGTAGAATAAACTTTGTAGAGCCAAAGGGATGCTTCCAGAGGGCATGTCATTCTCAGTTGTTGGCATATGGTACACAGCCTGGAATGTAATATCCAGGAATCAACTTCAACACTATTCAATCAGACAAGTGAACTTCGGGCAAAACAAAACAAGATGAACAGTTCAAACCTTTCTAAAATAAGGAATATGGTACAGAGTTTGGAGTAGAGAATTCATATAACATGTAGCTCCTTGGTTCTTAAGCCCAACATAGCCGGTCTCCTTCTTTGAGTCATAATTCCAATAGTCAACAATCTTCCGAACAAGAACCTCGGCTTCAATTATAAGAGTATCATTCACGAGATAACCTCTACTAGGATCATATAATTCACCAAGAGGCATGAAGGATGTGAAACCCCAATCACTTTCCCGTGCATTAAATTGATGTTGTGTGTCTGCATAACATAAGTAAAATCAAAAATTCATGGCTTAATAAAAAAAATCAGCATTTTTACTTCCTCTTTCATTTTTTCTTAAATTTGATACAGGTAATTCAATTGGGAGAAATAGATCATAGAACTCATTATCGCATCTTCCACCTAATTTCCTAACATGGTGCAAGCAGTTGCAAACAAAGGTTAACAAAAATGCAGCAAACCGATATTGAATTCCGAACACAAGGGCCAAGAGCAGAAAATAAATTAACAAATGCAAAATAATTAGTGTAAAAGTGTGTAATGATTTATTACAATATATTATAGATTATTCATCATAAAATCATTTTCAGCATGCAATTGAGTATCAAATGATCTTGCACCCATTAATTGCAACATAAATCTTGCAAAATTCTTCACTTCAATTCCAGAAATGTTCCATCCAGCATACATTTGTAACTAATGTGTGCCATTTTGTAACAAGCGTAAAGATCAAACTGGAGAGGCTACCTTTTCTGACGGAATATTTACTATGGATTTGATTAACAATTGCCAAGCTAAACTGTGCATATCTACTCCAACCATAGGGCAAACTAGCTGAATCTGCGACATCCAAATACATGGACAAATAGTCCACATTGTTTCCTTTTGGGAAAATAAGGACACGCCTATCAAGTATAAAACAGTGTTAGGGAGAGTAAATCACTGAAATTAAGTAAACATAGCAGAGTATTTTGAAAAAAAGAACAGCACTAACAAGTTTTACTAAATCTTTAACAAACATACCATTTATAACTACCAACAACGAATACTTCTGAATAGAGCTTCTTTGTATTCAGCCTAGTAAAGTTGTCAATTCTCCATGTGAATCTGGATTGTGGAGGATCACTGACAGGCTGACTCTCCACAGTATTGGCAGCTTCAGGTTGAGCTACAACTAATGATCATCGCAAGAAACAAAAAAAAAAAAAAAAACAATTACTTATCATGTTTGCAATTATCTTAAAACATTAAACTATAAAAGGGGAAGTATGGCATTACTTAACTACTACACCCTCCAATAGCTTACCATGAAAAATGAGTAAAAATAGACAAGCGACATAATTAATTACAAAATCTACAAAGACATTGAAATTTCACAAATTCCAAAATACAGAGCAACCAGCAACTGGACGTTTGGATTTTAGATTATTCTCTATAACTTTAAGCTAAAAAGCTGATTAGTACAAAAATTGATCCAAACAGCACATTTACTGAAGAACTTCTCTTCATTCAAAATGTGATAGCAGGAAACCTACAAATTGCCAATTTTTCACACACTTCTCCTCTCCATCCCCTCTGTATTTCTCAATTTTTCAATCAAGCAATAACGCATAGACAACTTTCCCCAAACTCTTCAAGCAATTGAATTAGATCACACAAAAACAAACAAAACAGTAAAACACAGAGTTCCTTAAGAAAAGATGAGATTTTCCACACGGATCAGTAAAACAATAACTACCTTCCATTGGCTGATGATTGTTTTCTGGTAAATCAGCGTGCGGCACGAGCACCTCCTCATCCTCTTGCTGCTGCACGAGAAAAAAAAAACACATCACACCCTAGTTCGGATCCATCGTGATATCAAACCCCCAAACAAAGCCCTAAAATTGAAACTCGAAGTACACCGAATACATAAAATTGCGTGGAAACATTGAGTATTTCAGATCAAAAACATCATAATAAAATTAAAGAAAACAAAAACCTTGTGAGTAAAGTAGAAATGAAATTGACCCGAACCGTAAAGCAGAAAAACGCAAGTAATCAATAATTAGAAGCATATAGAGTGAGTGAGTGTGTGTGTGTGTGTGTGTGTGTGCGAGAGAGAGAGAGAGAAGAGAAGAAGGTTAAGGAAAGACGTACGTCAATGGGAGCAGACATCATCACGGTCATGATGAATTTGTTGAGAGGGAATTGAAACCTGCGCGGTTAATTGTTGGGAAGAGAGTGGGGAATTATGAGAGAGAAAGAGAGGAGTTGTAGAGAGAGAAAGAGAAAGAGAAAATGTTGTGAAAAAATGAGATCACCAGAAGAAGCTGGTTCCAGAGAAGAGAGAAGCAAAGGTCTTCGGTTTTTATTTGGGGGTTTGGGCAAATGGGAGATTTCGTGTTCCTCTTTGGGCCTAGATTTTATTTTTATTTTTTTTTTTTTACTACGTGAACAAGATCATTGCATTTCATTACAAACTATAAAAATACAATTTCATCACTGTTTCTTTTCTTTCCTACATGTCTCTCTACCCAATTAATCATATTCCAGAATATAGATATTTGATATACAAGTATAGTCTATTTTACTGAACTCAATAATAGTTAATAATGTTATCACTATTTTATCATTACTGTTTTTATATCAAATGTTACGTTCTGTTCACTAATTTATATATATCTTATTTACTTTCTAAATAAAACTTTGTAATTTTATGCATTAGTAGTTCAATTATTATGGTTTGTACGGAAATTATTATTAGTTTATCCTAATTTTCCTGCATAAAACCCCATTAACAAATTGCAGTGCTTCTATTAGAAATGACTTATTTTTATTAATACAATTGATATCTACCAAATGATGCATTACTATTTGGCATGTATTATTGAGATTCCAAATAAAATTTTATCACTTTACACATGAATGACAAACATTTATCCTATATTTGATATGTCTAATAAGTTGTAATGAATTTATTATAATTTTTAATTTATTTATTTTTATATTGAATCTATTCAATAGATATATTGGTACTATAATTATTAAAAAAATAGACATCTTAATAATCAAATGCACATTTTCTACATATTTTATGTCTTTGCACTCTAATCATGTATAAACAAAATAAAAAATGCACATTCCAATTATGAAGGATAGTCCCAATGATTCATATATTATTTGTCTGTGAAAGGGATGATAAAATATCTAATATTTCTTAAATAAGTATAGCATGAATTAAGCAAACCAGTTTCATGTTGGTGAATGTTCAAAAGTGAAGGAGAAAGACATGTTTAAAACTAATTGACATAATCATGAAAATATATATATGATGAAAGAAGCTCACATATGACAACTAATACAAGACATTTTTGTTTTAATATATAGTTGTGGGTTTCACTTACTGAAGCAGTTGTGAATTCTTTGTCGACTTTTTGAGAATCAACAACTCAATGGATAAAATGAAACTAAGCTTGAAACTTAATGGTGGGAAGTAATTGACAAGTTGGTTCATCATCCTTAAGTCTTTGTAAGATGATTAATTTCCTCCTGCGACAAAAGTAAGAGCAAATAAAGTATGTATATGAGTATTAGTTGCACCGTTATAAGAGAACAATATAATTTCGTAAAACATTATGAAATCACCTGATAATTGTTCTAGGCATAAAAAGGGGGGAATATCACTAGTAAATCAGTTAAAAACTATGTGAAACTTAAAACCCAATAACGTAATATGTTGACATTTTGTAAAAATAAATAAATTAATAAAATTAATATATACTCCTTATATTCTAAAACAATTGAGTTATTTAATCATTTTATACATATTAAAAAAATGTGTATAAATCAAATAGAGAAAATATGACTTTTATCAATTATTTTTGTTAAATATTATTGCATTATCAATATCACATATGAATAGTAGAAGATATTACATTAAAAATAATATAAGGAATATTAATTAAATAGTACAGTTAGAAATAATTATATTGGAAATTGAAATAGTCAATTATTAGAAGACAAATTATTTTTTTACAAATTGATCAATTATTTTGAGACTGAGAGATTAATTATTTTTCTTCAATGATTTTATAATTAAAAGGTTTTCAATAATACAGAGATAGTTCAAACAAATTAATCATGTTGTATCATAATCCAAATGTTGACAAATGAACAGAATATACCTTTCATTTTTTTTAAATTGTTTGAAAAATGGCAACTTAAATATACGATCTAAAATTGTGGTAGTTCCCTAAGACGTATGCATGAAAATTGAAAATAATAAATTGGAAGATGTAAACCAAAGTGTTAATCAATAGGTTACTAAGATACCATTTAGTCTTTACTTTGCATAGTCTTGTATCTCTATATTCACCTTCTTAAAAATGGTCAAATAAGTCCAATATGCAATGCACAAACTAGCTAAAGCACAAAACTACACTATATCATCTAGAAAAAAGGTTTTATGTCTACAACTAATAAAATGCACTAATGAAAATTGGATCTCTAATAAACTTCTCATGCTTCATTGTTTTTTTTAAAGAACTTCCCATGTTCTTGTCCTGGGTTGAAATTAAATTTTACATTTGTTTAACCATGTTAATTACACTCAGCCATCTATTCATCCACATAAATTTATATTTGTAATAATTAAAATAAATAAAAAATTTAAGCTAATTTTATTTATAACAGAAAAGTCATCTATGTGATGTAAGACTTCAAGAATTTTTTGCAGGAAGTCCATATCGAGTGTGTCTAAGTTTAATCCAACTTCATTTCCAAACAGGGGTAAAATAATTGGAAATTAATGTTGCATCAAAATTCCCAATAAAACTAGAAATCAGAAAATTGAAAACCCAGATAATGAAATTAAAACAAAAAACAAGAGAAAATAAATATATCAATCTCAAACAATAGTGGGAAAGCAATAGAAAGAAAAAGAAAAAGAAACAAATACACACTAATGATTATGTACAGAACTAATAACTCCAAATTCATCGATAGTTACCAAAGTATATGATACAAAAGAATAACATTAAGGTAGTAAAGTTTGTACAGAATCACCTGCTGCAAGGATAAAAAAGTAATAGTTTATCTACTAACAACCGGTTCATTTCAAAACTAGCTCATTTAATTCGCTTAAAATCAAATTTTAGGCTTATTATTTGATTTATATGTTGATTTTTTTTTCTCCTTTCGTTTTTTTTATGTAAAATTAGTTTTATTAAAATGAATCTCTACAATATATATAATATTTGATTTTATTTTCTTAATTATTAGAAACATAAGAAATTACAAGAACTAATTTCAATAAAAATTAATTATATAAAAGAACAATAACCAAAAACAAGATAAAAATATTTACTGAGACAAGAATAAAAGAAAAAAACTTACATGAGATAAAACAAAAATACTACATAATTGCATAGACCAGTTATTAATTTAAGCACAAAATTTATTAGTTAATGTACCAACAAAATCAGGGTGAACTACGGTAGATTTTGTTTACTTGTGTTTGAGGTTCTTTAACCAACAAAATCTTATAATTTTTCATAAAATCAAATACAACAAAATTATATATCAATGTTTCAATTAAAATAAATTGCTAAAGTCCACTGAACAACTTTTTTGTTTTAGTGGGAAATAACAACAAACATTTGGCAGACAAATAAATACACATGTCAATTACAATTCTCTACTTTTGTAGTGCGGAATAACAATGCATTTGCGTTATAAATAACTTTAATTAAAATTTAAAAAATAAATTAAAAATAATTTTGAATGGAGTAAGATAAGAACATAGCCAGAAACAAATACAACATAAAAAACCACCATTTTCTTAAGTGAGTGAGAAGATTCATTTTTTTGAATCTATACTTTTTTTCTCTCTGTATTATGGATACCCAATTAGATAACATAGCAAAGGGATAGAATGAAAAATAGTAGAAAAATTATAAATCTTGAAAAAGTAATAGATCTTCCTATTATTAATTATTTCTTTTGAGATTTTAAAAAATTTGCATAATAATTTTAATAAAAGATTTGTGATAGAAAAAAAAAAGGAGAAACCATCATTGTGAGATGATGTAGAAACGGAAAAAGTAAAAGAAAATAATGTACCTTGGATAAATAGACCTAGAAATGAATTTTCAACTGCGGCGGCGAAAATTGAACCAAACAGACTAAATAGTCATCAAATTCAAACTCATTCGATGGTGGCAATGCAAAAATGAAAGCAAATCCCAACGAGTGCCGTGAAATGGAGTAGAACGATTTCATTTTTTAACGAATCAAATATAATTTAGAAATCGAAATAAACCTCATCAAGTGATGACTCTCAAAGAAAAAATTACTTAAGAAGAAAAGATAGACTAATATGAATAGAGCTGATAATACGTAAAAGATAGTCAAACAAAAGAATTAGAGTTATAGTATTTGCTTTCAAATTTTTAAAATAATTAAAAGATAAATAATATAAAACACTCACAATCTTAACCCGTTGAAAAAAAACTTACATGCTTACCAATTTTCGAAAATTGCTCAAAGTCTCAATGACTACTAACATCGCTCTGTTTACATAAGAGTTTAGTGGTTCTACACAATCGAAAAGCGAGTTAATTCAGACAATTTAATAAAAATAACAGAAAACTAATAAAAATTAAATTTTGAGAATAAATATTTATTTTTGTTATTTTTCTTTCCATCCAACAACATTTAAGATATCGACATCGCTATAGTCGTAAAGACTAACAATAACAATATCATAAGTTCCTAGCTACGAGATACAACATCCATCTTTGTTAAAACTTATTTAAGTTATTAAAATTCTTGATTTAATACCATAACATTATTTATCAAAAAAAAAAAGTATTTTAAAACCCTTAATCAATACAACCGTTTATTTAATTTAGTGTTTCCCTATTATTTAAGAAAAAATAAAATAAAAAATGTATTTATTTGACATAACTCAAAAAAATTAAATGGTGTATTCAATTAAATTACAAAGGAGTTTTAAAAACATTTTGTAATTAAGAGTTCTTGTGGTTTTCAATTAAGACTTTTTTATATATTTTAAATAAGTTATGTGTTATACAAATAAGATGAATTTATTAAATAGCTTGTGGAAATATTGTGATATTTAATTAAGACCATTTACAACTTACAAAAAGTCATATGATATGTAAAACTTTAAGATTTCATAAATTGTTCTCTAAAATATGAAATATATTTTGCTTGACTTTTTAGTAAAGGTATTAGTAGAGAGAAAAATAATTTACTACCTTCTATCTATCTATTCACCCCGTCTATTTGTGTCTTTTCCGTCGGTACATCGTTTTTTGTTTATTCAATTTCTTCTTCTTTCTCTTCATGTCTTTTATGCATTTAAATATATTATCATTTCTCCGTTGCTCTCCTTCTCATGATACAAGTAAAATTCTTATTTACTTTTTGCCACTTGTGTGAAACTTGTGTTATCCATGGGTAAATATTTATTGAAAAGGTATATTTAAAATGTCAAATGTAACAAAACATTGCAGATCTTATATGTAGGTGAAAAAATAAGTATCATTATGTAAAAAACTAATATATCACAAAGAATATCGATGTTAAGTTTATTGTTATATTATAGTAATAATACAAATTTCATTATTTTATAGGTATTGATTACCACTGTTTGTAATAATTTGAAATACTTTATTAAAATATTTAAATAATTAGGGAGTTATATATTTGTAAAAATATTTCATTCATGCCTTCTAAGTATTTCATTATTTGCACAGGTTACTAATAAAAAAATAAAATATTTTTAAATATATTTGTAATAATTACTTTTTTGTTGTTTACCTATTTGTAATAATTATTTGAATAGTAATTAGTTCAATTGAATATGCTAATTGAATAGTTAAATACTTACATTAATATAATTAAATTATTTGTATAACATAACTTGTAAATATTTTTATTTATGCACGTAAGTAAAATTTTTTATAATAATTACAACCATTGTTTCCCAATGTATCCTCTTATCAAAATTAATAACTAATTCTTTTAAGTGTGAAGTTCCGATTAAGAGGTTAAAGTATTTCAATAAATAGTTTTTCATACACCCCTTAAGAGCATATCCATAAGTAGCTAATGAATTTTTGTGTCAATATGTAATTATATAAAATTCAGTTTTTAGTGAGTTTATTGTTGGAGATGTGTCAATGTGTCATTAACTGGTATTTCATTGCGGTTATTTTTTTTTAATTAATTTACATATAATAATAAATATACGACAGTTAATAGTAAACTCTATTTAATGAATCACATAGTTCATTGTTAGAATAAAAAATAAATAATTATTTTAAAATAATGTGTCATATCGTTTGATACTGTTAAAAATTGAATTCATAACTAAACATTTACAATACTCAATTGTCTATTTGACAATATGCACTGGTCTAATAATGATATTATTATATATATAAGAATGAAGTTTTTGTGGAATTGTTATAGCAAGGGGAATATAGAATAGTAGTACTTGTGAATTGACTTTTTATATTAAATATAACATGTTAAATAATTCAATTTTGAATAACAAGTTAACTATCAACATGTAACTGAATTGACTTTTTATATTAAATATAACATGTTAAATAATTCAATTTTGAATAACAAGTTAACTATCAACATGTAACTGAATAATAATTGATTTATAAGCTGTATCAAATATTAAAGTATTATATTAATTATAATATTTCTTATGTATATAATGTTTTTAATGATATTTATAACTATTTAGTATAATATTATAATTATTTTTTATATATTATTTGTAAGATAAAAATATTTAGCCATTAACAACTATTTAAAGTTGTCAACTACTAAAATGTAAGGGCATCAAAATTATATATGAAACAAAAAGTCCACTATTTTGTATATCAATGATGAAATGTATGAAAAAAATATTGTTTATAATATTAAAATGAACACCATATCTCTATTATTTAAGCATATTCTTTATTTTATATCCTAACAAATACTGTAATTGTTTACCATGTAATATATTAAGGATGTATTATTTTATATGTTAATGATAATTCATAATATTGAATTATCATATATGTATGGAAGAATATTGTGTTTACTAATTATACATAGTCGTCTCTAATTAATATATTAGGAAACAATTTATCTCTAATATATTTAGAGATTACAAAAAATGAATAAGTTATCATTTTAAATAATTAGTTGTACCATTCAACATTAAGTGAATATAATTTTTGTATATTTAAAAGAACACACAAAGTTTATACATAAATAAATACTATAATATTTATTATATACCACGATCATAAAGGGAAAAGTCAACTTATATCTTATACATGATTATTTAAAATATGAATCTAGTAAGATATTGTAAATAATAAACAATGCACGTTTTAAGCTATTCATTTTAAGTTCTTAAAGAAAGTATAAATTTCAAGTGTAAATAAATTTTTGACAACATAATATGAGCATTAAAAATAATAGAAAATATCAGCATAATGATTAATTTATAAAATAAGACCATGTAATTTTTTAAAATTTTATTATGAAAAATATT